>CM062618.1:22820122-22980122 GCA_025617555.3 Puccinia polysora | reverse complement strand
GCCCAATCACAATTTTGGATTGAGCATGCCATAGGAGTCCTGAAATGAAGCTGGGTCAGCTTAAGGGAAATGCAAAACCAGCTTCAAAACCCCAAAAAATGAAGTTCCTCATCAACTTTATTATCACTTGTATAATCCTTCACAATCTTTTGGCCAACATCAAAGATGAATGGGAAAAAATATTTGAAGATGATATTCCTGACCCACCTCAAGTCATCCCTGTCTCATCTTTTCCCTCATCTTCTTCTATGAGAGACCAGATTCTTCCTCTCACCCTTGCTTGCTTTGATGAGTAATGTTTGACTTTTAAATAGGTAAAAAATACCTTCACAGTAAGGTTTTTTTTGGTTTTTCACCCAAGTTTCCAGGCTGAAATGTTTTTTTTTTTTTTTTTTTTTTTTTTTTTTTTTTTTTTTTTTTTTTTTGTTTTATTAGTGGAGTTAGAAAAAATCAAAAAACACCTCTACCTCATACCAAACCACTTGCCAGCCCACCCAACTCTCCCCTTCACCTCACTGCTCCAACACTTCTACCTCACCCCACTCACACACCAGTCACCTTCCTTCCTCCTCCTCATCAAACCACCTCCTTCACCTCAGCAACCTGACCAACCTCACCAGCCTCATCAACCTCACAAAGAAACCTGCCTCACCAAGCTCCCCAAAACATCAACCATCCAACTCACCAACAGACTCAGTGAGTCCTCTTCCCTCATTCTTTCCACTCACTAAACCCCCCTTGCTTACCTCTCCTTTTAACTCCCCCCAGGTCTTCTCTCTCAGCTCCATGTCATCCCACTTGCATCCCCCTCCTCATCTGGTGAGCCCCTCCCTTCTCTTTCTCCCCCCTTCCTCCTCCTCCTCCTCCTCCTGCCTTGCTTGAAAAACCTTCACCAATAAATTAGGAATAAATTGACCAATGAAATCCTAATTGATTGATTGACCAATTTAGTTTTGATCAATCAATTGATTGATCAAAACCAAATAAATCAATCAATCCCCAATTAATTGGAATTCAATCAACCAATCAATTTGCATTTGATTGCTCAATCATTTGATCCTTTTGTGATTTATCAAGCAATTGTTTTGCAATTGATCAAGCAATTGATTGCCAATGTCTCCTGCATCTTATTTTGGAGATTTCTTTGGAGCTGACCTCCGGTGTTTTTTTTTTTTTTTTTTTTTTTTATATATATATTTTTTTCTTTTTAGGTGTCTCCGAGCTGCACTGGAAGCCAACAGGGTGTTTTTTGATTATTTCAGGTGTTCTTGGCCATGGAAGGTAGGTTGATTTTTTAATTTTAATTTTTTGGTTAACTTTTATTGTTGGTGTTTTGCATGGGTCACTCATTACCATTTGTTTTGGGGGGGATCCAGCTTCCGGTGTCCCTGGGTTCAAGTCCAGGTTTGGTTTCTTCTTTTTTATTCAATCATGTTTCACTGATGATGTCTATTGGACTGAATTTTTTTTTTGGAAAACATTTGACTGCTTTTGGGGAACATCCCACTCTTCTCCCACCCCCCTCGAAATGTTAGACAAACAATCAAATCCCGCCTTGTTCCTCACCCCAATCTAAGTAAAAGATTGGGAGGGAACAAGATGGAAGGAGATGGCTTGAAAAAAATATAGAGAGGTGGGAAGAGTAGGGCTTCTTGCCAAAAGAGGCTTCAATATCAGGATTCAGAAATGTCTTTGGAAGTTACTGAGGAAGGTATTAATGAAAAGATGGTCTGGTCTGGTTGGAAACCACATCCTTTGTATCTGTAACCTTCAATTGTTGCCTAAAAGAAAAAGAGTAGCTGCAAACCCACCCAGGAAGAGTTTGAGCAAGCAAAACAAACAATCAAACCATTCCATTTCTTCCACCGTGGAAAAGTAATTGTCCTCAATTGATCTGATCACCAAGCCCTTGTTGCAATAATAAAATTTGTGCCCTTGGATAAACTCTCAGAACAAGATAAGAAAGAAATCAAATTTTTCACCACTTTCCTTCATGGTTGAAAAAAATTTGTCAACGCAGTGGGTCCTTCAAGATCTTTGGGTGGAAAAATGTGGGCAGTTGGATGCCAAAAATCAATGCACCCTTTGGAGTTATTTGGATGTTATGTGAAGAATCATCTGTTAGATCTTATCCTCAAGAGTATGCTTTCCTCAACCTTACGACTGAAAAAGTATCCCAAATACTAGGACAACTGTTTTGCAATTTGGCCAAACTTTCCTTTGAATCAAACTGTGATACCATGAAGGACAACAAAATCCCCTCTTTCTCTATGTTGTAATTTGGTTCCAAGCCTACACCTTTTGATTTCTCCCCACACATCACTTTGACCTTGGATTCTTTTTACAACTCTCCTCACATTGAAAAAGGCAACATCTCTGGCTACTTCTTTTTACTTGTGGTTCCAACCAAGAAATCAAATGGTCAACTTATTGAAAAAACGGACAAATATCAAGTATTGGATGGCCAATTGGGTTTTCCTGACCTTGGCTTTGGAATTGATTTCAAGCAAAAAGGTAAAGTCAAAATGGTTTGGGCAGCTAATAAGTACAAGCACTGTTCCTTTCCTGCTGCAGACACAGAAAACCATACCAGAATGGCCATATCACTTCAAATTAATAAAACAACTAGAAATACTTTTAGGGAATTGAATAATGACCAAATTTACTCTATAAAAAAATATAAATAAAAACAAAAAAGATCTGTATGTTGGTGGGGTTAAGAATACTCTCAAACTTTGTAATCAAAAATATTTTTTTTTCTTTCACCCATGCAAATATATTTACAAGCCCAGCATTCAAGTTATCTGCTGTATTTCATCTACTGTTCTACTGCTACTAATGCAAGCCAAGGCTACTGATACCCTATCCTTTTTTTTAATTGCAAGTTGTTTCCTCTCCTTTTCCAGTTGTGCTTGCTGTCAATTCTTCTCCTTTTCCTCTTTTTGAGACTCTATCTCAGCCTGTTTCAACTTCCACTCAGCATCCAATTTTTGTTGATGAGCCAAAATCTCAGCTTAGTGCTTTTGAACATCCATGGCCTGTTGAAAATCCCACTTTTGTTTTTCAAACTCAATTTTTTCAGATTCAATTTGTGATTTTACTGTTTTTTGCAGGGGAAAATCAATGAGCATGATTTTGAAAGCAAGGATATTCAACCAATGGACTTACATGAATCTTTCTTCTCCATGATTTCTTCAGAGCCTGAAAAACTGTAAGTGTTTCTCCGCTTTTGATGAATTTTGGGGTTGATATTGATTGAATTTGAGGCCTTTTGCTTACCCTTGGCAAAGGAGGTTTGAGTCTGAAAGTTGTAACTAGTGTTCAAAGGCAATGTGGGAGGCCCCATTGGGTGAGGCTTTGTCCATTCTGGAATGGATGAGCCTGTTTTTTTAAAATCAAAATCAGTCAGGATTAACCAGACAGAAGAGAAAAGAGCTTGGTTCCTTACTTGAACCAATGTTGAGGGTAATGGAGACTGAGGAGTATCTTGTTCTGCATCAGAAAGGTTGATGAGATTTGCTAATCCAGGAAGAGAGAAATCCAAAGAAGGAGGGGAGGGGTCCAAGGTTGGGTTTAAAGACTCAATCAATGCAGAAGTAGACATGATTGGAGATGATTGCGTTTGAATATCCTCCTTGGCATTGGATGGGGGCCACTCAAAGGTTTCTTTGGGATCACCATTGCTAGGCTGAGCATTCCCAGGCAAGTCCTCAGCATCAACTGAATTGGATTGTTGGGCATCAAAAGCAGCTAGGGGGGTGATGCTGGCCTTCTTTCCAAAGATTTCATCCATTGGAATATAAAAAGGACTAATATATTCCAACTTATCAACCACTGAGTTGATTCCCTTGGCTTTTTCAGAGTTGGTGATACCAAAGCCAGTGGAGATTGACATGGAGTGGGCCTTTTATACTTGTCTCAATAATTATTGAATCACTCCCTCATCTGTTTGGATGACAGATCCATCCTACCTTCTGTTTTGTTCTTGAGTTTATTGGCCATCAGGAGATAACCATGGACCTTAGAGGATGGAGGTTGGCCAACACGTGTTTCATTGTCCAATCCAAAGCAGGCATCATAGTTTGAGGGAATTTAAAGACAGTTGACCAGGATGATGTGATCAGCTCTCTTGAGCTGACTTGAGGCCTTGAAAATGATTGGGGAGGATTTTTTGAGCCCTTGGAAGCTTATGGGGGAGGATTGTTTGTTGTGGAGTTTGTTGGCAATGTTTGCTTTGGTGTGTTAGACTTTTGTGTGGACTTGCGGGGGGAGGTTTTCTGAGGGGCCATTTGGAAAGAGTAAGAGCAATAAGGTGATGAGAGGGTTAAAGTGACAAGCAAAATAAAGTGATGAGAGATATGAAGTGATGAGAGCAATAAAGTGACAAGAGAAATAAAACAATGATTGGATTCTTTGGATGAGGTTGGAGGTACAAGTTCTTGTTGTAGGTAGAGTGATGAGAGAAATGAAGCAATGAGAGCAATGAAGCAATGGGAGAAATAAAGTGGTGAGTGATCAAGTGATGAGGGTGATAAATTGATGAGAGTGATTATGAGAGTGATAAATTGATGAGTGTGGTGAATATTATTATGATGAGGCTGGAGGTAAAAAAAATTGCAATGAGGTTGAAGGTTGAAGGAGGTGGGAAGCCAGGTATGGATGACGTGGACAGGTGGCAGAAGCCTTTAAAAACTTTATTTGAAAAAAACCACTTATTTCATGTTAAATTGGAAACGTCTGATGTGAAATAAGTGGGTTTTTTTTGATTTTTAATAGCCGGTTTAAAATGGCAGATTTGGGTTGAAACCCTCCATTAAAGAATGGCGGATTTGGGTTGAAACCTGCCATTGAAGAATGGCAGGTTTGATTAACTTTGATATGCCCTATCAATTTTAACCAAAAAATAAACATATTCTGATTTTTTGGTTGATTTCTGTTTTTTTTTGTTTTTTTTTTTTTGAATTTTTATTCAATTTTTTTTTACTTTTTTTTTGGCCCACAAAAATTTTAGTTGTGTGGAATGCTACAATACTGCATTTGAGTTGTTTACAGCCCCAAACAACTTAAATGTAGTCGTGTAGGGTGCCACACCACACAGAACCATTTTGTGGGGGATACACAACTACAGTAAAGTTGTGTAGAGGCCACACAACTTAATTGTAGTTGTCTAGCATGCCACACAGCCCATTTGAGTTGTGTAAACAACTCAAATTAGTTGTGAATTTATCACCACCCTAAAACATAATTTTTCTGGTGGGATGTTATTAAATTTTTGAAAAAAAGAAAAAAATATATATAAATTTCACATGAGTATATTTAATAAAGGGAATTTGAACAAAATGAAAAATTTGAAAAGAAAATTGATCAATTGAAAGAATAATGAAAGAAATATCAAAAATTTATTTCTTTGAATAAGCATAAATCAACCTTTCTTATTATTTCATATTGTAAAATTTCCTATTGGAGTTTTTCACAATATTTGACATAATCTCAAAAATAATTTTGTGTAGGTTTTTTGAATAAATGTTTAAATTTTGTAAAAATTAATATACATTCCATCAAAAGCATTCAATTTTATCCAAAGATATGAATTTTCAATAGTTCCCTTATCATGATTGTAATTGACAGATTTCTTGTTGAAGACTTTTAAAATATTTTGATTCTGCCCATTGAATAAGTGTATGTAAATCTTTTGATGTTTTTTTATGGTTTGAACTATACTATTTACATTCAATTAGAAATGTTCATTTTATCCAAGGTGATAAATTTTTGATCTCTATTAGATAATTTATGCATTTGATGAGTTTCTTTTTTTATTTTTCATGATAATGCAATTCAATTCATTACATATTATTATTTGGCTTTCCTTCAGAATTTTTTAATTTTATTTTTGGTGAAAAATATAATTAAATTCCATCAGGAATTTTAGTTTTATTTAAAGAGTTGGTAGTTTTTTTTTAAAAATTGTTATAACTTCTCAAAAAATTATTCTTATAAATATTTTGAGATATTTGAATCCCCCTTATTATAAATTTATATGAAGCATTTTCCTATGTCTTTTTTATGTTTGGTATGAAGGTATTCACATCTGACTGGAAATATCAACTCTCATTCAAATAATTCAATTTTTTATATTCATCATTTTCATTTCTATAATTGATTCAATATTTTTTTAAATAATTCAGACTATTTAGATTATACTTATGAAATTAAAAAAGTTAGCTTTTTTTATTATGTTTAATTTTTTCACAAAGATATTTATATACCATCAGCAATTTTGAATTTTCTCCAAAGAAATATGTTTTCCATATTTTTGTTCATTTTTGTACTTGAAGATATTTTTGTTAAAATATTTCAAGTTATTTGAATTGACCTGAACAAATTGTTTTATGAACAATTTTTAGGTGTTTTTTTTTATTTTTTGTAGAAAGGTGTTCATATTCCGCTAGAAATATTTGATTTTTTATGAGAAGAATCAATCTTTATTGTTTTTATCATTCTGCATAAAGGTTTTTTTTTTCAAATCTGGGCTCAGATTTTTATTCTTTCAAGAATATTAACAATTAATTGATACTTAAATATTGAATTTTTAAATATTGAATCAACTCAATTGGGAGTCTACAGTTTGATTATAAAAATATTATTTCCCAGAGGGACCCCAAAGGGGTTCTGGGGGACTTAACTTAACCCCAAAACCTCAATAAAAACTCACAGGGCTTGGGGAACCAAGAAAAACCTCAAAATGTGTGTTCTCCTACCCCAGATATTCTTTTAAAAATCAAAAAAGGTGGTAAAAACATTGATTGTATAGAATTGGCCCTCCTTTTTATTGGCATGAATTTAAAGTTTAAGCACCTTCCTGGGCTGGAAGACATAGAAGAAAGAATGAGTTTAGTGAAAGAAGTTAATCTAATCCTGGCTTCCTCCAAAAAAGTTGTAACTTTGCAAAACAAAATTATAAATTGATGCTGTTCTTCAAACAATGGCCTGGATTTAGAATTTTTTTTGAAGGCATGAATATAGCCTGGGTCTAAAAATAAATTTTGTTTTTTTGGTAAAACAAAGATTAGATAAAAAAAAAGAGGTAAAAGAATATTATTTTGAATTCCCTGTCATGGTTCAAAAACATCATCTATCTTCATAGGTCTTCTTTTAATATTCAACTTCATATCCTGAAGATCTAATTTAATAGTTCCATTGTTTTACCTTCAAAAATATTGCATTTATTCAAAACAAAACCTATGGATATCAAAATCATTTAACTAATGTGGCCTCTATTTAAAGGCCTGCACACAGCTTGGTATAAAGGTAAAACAGATTTTGTGCAGAGGCTATAGTAAAATAGATGCAAGTTCTGTGCTCTGAAATTCCTTCCACCAGAGAGGGGATTAGGCCAGGACCCAAAAATCAAAAATTGGAAAAGGGATGTTCAATTTGAGTTTGAAAGCAAAATTGTCTTATGAAGTTCTGCTTCTGGTTGCAACTATTGAATGGGTGCATAATATTGGTTAGAAGCTTCATAACACAATTTCCAGATAAATATGGATGGGAAGCCAGAAAATACGGACAGGTTTATGGATTAGGAAATTAGGTTGTAAAATTTGTTCTCTGTAAGCAAAAAAGAAAAATAGGTTTACCTTTAGGTCAATAAATGGGAAAAAAATTTGGGCCAGCAAAGGGAATCCATTGAGAACTGTCAAGAGAATTTTTATGAGAAAACTAGGGAAAATTATTAATGAATGGAATTGATCCTGTTGAATTTGAAAGGAAGTTAGAATTTTTCCAGGATATATTGATCATAGGGAGTATCAAATTTAAGCAAAACTTCCATTTTTTAATGGCAGGTTTCAACCCAAATCTGCCATTTCAAACCCCCAATTAAAAATCAAAAAAACCCACTTATTACACATCAGAAGTGTAAAAGTTACCTGACAATAAATGAGTTTTTTCAAATAAAGTATTTAAAAGCTTTCAAGGCCCCAACCGCGCCTCATTCCACATCATCACCACTGGTTTCAAGCCCCAACCTTGTTAGAAAAAATTCTATATCCAACCTCATCCAGAAATTTTATTCATTGCTCTCACTTCATCACTCTCATCTCTTGGACTTCATCACTCTCATCCATTCATCACTTCATCACTCTCACCCTGCTTTCTCAATGTCATCACTTTATTGGTTTCATCAAATTCATCCTCTCATTGCTTTATCACTTCATCACTTTATCCTTACTTTCATCACATCATAACTTTCATTGCTTTATTGCTTCATCACTTCATCCCTCTAACTCTTTTTAAATGGCCCCTCAGCAAAAATCCCTCCGCAAGTCCACTAAAACAAAGCAAACATCCCCCAGGAACTCAACATCCAACAACCCTCCCCCATAAGCTTCCAAAGGCTCAAGTCAGCTCAAGAGAGCTGATCAAATCATCCTGGTAAACTGGCTCAAAATTACGTACAACTATGATGCTAGCTTTGGATCAAACAATGAAACACAACTTGGCCAACCTCCATCATTGAAAGTGAATGGTTATCTATGGATGGCCAATGAAAAGAAGAATAAAACCAAAGGTAGACTGGATCTTTCATCCAAAAAGATGCGGGAGAAATGTGGTGACCAATTTGGGACATCTCATGTACAAGGGAATTTTATTTTATTTTTTTAAAAAATGTGTTGCTATGGGTACTCTTCCCCTTTCAATGTACTCAACTCATTCCTGTCTTAGTTGTCTGTGAAGGCTTCTCTAGGGCCTTAAAATCTCCAGATCCTCCATTCAACTCCTCCTTGGTTTGCTTGAGGCCAGAACTTTTGGCCAAGGGCACGCAAAAAATTGTTCAATTTCTACAGGGCTGATCATAATTCTCACCTCATCCATCTCTCCATCCATCTCTCCATCCATCTCTCTATCCATCAAATCCCCCAACTCAAAACTTGGCTTTGTGGTACCAAGATTGAAAAACTCCTCAGACTCAATCCCATCATCTCCTACAACTCTACCCAATTGCTGGCCTCTTTTACCGTAGCAATCAGCCCAACGTGGTCTTGATTTCCAGCAATCTGGTCTGTGATCAGTGTGGCACCACTCAGGAATGGGCCAAGGATGATCTTGATTATCTTCATCAATCAGCCCCGCTCATTCTCCCACCTTTGCAACCCGCAGCCTTCATTTCCGCTTCCTTGCTTTCCTTCCCGCAAAGCACCGGAAAAGCACATCATCCCAGGCATCCACCAACCCATCTAATTGCACTTGAAGTATGTCACACCCTTGCTGTTGGATCTGCTGCTTGTGCCTGGCAAACGTCAGGCACCCGCCAGCTTGCTGCCATTGGCCATTGCAACTTTCCATCTGCTATCATGGGAATGCTCATCTGCTTCCCACTGTCAAACTTGACTCTGGGTTTTTTTCATTTTTTCATTTTTTTTCCATGTCACAACTCATCCTGTTACTATGTTTGATTGTTTTCATCATTGTTTTTTTTTTTTTTTACAAAAAAACAATATATATATATATATTCTGCAGTCATTGGTAGTTATCTCTTGAAGTTAGTCTACAGGGCCTCTTGCCCATAAAAGGAGGGGCTCTCCCCTGCCTTTTGCCCAGAATCCCATCATCATCAGCACTATAATCAATCAATAAATCTGTGGGGGACCTTCCCCTTTATCTGAGAATCCTTATCTGGGGTATATCTATGATTTCCCCTTTATCTTTAAGCCTCCATACTCAAATATTTGATCCATCCCCTGTGACCTTATCCATTATCACCAACCAATAGCCTTGCTGGTTGAGGAAGAATACATTTGGTTGGAATCTTGAGTGTGTTATACCACTCCTTGATATCTTTTTTGACCATACTGGTCTGATCATTCTTTTTGATCATCCTTTCAGAACCAGTCACCTTTGAGTGAGAGGTTTATTTAAGCTTGAAACCTGGAGTGTTAAACCTTCCTTTATTTCCTGAAAAGTTGAATTCCATCACACTATTCTTGAGTCCCTTGAGAAGTGTTGGGTTTTTCTTGTTCAAATTTGTTACTGCTTGCTACTAGAGCCTCATAAAACAAATTGCCGTGTTTTTTACAGCCACCCACAGTTATCTGGTACCCTTCAAGTGCTTGATTGCGGAGAGTTGGCAAGGTTCATTGAGAACCTGGAGTTTGGTTTGGATTGAGTTTATCTTTCCTAATCTTCTGCTGACAACCAGATTTATTAGCTTTTGGGCATTTTTACTTACCACTGCCTTGTTCTATTGAACTCTGAACAAACTTTAACTTATCTTGTTCAAGTCTTTTCCCGCAAAATCTTGCCTAAGATAGTGTTTTTCCATTGCTACCAACTACTATCAAATTCATCCATTCCATTTATCCCTTATTTACAAAGTTCTGTATCTTGATTCTGGTTACATTCAAATATTTTTGTAACGCTCAGGAGGGCAGCCTAAACAGCACCTTTCCCCTCCACAGAACTGCCTGCGGCTCAGAACCGCTTTGAGTCTTACACAATTCAAGAATTATTGAACCAAGTACAAAACCTCCCACTCCATGTCAATCTCCACTGGCTTTGGAATCACCAACTCTGATAACGCCAAAGAAATCACCTTGGTCATTGATAAGTTGAACTCCATTTGGCCTTTTTATGTTAACATGGATGAAATCTTTGGAAAGAAGGCCAAAATCACCCCTTTAGCTGCTTTTGATGCCCAAAAATCTGAATCTGTTGAAGCTGAAGACTTGGCTGTGGATCCTCAGCCTAGCAATGATTATCCAGACAAAAACTAGGAGTGGCCCCAATCCAATGTGGAGGAGGATATTCCAATGCAACCCGCTCCAATAATGTTTACATCATAATTGACAAACCCTTCCTTGGACCACTCACTTCCTTCTTTCAATTTCTCTCTTCCTGCGTTGAATGAAATTGATGACTTGGCAAATGAGGAGCAAGTTATTCCTGTATTTTCACTACCATCAAAATCTGCTCAAGTAAGCACCCAAGTTCTTTTCTCTTCTGTCTTTTTAATCCAAACTGATTTATATTGTAAAAAAACAGCCTCATCCATTATTAATTGGCCAAACCCTCAATCCAATGGGGCTCCCTACATTGCCTTCAAATCAGAGTGACAAGGTTCCAACACAAAACTCCTCTGCAAAGGGAAAGAAAAAGGCGTCCAATTCCATCAGCCTCAACCCTAATAGCCTTCACAAGGGGAGAAACACTTCAAATCTCTCTGGCTTCAAGGATATCATGGAGAAGAAAGATTAATTTAATTTAATTGAATGATTGTGCTTGCTTTCAAAATAAAGCTCATTCCTATTCCAATCCAGAAAACAGTGAAATCACACATTGAATCCAAAAAACTTCAATTTGAAAAGGAGAAGTGGGATTGTCAAATGGCTATGGATTGTCAAAATTGGAAAGATTAGAGTTTTCTCATCAACAAAAGTTGGATGATGAGTGGCAAATAATACAGGAAAAGCTGGAGTTTCAAAAAGAGGAAAAGTAGAAGGATCAAGACCAAGAACAACTCAAAAAGGAGAGGGAAAGGCTAGCCATTGAAAAAAATATAGTTTTGTCAGAAGTCATATGAAAACAAATTAATGCCGTGGGATTCAAACCAAAAACCTCAGACTCTTTATATGATTGATGCTTTTACCAATTGAGCTAAGTGCTCTGTTGAGTAAGGAGTGGTTGATTCATAGCAATTTGGCTGATCACCATGGAAGAGGTGTACTTATCCCAGAATTCTATGATGTGGGTGGCACACACCAGTCAATGAACACGCTCATGGCAATTATGTAACCTAACAAGTTTATTGATAGCCATGGCATTTATTGGTAGCAGTAGAACTGTGGATGAAATAAAGGAAATTACTCAATTGCTTGGCTTGTAAATATATTTACTTTGATAAAAAATTTTAAAATAAACACAAAAAAAAATATTTTTGATTGCAACAATGTATGAGAGTATTTTTAACACCACCAATGAACAAATATTTTTTATTTTTATTTATATTTTTTTCCTAAGGTATATGTTGATACTGGCCAAGTCCTTGCTAGTGTTTTGTGTTGTTTTGTTAATTTTCATGGAAATGGCCATCCTAGTATGGGTGGCAGTATCCACTTCAGGAAAATTAAAGCGCTTGTACTTGTTTGCTGCCCAAATCATTTTGAAAATGACCTTTTATTTGAAATAAATCCCCAAACCCAAGTCTGGGAATACAAATTGACAATCAGATACTTGATATTCTTCCTCATTGTCAATAATTTGTCCATTTCATTTTTTGGTTGGGACCACCAGTCAAAAAGAATAGGAGGAGACATCACCTTTGTCAATATGGGGAAAGCTGTAGAAGGAGCCTGAGGTGAAGGTGATGTGAGGGGAGAAGTCAAAAGCAGTAAGGCCAGATCCAAATTCAAATGAGGAGAAGGAAGGGATATTGTTTTCCATCATAGCTTCACGGTTGGAATTGAACATAAGTTTGGCTAATTTTCAAAACATTTTGCCCAATATTTGAGAGACCTTTTCAGACCTAAGGTTCAAAAAAAAATACTCTTTAGGGGGGTATTTGACAGCATATTTCTTCAAATATTTTACAAATGGTTCAGAAGGGTCCATCAATTGTTTACATCCAATTGCCCTGATTTTACCACCCCAAGATCTTGAGGGACCAAGAGTGTTGACAAATTTTTTGGATTGGTGAAGGAATGTTGTTACTGAGTTGATTTCCTTATTCTCTTGCTCAGAGAGTTCATTCAAAGGGACAAATTTGATGATTGAAACCATATCCTCATGATCCAATCAATTTTAAACATATACTTTTCCAGAGATGAAGAAATGGAACGGTTGATCTTCTGTTTGGCCTGTTCCAACTCTTCAGGGGTGGGCTTTTGAATTTTCTTGAAAATGGAAGGATACAGGTCCAAGGGATGTGGTTCGTGTGAAGACCAAACAACCTTTTCATTAATTGTTTCCCCAGTCACTTACAATGCAATTTCATAATCCCGCATTTGAGCCCTCTGTCTCTGGCAAGCCCTTTTTTCCCACTTCTATGTATGTTTTTTGAATTATCTTCTTCCATATTTTTCCCTTTAAACTTTATACTTTGATTGGGGTGAGAATCAAGATGGAAATCCATTAGTTGTAAAATTTTGAGTTTGGTGGGAGGAGAATAGGCCGTCAAGAAATGGTGGTCAAAGGGGTGGAATGACGGATTGCATTGCATGGAATCAAAAAAAGAAACATTCATTAGCACGGTATAATCAAGATAGAAGATCAAAAAACATATAAAATAACAAAACCTTAATGGTGAATTGTCCTACAAAAAAAAACTAATAAGTCACCTATTAATGATCAGGGAGGAGGTAGAAGAGGGGCCGGGGTTTGTTGAAAAATCAATTGATTGATTGCTTTCCAGCCAACCAATTGATCAACCATCATGGGATTGATTGTTTTTACACCAGTCAATCAATTGGTTTGCTGGCAAGTGATTGATTGGTTGCTTTCCAATCAATCATTCAGTCAACTGGCAAGCAAACAATAAATTTCTTGCAAGCCGGCAAATCAATTGAATTGCAAGAAAATAATCAATCACTTGCAAGTCAATCAATTGACCAACGGGAAAGAAAAGGTTGTTTGCTTGCCAATGGACCAAAGCAGAGGCAGAGGGGGTGAAAGGGAGGAGAAGGAGGAGGGTGCTCAACTGAGGTACCAAGGACAATATCTAACAGGAGGAGGAGGAGGGGGGAGGTCAGCTCCAATAAATCAAGGAGGAGGAGGGGGGGGCTTAACTGGAATGCTAAGAAAAGAAGGATAAGAATGAGGATGACCGGCCAGGTGAACTTGGAGGCAGGTGGAGGTGGATGGTGAGGTGGGTGAGGTGGTTTGGTGAGGAGGAAGGAGGTTTAGACTGGTGAGGTGGTTTTGTGAGGAGGAGGAGGATTGGACCAGTGTTTTGGTGGGGTGAGGTGGGGGTTTTTAACGTTATGGTTTGGTTTTTTGTCTAAGTCCACCAAAAAAAAAAAAAAAACCAAGTCAGCCTTGGATTTGAACAACCAAAACCAAAAAAATTCTGTGATTTTATTTTTTACCTACTTGAAAACCAAAGACTAATTATCAAGGTGATCAAGTGTGAGGGGTAGAAAAAGCTCTCTCATGGCCAGAGATGAGGTACAAGATGAGAGGGGGATGACTTGAGGAGGATTGTGAATATCTCCTTCAAATATTTCATCCCATTAATCTTTGATGTTGGCAAGAAGGTTGTGAAGGATTACACAAGTGATAATCCAGTTGATGAGGAACTATTTCTTTGGAATTTTCTAGCTGACTTTGAATCTACCATAAGCTGGCCCATCTTCCTTTCAGGATTCCTATTGCATGCTCAATCCAACCTTGTGATTGGGAAAGATAATAGTTGAAATGAGTTTTGGCTTGATCATTGGATGAAACATTGCAGTATGTTGGAACCACATATTTCCCGCTAGCATAAGCTAAAACAGCCAGAAGTTATTGATCTTTGTCAAATTAGTTATCTGGTTGTTGGGCAATTGGCATCCAATTGAAAACATATGAATTGTGACAAGAAACTGGAAGGCCAGCATGAAGGGATATGAAATTCTTGATTTTATCACAAACAAGTTTTAGTGACAAAAAGTATCTAAAAAAACCAATAAAAAATATTCAGTCAGTGTATTATCAAAGGCTTTGGAAAGGAAATGAATCAATTTCCTTTTATTTAAATCAAAATAGTGGTTGCCATCTAGCTTGGGTTTTTGAATCAAGGGGATAGTGGTTCCATCAACAAAATCAAGGCAGCTGGGAAAGCCTTCAGTCTCCATTACTTCAGATATCTCCTTGCGTTCTTCTTTGGTTGGCCAAAACAGGGATAAGAAAAGGAAAGATAGGATTTCAATTGTAATCTTTTGGTGTACAAGTCAATTGATCCATAACCAACTGAGAATAGATTTTCTAATTGATTTATTTATGCTCAATTTTCATTTGATCCCAATCTACAAAGAGAAACAGCCAGTTGGATAGCTGGATTGCGTTGAGGATTCCAAGAATTGTTCTGGAAGATGTGGTGGTCTTCAATCATCTCCAAAATTTTCATGAATGAAGGAAGTAAAGTTCTGAACAGTTGCTGGAATCTTAAGTTGGGGATTAGATGAAACTTTTGCCTTTCATACATAGGGTTTTGGACAGTGTGTCTTTGTGGAACTATGTATTGATTTTCCAGAAAAGAATTCAAAGCTAACCCAGTTGATTCCAAATTGGAGTCTGAATCAGAGTCAAATAATAAAAAAAAATCACTCAGATTTTTTGGATTTTCAACTTAGTGGTGGGATGTTTGATTTGACATGTTGAGAAAGATGATGCTGGGATTTGTGTGAAGCAATGGAGATGTGAGGTGTGTGAGGCAATGTAGATAGGATTGGTATAGATTTGCTGAGGTGGAGGTATGGATGGGTTTTTTGTATGTGCTCGATGGTGGATGGATGATAATGGTGGGTTTGATTTTTAAAAAAAGCCATTTTCATGAAACCCACCATTTTGAAATACACCAGTTAGGGGGATGTGTATTTCAGGAACAGGCCATTGAAAATGGTGGGTTTGGAAAAAGGAGGTGGGTTTCTAATGGCCGTTTTGCTAACTTTGATACAACCCAATTACACCAGCAGAATTTACAAGTGATATTTTAATTTTCAGGAAAGGGATAATACAAAAAGCAGTTTTTTATATATACAGTAATGCTAATTGATCAAGAGAAATATAGTGGGATTGAATTATTCTGCATATTGGTTAATGAGTCTTTCTTTCTTTTAGGTAGAATGGATATCATTATTTATTGGAATTTGTGTATTTGATCATCACCTGAAAATATCAGGACTTCACGCCATTTCAGGTAGCTGATCAAATTATTTAAATCATTTTTTATCATAATAAAGTTCCAGAGAGGATTTTTTACTGCAGGGAATTTTTCAGAGAAACAAAATGTAGCATAGGTAGGTTCAAAAATGAAATGAACTTATTGTGTGGAATTTTGAGGTTGAAAAGAAATTAAAAAATATAATGGAAAAAAATAATTGAAGGAAATATTGTTCAAAGTTCCAGAACTTAAATGTTTACAGAGCATCATATTGCAGATGTTGGATTCTTGAAGAAATTCACAACCAATATTTGGGGGGCCCTATTGAAAAAAATGTCTCTAAAAAAAGAATTTTTGGGTGTGGCAATTGCTTCATTATTGTTAGTGGTGTTTTATTTTGAAGTTGCAATAGTTTTGAGGCTTATTTGTTTCTTATTTAAATGATAATTCTGTTTTCTTAAAATAATAGTGAATGGATTTTTATTGACTAATTTTTATTTGGTTTTTGCTTAATAATTTTGAAGATGGTGAAAATTTCAGAATTTCAAATGATTGAATTGAGTAAATTGGATTGAATTTTTCTTTTTAGGATATGGAATTTTTTCATTAAATTTAGTTTCAATAGGGCCTATCAGTGTTAGGCAAACCCGCAATTTTTTAATTGCAGGTTTCAAACCAAATCTGCCATTTCAAATCCGCCATTAAAAATAAAAAAAACACTTATTTCACATCAGATGTGTCAAAGTTACTTGGAAATAAGTGGGTTTTTTCAAGTGAAGTATATAAAGGCTTCCACCACCTTTCCACTTGATAAACCCTTGGTTTCCACCTCCAACCTCCAAAAAATTCTACCTTCAACCTCATCTGAAAAAAAAAATTGTTTCATTGCTCTTCATCTCTTCCTCACTATCCTCACAACTTCATCACTCTCATAAATTTATTGCTTTCATCACATCCATCTAACTCCCATCACATCACTATCCTCATCACTTTATCACTCTCATCACATCCTAATTCTCATTGCTTTATCCCTCTTTTCACTTCATTACTCTCACCTCTTCCTATCCTCTTTGCTTCATCACTCTCATCCTCTCATCACTTCATCACTCACCACTTAAAATCTCTCATAGCTTTTCATCCCCTCTTCCCTCTTACTCTTTTTAAATGGCCCCTCAGCAATCCTCCCCCCAAAATTCCACTAAACAATCCAATAGACAAAATCAAACATCCCCCAGGAACTCAAAATCCAACAATCCTCCCCCATCAGCTTTCAAAGGCTCAAGTCATCTAAAGAGTGCTGATCACATCATCCTGGTAAACTGGCTAAAAATTCCATCCAAATAAAATGCTTGCTTTGGATCCAACAATGAAACATGTGTGTTCCAACATCCATCCTCTAATTTCAATGGTTATCTCCTGATGGCCAATAAACTCAAGAATAAAATAAAATTTGGGCTGGATCTTTCATCCAAAAAGATGAGGGAGCTATTCAATAATTATCAAGCAAAGTACAAAAAGGCCCACTCCATGCTATATCCACCGGCTTTGGTGTCACCAACTCCAACAAAGACAAGGGAAGAAACTCAGTGGTTGATAAGTTGGAATCCATTTGTCCTTTTTATATTCAAATGGATGAAATATTTTGAAGGAAGGCCAACCTCAAGCCTCTAGCTGCTTTTGATTCCCAACAATTTGATTCAGTTGATTCAAAGGACTTAGCTGGGGATTCTCAGCCTAAAAATGATATACTTAATGAAACCTTTGCCTTTGAGTGGCCCCCATCCAATTCCAAGGAGGATATTAAAACGCAATCAGCTCCAATCACGTCTACTTCTGTGTTGATTGAGGAGTAAAAACCAACCTTGGACCCCTCCCCTTCTTCTTTGGATTGCTCTCTTCCTGGGGTGGAAAAATTGGAGAACTTGGCCAATGCGGAGGATGTCATTCCTGTATCACCATTGCCATCAACATCTACTCAAGTAATGAACCAAGTTCTTTTCTCTTCTGTCTGGTTAATCCTGGCTGATTTAGATTGTAAAAAAACAGGCTCATCCATTCCTGAATGGCCAAAACCTCAAGCCAATGGGGCCTCCCCTATCCCCTTCAAATGAGAGCAATGATGTTCCCACACAAAAATCCTCTGCAAAGGGAAAGAAAAAGGCCTCCAATTCCATAAAAATCAACTCCAATAGCATTCAAAAGAGCAGAAACACTTCAAATTTTTTAGGATTTGAGGAGATTTTGGAGACAAGTAAGCCCATTGAATTCTCCTTTTGTTCAAAATAAAGCTAATTCCTCTTCCCCTCTGAAAAACAGTGAAATTTAAAATTGAATCTGAAAAACTTCAGTTTGAAAAGGAGAAGTGGGATTTTCAACTGGCTATTGATTTTCAAAAGAAGAAAGCTTAGAGTTTGGCTAATCAAAAAAGATTGGATGCTGAGTGGAAGTTGAAACATGCTGAGCTAGAATTTTGGAAAGAGGAAAAGAAGAAGGATTGACAGCAAGCACAACTGGAAATTGAGAGGGAACAACTGGCAAAAGAAAAAAATGATAAGTGGTCAATGGCTACGGAATACATTTTTAAAAGTGGAAAAGTTGATGAATTAAAGCAGATTACTCAGATTCTGGGCCTGTAAATGTATTTTCTTTGATGAAAAACTTAAAAAGAGAAAAAAATCATTTTTGATTACAACAATCCTTAAGGGTATTTTTAACCCCACTGATAAAAAAATATTTTTTCTTTTTATTTCTATTTTTTTTCCTAGAGTACATTTTACCACTCCCAAGTCCCTGAAAGCTTTTCATGTGGTTTTGTTGATTTCAATTGAAATTTCCATTTTTGTATGAGTGGCACTCTCCACAGCAGGAAAGGTACATTGCTTGTACTTATTGGCTTCCCAAACCATTTTGCCTATACCTTTTTGCTTGAAATTGATTCCAAAGCCCAGGTCAGGAAAAACAATTGGCTGTCTGATACTTGATATTCATCTGTAGTTTCAATAATTCATGCATCAGATTTCTTGTTTTGAACTTCAAGTAAAAAGAAATAATCAGAGATGTCACCTTTGTCAATGTGAGGTGAGTTGTAAGAAGAGTTGGATGTGAAAGTGACATGTGGAGAGCAGTCAAAGGGAGTAGGCCAAGAACCAAATTTGAGTGATGACAAGGAAGGGATGCAGTTGTCCTTTGTCAGCCTCCTGGATGCCAAGACCCTTTCTATCCTTTAGCTACCAGAGGTGATAGAGTAAATAATAAATATATTATTTAATAAATGCAGCAAAAATCCGTAGAATACTTGGATTAAGCTTATTGCAAGGTTAAATGGTTTGGTTATTTTTTATTGTTTTGAATCAAAATTGATTATTAAATATTTGTAGAGGGGCCACAATTATATTGGGGATCTTTAACACCTCTCTTCAGGGATTTCAGTATGAAAACACGTAGTCCTGGTTACTTTGGGTTCTTTAGTTTAAAGATTATTATACCCAAAGATAATATGTATATAAAATACACCATGGAGTGGTAGGGCCTTGTAGCCAAGCTACCACGACAGAGAAAGGATAATAAGACTCACTGGTATATTATTAAATACTTTGGGTATCTGTTTGAGACGTGTACTGATGGGTTAAACCTGTATACTGGGGTTATAAGGTTGTTCAGCAGTTTGAATTGATAAAAAGAGGTTGAGGACATATATTACTGATCAGAAATTGCCATAAATCACTTACTTATCTCTTATAAGTACTTGATTACCTTGGCACGGCTTCTGGATATGAATATTACTGGGTCTCTCCCCATCAACATCCTCAAAAGAGCTCTTTATTTATAGCTTTTGGAGTCCCAATATAGTCCTTCTGAGGGTTGTAGGTGCTCAAAGGGATGGAAACTAAGGCTAGCAGGGTAACCGGGGGTAGCCAGTCATGTGTTCTTGGTGCTATAGCCCGGGTAGCATCTAATTCCTTAGGGTATGGGAATTATTCTACCTTATAATGGACATTAAGACGTGTGAATAACACTAATCTGTCCTATTTATGTATTATTTAATTAATTATCCTTAGTATATGTTCTCAGTAATTTAATAACTATATTATTAGACATCTCTAAGGACATTTTGATGTCAGGTAAGTTCTCATTATGTATTATATAACTGGAGTAAAAGTCATAATATTGATTTTACTCTTTATTTTCGAGTTCCAGTTGATTTGTTAAGATAATTACTTAAAAACATAAGTCATGAGAATTCATGTAATATTATTACATCATTATCTTCCTTAATATGTCACGAAGACATTGATGTATAGCAATTCTCATAAAAGATTATTAAAGTATTTTAATATATTTTTAGAAGTTGTCATTTGCTTATTTTCGACATTCTTGGTACTTTACATTATATCAAGTAAAAAATACGTGTAAGGATTATTTATGTATTTTTATATAATATTATGTATGTTTAGACAGTTTACTATCCACAGGAACCTTTATTACATATGTAGAAAGTTCCCGTGTATGTTGTAGCCTGTTTACGCGGTACCTGAGCCGCCTGTCACTCTGTCAGCCCCTAGTCCCGTGGCTGCATACTTGTCAGAGGCCCGGAGCTGCTTACACGACCTCAACGGGTTGACATAGCTGTATCTCAGCCCCGCGCGTGTGCTTTGGCTGCCGCGGCTGCGTGCGGAAATTGTGACAAAACACATTTCCGCCTGTAACTCCTAAAATATACACAACACCTCAATTCTGACTGAATTTTAGGTGTGAAACCTATACGTGAAAATGTGTGTGGAATAATTAATTGGCCAAAAAGCTCAATACTGGAGCCGTAGTATTTTGGTTTTTCTTTCCTTAATTATTTAAAAATATAAGGAGTTGGATTTCAAGGGTGGGGTCAGTGAGTGACCCTACCTAAATTTGGGTGGAGAACCCATTTCTGTAATAATATTTATGGTTTTCCTACTCCTTCTTAGGTTAATTGTATTATTATTATTTTTATGTTATTTTTGTTACTTTTGCAGCTTGCTCTGCAATAGTAGCAAGCTGACATCCTTGATTATTTTACCGTTTTCATTCAAACAGAATTCTGGCCAAATTGCAAAACATTTGTCCTAAAATTCAAGAGAATTTGTCTTCCTTAAGATTTAGAAAATCATACTCTTCAGGGGAAAATTGAATAGATGATTTCTTCAAATAGCATCCAAATGAACCAAAGGGGTGAATTTATTTTTCCCATGCAATTTCCCACATTTTTCCACCCCAAGATCTTGAGGGACCAAAAGTTTTGACCAATTTGTTTGACTGGTGAAGGAAAGTTGTCACAAAGTTTATGCCCTTCTGGTCTTGGTCAGAAAGTTTATCCAATGGGAAAAATTCAATTACTGCAACAAGACCCTTGTGATCAGAATTATTGAGAAAAATCACTTTGCCATAGCTGAAGAAATGGAATTGATTGATTGTCTGCTTGGCATGTTCAAACTCAGAAGGTCAGGGTTTTCAATTGTTCTTTTTGTTTTCAGCAGTGATGGCGGGATACAGATCCAAAGGCTGTAGTTTCCATCCAGACCATACAACTGTTTTGTTGATGCCCCCCTCTGCAAGTTCCAAAGAGATTTCCAATGCCCTCATTTGATCTCTCTTTTGCTTCAAAGTCCTCTGCTTGCAACCTCTCTTTATTTTTTTCACCTCATCTCCTTCCATTGTGTTCCCTCCCAGGCAAATTCTCCCCTTGGGGTGAGGATCAAGAAGGGATTCAATTTAGAGGGGGAAGCAATGGAATTGAAGGAAAAGCCATCAATAAAGGATTACCAAAAAAAACATCAGTTACGTGATCACAAAAAAAAACTACTGGGTGCAAACAAATTGGGCTGGGCTTTTTACCAAAAAAAAAAAAAAAAGTCAAGTCATCACAAAAAAAAAAAAAAAAACCTGGGTTTGAACAAATTGGGCCGGGCTATGGGTGCTAGGGAGGATGGGGCCCGGTGGCAAGGGAGGGGGGGTGTCTTTGTTGGCTGGGAAGGAGGGCTTGGGGGGGGGCCCTGCTGCAACCAAGAGGGAGGGAGGGGCTGGCAGTGGGGGGCGGCAAGAGTGAATGAAGGGGGGAGGCAGGGGCTGGAGTAGCAAAGGGGGCCAAGCAAGAAAGCAACAGGGGGGAAGGGGTTGAAAGAAAGCAAGCAAGAGGGGGCCTCCAGCAAGGGGGCAAGCAACCAAGAAAGCAAGAGGGGGGGTGGCAAGCAAGCAAGCAAGAGGGGGGGCTGGCAAGCAAGTGAGTGAGAGGGGGGGCTGGCAAGCGGGTTGGTGACCAAGCAAGCAAGCAAGAGGGAGGGGCCAGCAATCAAGCAACAGGGGTGGGGGGCCAGCCACCAAGCAACAGTGGTGGGGGGATGGCGTCAACCAAGCAAGGGGGGGGGGGAAGCAAGGGAGTGAGAGGGAGATAAAAAGAGGAGGGAGGGTCCAAGTCAGCAGGAATGGTTGAGAGGGAGGTGAAAGAAGGATGAGGATGAGGGGGGGGGGGGGAGCTTACCTGGGGTGCCAACCAAAGAAGGAGTGGAGGTGATGGGGGGTGGGGAGGTGGTGGGTGAGGGGGAAGGGTGAGGGGGAAGGGTGAGGTGGAGGTGGTGTGAGGTGGAGGTGGTTGGTGAGGAGGAGGAAGGAGTGGACCAACCAGTGGTTGGGTCGGGTGAGCTGGGTGGTTTGGAAGTTTTGAGTCTGTTTTGTCTAAGTTCACCCCACCAGAAGAGAAAAAAAAAAACTCAGCCTAGGAAGCTTGGGTGAACAACAAAAACCAAAAAATATGGTGAAGAGATTTTTTACCTGATTTGAAATCAAACATTACTCATCAAAGCAAGCAAGGGTAAGAGGAAGAATCTGTTCTATCATAGAAGAAGATGAGGGAAAAGATGAGGCAGGGATGACTTGAGGCAGATTCAGAATATTATCTTCAAATATTTTTTCCAATTCATCTTTGATGTTGGCCAAAGGATTGTGAAGGATTACACAAGTGATAATCCAGTTGATTAGGAACTTCATTTCTTTGGGGCTTTGAAGCTGGTTTTTAATTTCCCTTAAGCTGGCCCATCTTCCTTTCAGGACTCCTATGCAATGCTCAATCCAAACTTATGATTGGGCAAGATGATAGTTGAAATTAGTTTTTCCTTGATTTTTAGATGAAACATTCTGGTAATCTGGAACCACATATTTGCCACTAGCATAAGCTTAATTGGGAAGAAGTTATTAATATTGGTCAAAGTATTTCTTTGGTTTTTGGGAAATTGGCATCCAATTGAAAACAGATGAATCATGAAAAGAACCCAGAAGGCCAGCATGGAGGGATATGAATTTCTTTTTGTTATCAAAAACAAGTTGTAGTTCCATGGAGTATCTAAGTAAACAGATGCAATGTATTTAGTCAGTGTGTGATCAAAATTTTTCTCAAAGTCATTGGAAAAGAAAGGAATCAATTGCCTCTTTTTCCAATCAAAATAGTGGTTTCCATCTAGCTTGGGTTTTTGACTCAAGGGGATGGTGGTTCCATCAACAAAACCAATGCAACCAGGGAAGCCTTCAATCTCCATTACTTGATATATCTCCTTGTATTTTTCTTTTGTTGTCAAAGAAAGAACTGAGCAAAGGGAAAGATAGGATATCAATAATGACTCTTTTGGTGTATGAGTCAATGGTTCCATTACCAACTGAGAATAGATTTTATAATTCATGAATTGCTGCTGCATTTACATTTAATCCCAATCTAAAAAGAGCAATGGCCAGTTGGATAGCTGGATTCTGTTGAGGATTCTGAGAATTTTTCTGGAAGATGTGGTGGTCTTCAATCATCTGCAAAAGTTTTATGAATGAAGGCAAGAGAGTTTGGAACAGTTTCTGGAAGCTTAGGTTGGGGAGGAGATGAAGCTTTTCCCTTTCATACATAGGGTTGTGGAGAGTTTGTCCTCTTGGAATCATGTATTGATTTTTTAATAGAGCATTCAAAGCCAACCAAGTTGATTCCAAATTGGAGTCTGAATTGGAGTCTGAATGAAAGTCAAATACTAACAAAATTTTAGTCAGCTTTTTTGCATTTTAAAAATGCTGCAGGGAAGTTTGATTGGACATGTTGAGAAAGATGGTGATTGATGTGAGGTGATGAGATGATGATGGGATTTACTTGAAGATGGAGATTTGAAGAGATAGAGATGTGAAGCAATGGAGATATGAAGCAATGGAGATGAGATGTGTGTGATGCAATGGAGATGGGATTGGTATGGATTTACTGAGGTGGAGGTGTGGATGGGTGTTTTGGATGTGATGGATGGCGGATGGATGATGATGATGCATAAATGGCAGGTTTAATGAAGGGTTTGATGTTTGAAATCCACCATTTTCATGAAACCTGCCATGTTGAAATACACTGTTAGAATTCTAGTCTTATGTTGTGTTGCCTAATAATAGAGTGAAACCATTCATTAAGGTTTATATTCTTTTTTTATGCTCTAATTGTTATGTCTAGTGTGATCTCTATAATAAGCTGTTAGTCTTATTTACAGTTTCATCTTTATCTTAACCTACAGTGGCTATTGCCCTAAGTATGTCTGTCTAGTGAAGTCTCTATGTTGGTCCGGCAGTATCAACTCTAGTTCTTTCTTTATCTTTCATCTATAGCGGCCCACTTACTAATATCCATATTCATCTTACCTTATCCATTATTGTTTCATTCATCTTGTCAACAACATGTCAGCCTCAATGTACTTAGTCTATTTAAGCTGCTGGTTTCCAAGTCAATGAATCCTCATCTGTTCTTTTTTACTTTGAACCAGAGTGCCCCTCTCATGACTCCCTAGATCTGTTCCTCTTGATGTTACAAAGACTTCATACCATCTTCTTCAACCATATCACCGGGGCATCTAACTCAAACTTCATCATACACCAGTCAGGGGATATGTTTATTTCAGAAAATTGCCATTCAAAATGGCGTGTTTTGTCAAAAAAAAATGGAGGGTTTCTAATGGCGGGTTTGCTAACTCTGATACACCCTATCATTATCTATTTTATTATATGATTGTTTATTTTATTTTTGATTTATTTTATTATTATTTATTTTATTATTATTTATTTTATTATTATTTATTTTATTATTATTTATTTTATTATTATTTATTTTATTATTATTTATTTTATTATTATTTATTTTATTATTATTTATTTTATTATTATTTATTTTATTATTATTTATTTTATTATTATTTATTTTATTATTATTTATTTTATTATTATTTATTTTATTATTATTTATTTTATGATTATTTATTTTATGATTATTTATTTTATTATTATTTATTTTATTATTATTTATTTTATTATTATTTATTTTATTATTATTTATTTTATTATTATTTATTTTATTATTATTTATTTTATTATTATTTCTTTAATTATTTTTTATTTTATTATTATTATTTATTTTATTATTATTTATTTTATTATTATTTATTTTATTATTATTTTTATTATTATTATTTTTATTATTATTATTTTTTTTATTATTATTTTTTTTATTATTATTTATTTTATTTTATTGTTATTTACTTTACTTTATTATTATTTATTTTAATTTATTTTAATTTTGAATACTCTTGTATAGGTAGATGGATCAATAAATTTCAAGAAAATAAATGAAGATAAAAAATCCCAAATAAACAATCAACATAATAACAAGAAATTGAAATATAAATGAAGGTGAATCTGTTATCAGTTTTTTGATTGATGATCATTGTAAATTAATTTTGCTGAGAAAATCCAAAAAAAGAGAAAAAAAAATTGTGGAGGTATGAAATTCTTCTAAGTCATTAACCAGACCAGACTTCCTGCTTGAGACTTGCTGCCAACCTATCATCCAATCTTTCCCCCCCTAAAAAAATAAACAAAACAATAAATGAATAATAAAATGAATAAACAAGTCAAAATCAGGAAGAGAATTACCAACAAAAACAAAAAAACATCAATGTTCAAAATATCATCCATTCCAGATGACCCAGACAGACATCAGATGACTGAGAATAAATAAAAGTGTTTTTTTTTTAAAAAAAATAATATAAGTGCCTTGAACTCAAAAATCAAACCAAGTCATTCTTCCTTTTGTCCTGGGATTAGAAACTTGATGCTTTGATCTTTTTTGTTGAAAGTTAAGAATCATTGAACCAGGGGTGGATTTAACTTTTCATGTTTTTGAAATCTTCAGGATAAATTTTTTTCAGTCATTTTTTTTTTTTGGATTTTATCTTTCTTATCTTTTTTCTTTCTTTGAGAAATCCTTTTAAAAACTCTTGTGATCTGATGGTTTCTCAGTAAAAAAAAAAAAAAATCAAGATCAAGTTTGAAGTAAAATTAACAGGGTTTTTAAAGAAGCTCAAAAGATGGATTTCTCAACACAATTGATTGGTGAAACCTTATATCCTGAGTTATTATTCATTCTTTAATCTCACAGAAAAAAAATACTGGTTCATCAACAAATCCAGTCTAAGGCTGCTCTTAATGAAAATCTCTTTATTTTAGACTCAATATGAGGGCTTGTACTTTCCATCACTGAACGTCAACTCTCTTGGACTTTTTATGGTTGGTTCATGAGATGATCTCATCATTAATGCCCAAGGTTGTCAATTGGTTGATGATGGAAGGGTCACCACACTACAATGAAGCCTACCAAGGAAGATGATTGGTACACTGATTTGAATGTCCAATCAATCCAAAAGTCTTTGACACTAGTCAATTTAATATTTATTTTTCAAAAAAGAAAAAAAAAAGAAATAAAAGATCAAACAAAAAAAGAAAAGAAAAGAAAAGAAAACAAGAAAACAAGGAAACAAGAAAAAAGGGGAAGGGGGAAAAAAAAGAAGGGGAGGGGGAGTTCCAATGGCAAGACTCGTTATCTGATCCAATTTCAATCTTAATCCCAAGGTTCCTTGTTGTGATCATCTTTGTGTCCCTGATGATGATAATCATTGATAGATGTCAGTGGGATCAAATACACAATGGTAGATCTATGATGAGGTCAAGCGTCTTTTTATAAACCCTTCATCAATCATTGGCTTGAAGCGCAGGTATCCCAACCCCTTTATCCTTGTAGCACCCAACAAAACTAAACTAATATTGCTCAATGGGACTCAATAAATGCATCAAGCATGTCCCACTCATCCGTTGGTTGTCCAAATCATCATCACATTGCTTTTTTTTTCAGATTTTTATTTCTTCCTTTGGCTCCGGCAGTGATGACCCACTAGATCAAGATTGGATAAGCCATGACCCAAAATGTACTTATTCCATGTTTGTGTTGGATTATAAAAACACTTGTGAACTAGTGAGAATGAGAACAACCGCAGCGGAGGAAGAACAGGGGACCATACATCATCTATGGGGATCCTTTTGATTTAATCATGTGTTGGATGGTGGATGGATGATGATAAATAAATGGCAGGTTTGATGGCTTTTTCATGTTTAAAATTGGCCATTTTCATGAAACCCGCCATTTTGAAATACACCAGTTAGGGGGTATGTGTATTTCAGAAAACTTCCATTAAAAATGGCGGGTTTTCTCAAAAAAATGGGGGGTTTGCTTAATCTTATACACCCTAATTGTGATAAATTAACAATACAATATGGGTTCATGTTGATGGATTTTTTACAATGAAGATTTTCAATTAATATTACATGAATTTTTTATTGTTTTATTTTGGAAAAATTATATTTTTCATTTATTGTATTGAATATTAATCCAATTATAATTTCACAATTATGAGGCAGTTGCGTTACATGAGGAATTCAATTATTTGTAAAGTATAGGAAACAGGGACCTTTTTAAATCTTTGGCCATTGGGAAATTTTTTCTTTTGTTTTTTGGCTCATGATTCAAAATACTCATGGTAGTGGAAGTTCATTTTTTTCAATTAAAATCTATCCCAACTCACAAATTTCTCAATTTCTCAATTTTTTAATTTTTTAATGATTCAATTTTGCAATTTTTTAATTTTGGGCACTAATTTTCTGCGGGACGCAATGCTTGAAATCATGGATTTTTACATCTTTGCGACATAACTTCTGCCCCAAAAAATACTTTATCTCACAGAGGTTTCATCAATTAATTATTTTGAAATTTTGACACTGCAGTGCTGTAGATGGGTGTTTCAAAATCTAAGAAAAATAATTTGGTAATTTTTTGGGACATTAGAACACCTTCAAAATTCCATTCAAAAAATGAAAAAAAATGAGAAAAAAGAAAATTCTCATTGCATTTTTGGATCCCCTTCCTTGCCTTTTAAATTGAACTATTTTGGTTATTTAAGTTCTTAGAAATTTGAATAAAAAAGAAATCAGATTTTTAATATGGGTAATGTTAAATTCACCGCTCATTGAGCCCTGTACACAACTATATACACGGCCCAATGGGCTGTTGTGGAGCCCCATCCTGGACACCCTGGCCAGTGCGGAGATTTTAATTTTTTATGATTTTTCCTTATCATCATTCATAGGTATCATTTTTAAAAAAAAAAAAAAAGAAAAAAAAGAAAAACCATCCATCACCAATCCCATCCATCATCTCATCCCATCATACCCACCAATCATCTCTCATCAATTGACTCAAACAATTCTGTCAAGTTGATCTGCACCTTTTGGGATGAGAAGAACCTCTACATCCTCATGGAATTTGTTAAAGTCATGATATCATCTATTGTGACTGCAAACCTGAGAACATCCTCATCGCCTCTAACGGTTATATCAAACTCATTAATTTTGGGTTTTCCAAACATCTCAAGGATAACAATCAAACGTGGACGTTATGTGGGACCCCAGAGTATCTAGCCCCAGGGATCATTCAATCCAAAGGTCATGGTAAAACGGTCGATTGGTGGGCCTTAGGGATCCTGACCTACAAGATGTTGGCCGGTTATCCTCCCTTCTTCAACCATCAACCATTCCTGGATCCTACGATGACCACCACTCATCAACCTTCCAACGTTCCCTTTGGGATCTATGAAAAAATCCTGGCCTGTGGTCTCAAGCCCCCCATCCCCACCGCCATTGACCAAGTCGCCGGCTTGCGTTGTCAACTTTGAGATCAGTTCCAGGATCTCAAGGACTACATCAAGGTGGATTCACCCTTGCAGATTCCCTCGCTCCCTCCCATTGATCCTCCCAACCCCTTCAATTGTTAGTCATCAATACCAATATCCTCATCAGTCATCTGAGCCTGATCAAATCGCTCGCCAAACACTTCATTTGGCCGTCTCAAGCGGCCGTCTACCAATCCTTTCCACCTCTAGCTTGCTGGTCTCACGCGCGGCTGATCTGTTGCCTGCGCGGGTCTCTCCTGTTGCCGGTGCCCGTCAGACACCTGCCGGCGGTCATCCGCGGTCTTGGCAGTTGCCCGGGCCCATCAGGATGCCCGCGGGCGTCCCTCCTTGGGTTTTTTTGTCTGAGTGCTTGTTTGTTTCTTTTTCTTCCTTTGTTTTCTCATGACAATGATCCTTAAAAAAAAAAAATTCTTTCCGCTCTATTTGTAAATCTCTCTTGTAAATAGTCTACAGGCCTCTGGTCAATAAAAGGAGGGGCTCTCCCCTGCTTTTTCTGGAGGGGATCATATCATTATCAGATATCAGCATAGAAATTAATCCAAGGGAGTGTGTGCTTGTGTCCCCCCCATCATCATGAAATTTGAATCCTGATCCTTATCCTGGGTATATCTCTGATTGCCCCCTGATCCATCTTTGACCCTGAGTCTTTGCCCCTCTGTGGCCTGATCCTTATCACCAACCAATAGCCTTGCTGGTTGAAGAAAGATTCTGTCTGTTGGAATTTTTGAGTGTGTCATACCACTCCTTGATCCCTTTCTCTGACCATACTGGTCGTGATCCCTGATCACCTTTCTGGAGCCAATCACGATTTTGAAGAGGTCTTATTAAGCTTAAGACCTGGAGTGTTATACCTCCCCTTAGCTTCTTTGGAGTTGCATTCTTCCAGCCTACTCTTGAGTCCCTTTAGAAGTGTTGAGGTTATCCTTGCTTCAAATCAGTTACTGTTTGTTTTAGAGCTTCTTAAACATTGTGCTTTGTCTTGTACAGCCACCCTCAGTTATCTGGTACCCTTCAAGCGCTTGATTGCGGAGAGTTGGGCAGGTTCATTGAGAACCTGAAGGTTGCTTGGGTTTGAGTTGATCATCCCCAATCTTCTGCTGACGACTAGAGTTATTAGCTTGTGGGCGTTGTTTACATAAAACAGCTTTTGTTCTTTGAACTCTAAGAAGAATTTAACTTCTTTTGTTCAAGTTTTTCCCGGCATAATCTTGTCTCAGATAGTGCTGTTCCCTCGCTACCAAACTATTATCATCCTTATCCTCTACTCCTTGATTCCTTATTTACCAGGTTCTGGACCTTGATCTTGGTTACATCTAAATATTTTTGTAACACTCAGGAGGGCAGCCTAAACAGCACCTTTCCCTTCCACAGAACTGCCAAGGCCTAGCACTGTTTGGATTCTTACACCGTGTGACATGCTAAACAGCTCAAATGGGCCATGTGGCATGCTACACGCCTCAAATGGGCGGTGTGGCATGCTACACGCCTCAAATGGGCGGTGTGGCATGCTACACGCCTCAAATGGGCGGTGTGGCATGCTACACGTCCCATTTGAGTTGTAGGGCACGCTTAACAACTAAAATGAAGTTGTTTAGCCTTCACTAAATAATAAATAATGAATAATAAATTATATATTATAAATTATGAATTATGAATTCTAAATTCTAAATAATAAATAATAAATAATAAATAATAAATAATAAATAATAAATAATAAATAATAAATAATAAATAATAAATAATAAATAATAAATAATAAATAATAAATAATAAATAATAAATAATAAATAATAAATAATAAATAATAAATAATAAATAATAAATAATACATAATAAATAATACATAATAAATAATAAATAATAAATAATAAATAATAAATAATAAATAATAAATAATAAATAATAAATAATAAATAATAAATAATAAATAATAAATAATAAATAATAAATAATAAATAATAAATAATAAATAATAAATAATAAATAATAAATAATAAATAATAAATAATAAATAATAAATAATAAATAATAAATAATAAATAATAAATAATAAATAATAAATAATAAATAATAAATAATAAATAATAAATAATAAATAATAAATAATAAATAATAAATAATAAATGATAAATAATAAATAATAAATAATAAATAATAAATAATAAATAATAAATAATAAATAATAAATAATAAATAATAAATAATAAATAATAAATAATAAATAATAAATAATAAATAATAAATAATAAATAATAAATAATAAATAATAAATAATAAATAATAAATAATAAATAATAAATAATAAAAAATAAAAATAAATAATAAATAATAAATAATAAATAATAAATAATAAATAATAAATAATAAATAATAAATAATAAATAATAAATAATAAATAATAAATAATAAATAATAAATAATAAATAATAAATAATAAATAATAAATAATAAATAATAAATAATAAATAATAAATAATAAATAATAAATAATAAATAATAAATAATAAATAATAAATAATAAATAATAAATAATAAATAATAATAAATAATAAATAATAAATAATAAATAATAAATAATAAATAATAAATAATAAATAATAAATAATAAATAATAAATAATAAATAATAAATAATAAATAATAAATAATAAATAATAAATAATAAATAATAAATAATAAATAATAAATAATAAATAATAAATAATAAATAATAAATAATAAATAATAAATAATAAATAATAAATAATAAATAATAAATAATAAATAATAAATAATAAATAATAAATAATAAATAATAAATAATAAATAATAAATAATAAATAATAAATAATAAATAATAAATAATAAATAATAAATAATAAATAATAAATAATAAATAATAAATAATAAATAATAAATAATAAATAATAAATAATAAATAATAAATAATAAATAATAAATAATAAATAATAAATAATAAATAATAAATAATAAATAATAAATAATAAATAATAAATAATAAATAATAAATAATAAATAATAAATAATAAATAATAAATAATAAATAATAAATAATAAATAATAAATCATAAATAATAAATAATAAATAATAAATAATAAATAATAAATAATAAATAATAAATAATAAATAATAAATAATAAGTAATAAATCATAAGTAATAAATCATAAATAATAAATAATAAGTAATAAATAATAAATAGTAAATAATAAATAATAAATAATAAATAATAAATAATAAGAAATAATAAGAAATAATAAGAAATAATAAGAAATAATAAGATATAATAATAAATAATAATAATAAATAATAATAAATCATAATAGATCATAATAAATAATAATAAATAATAATAAATAATAATAAGTAATAATAAATAATAATAAATAATAATAAATAATAATAAATTATAAACTGTAAATTACAAATTATATGGAGTAGTGTATGAGCCCCCACGCTTTTAGGGGCCCTACACGACTCCCACAGGCCGTGTGGGGCTCTAAACAGCCCTTACATGCCTGAAGCCTTGTACACAGCTCCCACACGACTGGAGCCATGTACACGGCTCCCAAACAACTGGAGCTGTGAATTCAAAATCATTCTTTTAATATTCATTATTTATTTTTGTATGTTTTATCAAACCTTAAAAAATTCATTCTAAAAATCCAAAAATTCAAAAAATCCAATTTCTCATTTCACTTTTGGATCCTTTCATTTCCTTTTTAATTGATTAATTTTGGTAATTCAAGCTCTTGGAAATTTATAAAAAAAACAGAGAGATTTTTGATACTTTTTTATGGATTCTTTCTATGTATTCTTACAACTTTCACTAAAAAAACTCAAAGATTTCAGAAAAATACCAAATTTCTCATTGCAATTTTGGATCTTCTTCTTTTCCTTTTGAATAATATTTTTTTGATTTGATATTTTATAGATTTAATCAAAAAATTAAAAGTATTCTTACATTTTTTACCAATTTTTTGGATGTATTCTTGGCCTCCAGAAAATTGAATCCAACATGAATAGACTTCACAATAACATATCCAATTCAATTTTTTTTTTCACATGTGGAATAAAAATTTCCCCCAATTATCTTTTAAATAAAATTGAAAAAGTATTAAAAGATGAAGCTGAAAAACTATTCTGAATGGTTTTCACATTTCTTCAACTCAAATTATCTCTCACAATGAAAATAATTCCAAAGAAAAGGGATTTTCTGTCTGCATTTATCCTTTTTTTATTTTCTTTCCAAGGAAAAGATGAACAATAAATGGAAACATTCAAAGGTTCATATTAAAAATTACTCCTTGAAGCTTTCAACTATTCATGAGTGAAAGTTTGACTTGAGATGTGAAAAAACCATTAGGGCCTATCAAAGTTTGAAAAACCACCATTAGAAACCTGCCATTTTTTTTCAGACCCGCCATTTAAAATGGTGGGTTTCCAAAATACACATACCCCCTAACTTGCGTATTTCAAAATTGCGGGTTTCAAACATCAAACCCGCCATTATCATCTATACACCATCCATCACATGCAAAACACCCATCCACACCTCCACCTCAGCAAATCCATACCAATCACATCTCCATTGCATCATACACATCACATCTCCATTGCTTCACATCTCCATTTCTTCACATCTATATTTGCTTCACATATCACTTCATGTCTCCATCTCTTCAGATCTCCATAACATCACAAACATCCCATTGCATGCAAAACACCCATCCACACCATCAACTCAGCAAATCTGTACCAATCCCATCTCCCTTGCATCACCCACATCTCATCTCCATTTCTTCACATCTCCATTTCTTCACACAAATCCCAAAATCATCTTTCTTATCATTTCCAATCAAAATTCCCCCCAGCAATTTGAAAATGCAAAAGAGATGACTGAAATTTTTTAATTTTTAGACTCTGATTCAGACTCTGATTTGGAATCCACTTGGTAAGGTTTGAATTCTCTTTTGGAAAAGCCATACTTAGTTCCACCAAGACAGATTCTACACAACCATATGTAAGAAAGGCAAAAGCTTCAGTTACTCCCCAACTTAAATTTCAAGCAACTGTTCAGAACGTTACTGCCTTTATTCATGAACCTTGTGTAGATAATTGAAGACCACCACATCTTCCAGAACAATTCTTGGAATCCTCAACTCAATCCAGCCATCCAACTGGCTGTTTCTCTTTGTAGATTATGATCAGATTGAAATGGAGCAGCAATACATCAATTAGAAAATCTGCTCTCAGTTGGTTATGTATCCATTGACTTGTAAACCAAAAGAGTCATGATTGGAATCCTATCTTTCCTTTGCTCAGTCCTGTTTTTTCAAACCCAAGAAAAAAAGCAAGGAGATATTTGAAGTAATTGAGACTGAAGGCTTTCCCAGTTGCTTGGTTCTTTTGATGGAACCACTATCCCCTTCAGTCACAAACCCAAGCTAGATGGCAACCAATATTTTAATTTAAAAAAAATTTAATTGATTCATTTACTTTCCAAAGCCTTTGATAATACACTGACTTAATAAATTTAATTAATTTGTATAGATACTCTGTGTCACTACAGCTTGTTTTTGATAAAAAAATAATTTCATATCCCTTCATTCTGGCCTTCCAGGTTCTTGTAAAAAAAAAAATTTTTCAATCACATGTGGATTGCCCAACAACCAGATAGCTACTTTGACCAAGATCAATAAATTCTGGCCAATTCAGCTTATGCTAGCGGGAAATATGTGGTTCCAGCATACTGCAATGTTTCATCCAATGATCAAGCCAAAACCAATTTCAACTATTATCTTGCCCAATCACAAGGTTGGATTGAGCATGAAATAGGAATACTGAAAGGAAGATGGGCTAGCTTACAGGAGATGCAAAACCAGCTTTAAAATTCCAAATACATGAATTTCCTCATCAACTGGATTATCACTTGTGTAATCCTTCACTACATTCTTGCCAACATCAAAGATGAATTGGATGAAATATTCAAAGAAGATATTCCCAATCCTCCTCAAGTCATCCCACTCTCATTTTGCACCTTGTCTTCAGCCATGAGAGAGTGGATTTTACCCATCTCACTTGCTCACCTTGATGAGTAGTATTTGGTGCTTAAATAGTTAAAAAATAAAATCACACAATTCTTTTTGTTTTGTTTGTTCAAATCCTAGGCTTACTTGGTTTTTTTTTTTTTTTTTTTTTTTTTTTGGTGGACTTAGACAAAAAACCAAACCATAACATCAAAACCACCCACCTAACCACACCAAAACACTGGTCCAATCCTCCTCCTCCTCACAAAACCACCCAACGGTCCACACCTCCCTCCTCCTGACCAAACCACCTCCACCTACCTTCAAGTTCACCTGGCTGGTCATCCTCCCTGTTATCCTGATTTGCTCAGCACCCCAGTTAATCCCCCCCCCCTCCTCATCCCCTTTACCCCCTCCACCTCTGCTTTGGTCCATTGGCAAGAAAAAAAACTTTGCTTGCTGGTTGGTCAATCAATTTACCTGCAAGAAATTGGTTGTTTGCTTGCCGGTCAATTGATTGGCTGGCCACAAGCAATTGATTTTTTGCTTCCCAGTTGACCAGTTGATTGGAAAGCAAAAAATCAATCAGTTTCTGGTCATCTGATTGATTGATCAGCAAGAAAACAATCAACCCCTTGGCGGTTGATAAATTGGTTGGCTGGCAAGCAATTGATCAATCAATTTGTCAAGAACCCCCAGCCCCTCTTCCACCTCCTCCTGATTGATTGGCAAGTGATTGATTGTTTGCTTGCCAATTGATCAATTGGCTAAACGCCCCCTGGCCCACTTCCTCCTCCTCCTGATTTATTGTCAAGCAATTGATCAATTTCTCCCAATCAAAAAATTGGCCAACTGCCCCTTGCCCTCATCCTCCTCCTCCTTCCTGATCATTAATAGGTGACTTTTTTTTTTTTTTTTTTTTTTTTTTTTTTTAGGACATTTCAACGGTACGGTTTTTTCATTTTATATGTTTTTTGATCATCTATTTTGCTTATACCAGACTATTGAATTTTTCTTTTTTGATTCCATGCAATGCAATCCGTCATTCCGCCCCTTTGCCCACCATTTATTGATTGCACATTCTTCTCCCACCAAACTCAGAATTTTACAACTAATGGATTTGCATCTTGATTCTCACCCAAATCAAAGTATAAAGTTTGGAGGGAAAAAGATGGAAGGAGATAGTTCAAAAAACATACATAGAAGTGGGAATAAAAGGACCTCCCAGAGAAGGAGGGCTGTAATGCGGGATAAAGAAATTGCATTGTAAGTGACTGAGGAAAAAATTAATGAAAAGGTTTTTTGGTCTTCACACAAACTACATCCCTTGGACCTGTATCCTTCCACTGTAAAGAAAAGTCAGAAACCCACCCCTGAAGAGTTGGAACAAGCCAAACAGAAGATCAACTTCTCCATTTCTTCAGCTCTGGAAAAGTATATGTTCAAGATTGATTGGATCATGAGGCTATGGTTTCAATCATCAAATTTGTCCCTTTGAATGAAATCTCTGAGCAATAGAAGAACAACATCAAATTAGTAACACCATTCCTTCACCAATCCAAAAAAATTTTCAACACTATTGGTCCCTCAAGATCTTGGGGTGGGAAAGCGTGAAAAATTGCATGGAAACAATTGATGGACCCTTCTGAAGCATTTGGACAATATTTGAAGAAAGATGCTTTCAAATAACCCCCCAAAGAGTGTTATTTTTTGAACCTTAGGTCTGACAAGGTCTGTCAAATATTGGGCCAAATGTTTTGAAAATTAGCCAAAATTATGTTCAATTCCAACAGTGAATCTATGATGGAAAACAATATCCCTTCCTTCTCCTCATTTGAATTTGGATCTGGCCTTACTGCTTTTGACTTCTCCCCTCACATCAACTTCACCTCAGGCTCCTTCTACAATTACCAGCATATTGAAAAAGGTGATGTCTCCTGGTATTCCTTTTTACTGGTGGTCCTAACCAAAACATCAAATGGACCAATTATTGAAAATGATGAAGAATATGAAGTATCCAATGGCCAATTTTTATTCCCAGACTTGGGTTTTGGGATTGATTTCAAACAAAAGGGAATTGTCAAAATGGTTTGGGCAGAAAAAAAGTACAAGCACTGTGATTTTCCTGCAGTGGATACTGCCACCCATACTAGGATGGCCATGTTCATGCAAATAAAAAAACAAAACAAAACACTAGCAAGGACTTGATTAGTGGCAAAATATACCTTAGGGAAAAATATAAATAAAAATAAAAAATATTTGTTCATTGGTGGTAATAAAAATACTCTCAAACATTGTTGCAATCAAAAATAATTTTTTTGTTTTTATTTTAAAATTTTTTATCAAAGTAAATATATTTACAAGCCAAGAAATTGAGTAATTTCCTTTATTTAATCCAAAGTTCAAATGCTACCAATAAATGCCATGGCTACCAATAAACTTGTTAGATTAAATAACTGCCATGAGAGTGTTCATTGACTGGCGTGTGCCACCCACATCATAGAATGCTGGGATAAGTAAACCTGTTCCATGGAAATAAGCGAAATTGCTATGAATCAACCACTCCCTACTCAACAGATCACTTGGCTCCATTGGTCAGAGAATCACTCATATAAAGAGTCTGAGGTTGTGGGTTTGAATCCCAAAGTGTTCCTTTGTTTTCATATGAATTCTGACATGGTATCAAGACTTATACAGTCACCAAGACTGCAGCCTAAAAGCTGTAAAAAATTAAAATCCATCTGGATCAATGAAATCAAATGGTTGAGTCCCTGCTCAAAGCACAGAGAAGTTTTCAATTACATAATTTCCATGAGCATGTTCATTGACTGGTATGTGCCGCCCACATCATAGAATGCTGGGATAAGTACCCCTCTTCCCGGGTGATCATCCAAATAGCTATGAATAAACTGCTTTTTACTTGAAAGAGAACTTAGCTCAATTGGTAAGAGCATTAACCATATAAAGAGTCTGAGGTTTTGGGTTTGAATCCCACAGCGTTAATTTGTTTTCATATGACTTATGACAAAACTATATTTTTTTCAGTGGCTAGCCTTTCCCTCTCCTTTTTAGAGTTCATCTTGCTCTTGATCATTCTCCTTTTCCTCTTTTTGAAACTCCAGATTGTCCTGTTTCATTTGCCACTCAGCATCCAACTTTTGTTGATGAGCCAAACTCTCATCTTTACACTTTTGAAAATCCATACCCATTTGGCAATCCCACTTCTCCTTTTCAAATTGAAGTTTTTTGGATTTAATTTGTGATTTCACTGTTTTTTTGGAGGGGAATATGAATGAGCTTGATTTTGAAAGCAAGTACAATCAATCAATGAAATTACATGAATCTTCCTTCTCCATGATATCCTTGAAGCCAGAAAAGTTGAAGTTTTTCTCCCCTTTTGACGGCTCTTAGGGTTGAGGTTGATGAAATTGGACGCCTTTTGCTTTCCCTTTGCAGAGGAGGCTTGTGTGGGAAGCTTTTCACTCTCATTTGAAGGCAATGTAGGAGGCCCCATTGGCTTGAGGGTTTGGCCAATCAATAATGGATAAGGCTTTTTTTTTAAAAATATAAATCTGTTGGGATTATAAAGACAGAGGAGAAAAGAACTTGGGTGCTTACTTGAGCAGATGTTGATGGTAGTGGCAATATAGGAATAACTTGCTCCTTATTGGCCAAGTCATCAAGTTCTTCCACCCCAGGAAGAGAGCAATTGAAAGAAGGAAGTGAGTGGTCCAAGGAAGGGTTTTTCAATTATGATGTAGAGGTGATTGGTGCAGTTTGCGTTGGAATATCCTCCTCCACATTGGATTGGGGCCACTCCTAGGTTTTGTGTGGATCATCATTGCTAGGATGAGCATCCCCAGCCAAGTCCTCAGCGTGGACTGAATTGAATTGTTGGGCATCAAAAGCGGCTAAAGGGGTGATGTTGGCCTTCTTTCCAGAGATTTCATCCATTTGAATATAAAAAGGACAAATGGAGTCTAAATTATCAATTACCAAGGTGATTCATTTGGCTTTATTAGAGTTGGTGATTCCAAAGTCAGTGGAGATTGACATGGAGTGGACTTTTTTGTACTTGGTTCAATAATTCTTTAATTGCACCCGCATCTGTTTGGATGAAAGATCCAGCCTACCTTTGGTTTTATTTTTCAGTTCATTGGCCATCAGGAGATAACCATTAAACATGGAGGAAGGAGGTTGGCCAACTTGTGTTTCATTCTTGTATCCAAAGAAACCATTGTAGTTGGTCAGAATTTTGAGCCAGTTTACCAGGATGATTTGATCAGCTCTCTTGAGCTGACTTGAGCCTTTGGAAGTTGATGGGGGAGGATTGTTGGATTTTAAGTTTCTGGGGGATGTCAGTCTATTTAAAAATAGTAAGAGGGATGAATTGATGAAGCAATAAAGCAATAAAACAATGAGAGTTAGGATTTCATGAAAGTGGGGATGAAGTGGGAAGTGATGAAGCAATCAGAAGATGGATGTGATGAAATTTATGAATTGATGACAGTGATAAAGCAAGGTGAGAGTGATGAAGTGATGAGGGGATGAGATTGATGAAGTGGAAGGGATGAGAGGGATCAAGTGAGAGTGATGAATCAAATTTCTGGATGAGGTTGGAGGTAGAAATTTTTCTGATGAGGTTGAAGGTTGAAAAAAGGGTGATGTTGTTGAATGAGGCCTGGTTGGGGCTTCAAAAGCCTTCAAATACTTTATTTGAAAAAAACCATTTATTTTCAGGTAACATTGACACGTCTGATGTGAAATAAGTGGGGTTTTTTGATTTTTAATGGCAGGTTGGAAATGGCAGATTTGGATTGAAACACGCCATTAAAAAATGGTGGTTTTTCTTAACTTTGATATGCCCTATTAGGGCCTATCAGATATACTAAAACCACAATTTTTTTTGAATTTTCAATGGGGGGTTTATGAAATACACATACCCCCTAACTGGTGTATTTCAAAAGGGCTGATTTCAAACATCAAATTGGCCATTTATGCACCATCATCAATCCACCATCCATGCATGCAAAACACCCTTCCACACCTCCACCTGAGCAAATCCATACCAATCCCATCACAATTGCATTACAAACATCTCATCTCTGTTGCTTCACACACATCCCATCATCATTCCAACACCCCACATCACTTTTTTAATTATTTGACTCTGACTCTGAGTCCAATTCTGAATCAAATTGGTTAACTCTGAATTATGTATTGGAAAATCAATAAATTTTTCCACAAAGACAGACTCTCCACAACCCTATGTATGAAATGCAAAAGCTCCATCTCCTCACTGACTTAAGCTCCAAGCAACTGTTCCAAACTTTATTGTCTTCATTCATGAAACTTTTGGTGATGATTGAAGACCACCACATCTTCCAGAAAAATTCTTGAAATACTCAAAGAAATCCAGATATCCAACTGGCCATTGATCTTGGTAGATTTGGATCAAATTAAAATGGAGCAGCAATTCATCAATTAGAAAATCTATTCTCAGTTGGTTATGGAAACATTGACATATAAACAAAAACAGTCATGATTGCTATCCTATATTTCCATTGCTCAGTCCTTGTTGGCCACCAAAGAGAAAGAAAGGAGATATCTCCAGTAATTGATACCAAAGTTTTTCCTGGTTGCATTGATTTTGTTGATGGAACCACTATCCCCTTGAGTAAAAAAACAAAGCTAGATGGCAACCACTATTTCAATTGGGAAAAAAGGAAATTGAATTGTTTATTTTCCAAATCCTTTGATGAGAACTTTGAAAAAAACTGACCAAATATGTTTTATCTGTTTTTGTAGATACTCTGTGACACTACAACCTGTTTGTGAGAACAAAAATAAGCTCATATCCCTCCATGCTGGCCTTCCAGGTTCTTTTCATGATTCATATGTTTTCAATTGGATTTGAATTGCCCAACAACCAGAGAACTACTTTGAGTAAGATAAATAAATTATGGCCAATTCAGCTTATGCTAGAACAAAATATTTTGTTTCAGAATACCACAATTTTTTAACGAATGATCAAGCCAAAAATGATTTCAACTATCATCTTGCCCAATCACAGGTTTGGATTGAGCATGCCATAGGGATCCTTAACAGAAGATGGGCCATATTAAGGGAAATGCAAAACCAGATTCAAAATTCCAAAGAAATGCAGATACTCATCAACTGTATTATAAGTTGTGTAATCCTTCATAACCTTATGGCCAACATCAAAGATGAATGGGAAAAAAAATTTGAAGAAGATATTCCCAATCCTCCTCAAGTCATGCGGTGTGATGACAAAATCTGGACACCCTGGACCAGATGCGGAAAATTCAATTTTTTTTTTTACAATGCTTTTATTTAGGTGTCATTCAAAAAAAAAAAAACAGGACTTTTTTTGGTTTCACTACTCTAATTTCCTTGTACTTCCAAGCATTCCTCTGTCCTAGTGGTCTAGGGCAGGCCTCTCTCAGCCTCACCATCTAGGAATCGTGTTCCATCCCTTCTTTCTTTGTTCCTCCCCTTCCTTTTGGCCAAATGCGTGGGCCAAGACCCATTTGGCCCAAACTTCCATCATCCTTCCATCTCCACCTCTACCTCTACCACCATCATGATCATCCTTGTCATCATCATTTCCATCCTCCTTGTTTTCATTCCATCAGGCTTTTACCAAGAATCTCAATTGGTTGTTTAAATCTACGCCATTTCATTCAAACCCTCAAACATTGCCATTGCTTCTTCCCCCCGTCTTTGAAAATCATTCAGATTCCAAACTCTCTCATTCCTCCTGGGCCTCCTCTCATTTTTTCTTGACCGCTCTCCCCACCAATCTGCCTCCCAGAAACTTTAGTACATCTTCCTGGTCATCTTCCCTCAGCATCTCCTCCTGTGAAGATGATAATCACTTCAAAGATAGCGGTGATATTTGACTCCTTAACAATCATATCTCACTTACCGTACCACTCAAGCCGTTTGACAACCAAGTGGCGTTCATACCCCAGTATCTTGGAGTCCTAAAATTCACTTATTGAAGGATTAACCCCCCGCTCTCTGGTATCACCTCCCTCAATCCTGATCTCTCATACTCTCCATCTAAATCCTCCCATTCACCTCAACGGCGAGTTTTCCAAAACAAGTTTGGTAGAAACCGGCTTGGTGATGCCAACAAGAATGAAATACCAGAGGTGACCCTCAGTCAGAACCATCACACCCTACCTGATTAATCACTCTGGAATTGTATGAATTTTCCCTTGATCTACAATACCTGTCATGAGCCTCCAAAAACTGCTCCAGGTGTCACCTTAGGTCATCTGGATACATCACTCTCTCCAGTCTCCGCCTTTGGATCATCTTCAACTTCCATTCACCCTCCGACCTCTCTCACCCACCCATCATCATCTTCCACTCTCCCACCCCCTTCCATCTTTGGGTGGGGGTGGAAAGCATTGTACCGCCCGTGGACACCTGCGGGCGGTCTGGTTCATTCTTTTCCCACCCCTTCCGCCTTTGGGTGAGGGGTGGGTGATCCTGGTATTGTTGCGTGCGCCCGTCCACGGATTGACGCAGGAGAGGTGAAGGGATGAGAATAGATCCCAGCCAAGTCAGGGAGGCCAGATTTCCACCAGCCTGAGTGATCAAATTTTTCTGATCACCTGAAAATCAAAAAAAAAAAAATCCGCTCTATTTGTAGGATCAGTTGTACATAGTCTAACAGGGCCTCCTGCCCATATAAGGAGGGGCTCCCCCCTGCCTTTTGGGAGGGGCAGCATAGCAGCACAGGGCATCACATCATATCCTATCCTACCAGGGAGGAACATCATCATTATCACCTTGAAATACATTATCTGTGGGGTCTCATTCCCCTTCATCTGAGACTAAAATTTGGGTATATCTATGATTGCCCCTTGATCCTTTAGCCACCATAATCAAAACCCTGATCCTTGATCCTTATCACCAACCAATAGCTTTGCTGGTTGAAGAAGAATTTGACTGATTGAATTCTTGAGTGTGTTACACCACTCCTGATCCCTTTATCCAACAATACTGGTCCTGATCATCCTTTGATTATTTTTCTGGAACCAGTCACATTTGACTGAAGAGGTTTTATTAAGCTTAAAACCTGGATTTTTAAACCTCCCTTCATCTCTTTTGAAGTTGAATTCCGCCATGCTACTCTTGAGTCCCTTGAGAAGAATTGGGTTATCCTTGTTTGGATCAGTTATTGTTTTGCTTCTAGAGCTTCTTCAAACAATTAGATTTTTCTTGTGCAGCCACCCACAGTTATCTGGTACCCTTCAAATGCTTGATTGCAGAGAGTTGAGCAGGTTCATTGAGAACCTGGAGGTTGTTTGGGATTTAGTTGATCTTTCCTAAGCTTCTGCTGAATACCAGAGCTATTAGCTCGTGGGAGTTGTCACTTAAAATTGCCTTGTCTTGTTGAACTCTGAAAAATCCTTGAATTCTTCTATTCAAGTTTTCCTTGGCATCATCTGGTCTCAGATAGTGTTGTTTACCCAGCTACTGAATACTAGTATCTTTATCCTCTTACTTTTGGTCCCTTGTTTACCAGGTTCTGGACCTTGATCTTGGTTACATTTAAATATTTTTGTAACACTCAGGAGGGCAGCCTAAAAAGCACCTTTCCCCTCCACAGAACTGCCATGGCCTAGCACCGTTTTGAGTCTTACAGCAGGTCTCATCTTTTCACTCAAATTCTGCCATGAGAGAGCAGATTCTTCCCCTCAAACTTGCTCACTTTGATGAGGAGCATGTGGGTTTCAAACAAATAAAAAATAATATCACATTATTTTTGTTTTTTTGATTGTTCAACCAAGAATTGTAGGCTGACTTGGTTTTTTTTTTTTTTTTTTTTTCTGGACTTAGAAAAACCACAACAAAACCTCCACCTCATACCTCACCACTCAGCAAACCACCCACCAAAAAACCACTCAATCACTGGTCCACCTTCCTCCTCCTGACCAAACCAAAAGGTCCACTCCTCACTCCTCCTTACCAACCTGAATCACCCACCAGCTCCACCTCAATTGCTCATTCTTTGTTCAGCACCCTGGCCCAGGTAAGCACCCTCCCCACCTCCTTCCACTTTAAGCTATCCCCCCTTCCTTGCTTTTTTGGTTGTTTGGAAATTGGTCCAGTTAAGCTCCCCTCCTCCTCCTCCTTCTCATCAATTAACCCATTGATTCCCAACCATTGATCAATCTCTGCCCCTTTAGGCCATCCCCCAGTTGCTTTGCGCTTGGCACCCCCCCTCATCCTCTTCTTCATCATCCCTAAAATGGAAAGCAAACAATTGTTTGCTTGCGGTTCAATTGATTTATTTAATGGCAAACAAATCAAACCAAAAACAATAAATTTTTTGCTTGTGGTTTGATTGATTTATTGGACTGTGAGCAAACAATCCATTGATCACTTGCAAATGGCTTCCCCCTGCCCCTTCCCCCCGTTACCCTGATCTGGTTTGATTAATAAATCAATCAAAACGCAATTTTTTTTTTTGATTTTTTGCAGTTTGCTTCCCCTCTTCTCATCCTTCCCCTCAAGCTCCTTCTCTGCCTCCTCTCTGATGATTAAAAAAAGGGACTGAATATTTTTTTTTTGGGACGTAGGTTAATTGACCAATATTTTTTATTTTTTTTCATGTTTATTGATCATCTACCTTGATTATATATTATAAAAAAATAATGAATGTTTTTTTTGTGGATTCCATACAATGCAATCTGAAATTTAACCCCTTGTTCTTTCACATCCACCCTTTTCTTGAACACTCATTCTTCTCCCACTAAAATCAAAATATTGCACAACAAATTTAATCCCATCTTGATCCTCACCCCAATGGAATCATATGGCTGGCCGGGAAAAAGATGGAAGGAGATTGTTTGAAAAAAAATAAAGAGAATTGGGGAGACAAAGGCTTTCCAGAAAAGGAGGTCTCAGATGAGGGATTCTGAAATTTTTGTGCTGAGGTATAACAGAGTGAAGGGGAAAGTAGAAGGATATTATATTTAATGAGTAATGAGGAAAGATATGAAAAGAATAAGAAACATAAAAGAAAAAATTCTTACCTGAGGTAGAAAAGAGTGAAGCAGAAAGTAGAATGATGAGGAAAGGAAATCTTTCTACTTGGCGCAAGTTCTGTGCTCAGGTATAAACTAGCATTTGAGGTTTCACATGTGGTGTGACATGATAAGATTACATTGAATATTAAATAGAGAAGATGAGAGGAAGCGCTTTCTGATGACTGAGAGAGGATTTGTTGCAGACACATTGAGAGTATGATATGGAAATAGATAGATGAAGAATAGAAAGAAAGGAGAAAAAATCAGACAATGGAATAGTTGAGTGAATAAAAAAGAAGAAAAGGAAATAATGACATTTGATGAGGAGCAAGAACAGATAAAGTATATGTAGGTAGTGATACTCCAACAGAAATCTCATTGAAAGTAGCCAAGGAAGGGGTTAAAAAAACTTTGTGTGGTTTTTGAAAAAACTGTGTCCTTTGGATATATATACTTCCATTGTTAAGAACAGTCAAAACCACTCCCCTTAAGAGTTTTAAAAGGCCAAATAGAATATCAAGCAGTTCCATTTCTTCAGCTCTGGGAAAGTATATGTTCAAGATAAATCTGATTGTGAGGCTATGGTTGCAATAATTGAATTTGTAACTTTGAATAAATTCTCTGAGCAAGAGAAGAAGGACATCAACTCAGTCACAACTTTCTTTCACCAATACAAAGAATTTTTCAACAATGTTGGTCCTTCAAGATCTTGGGGTGGGAGAATGTGGGATATTGAATGGCAAAAATCAATGCACCCTTCTGAACTATCTGGAAGATATTTGAAAAAAGCCACTTTCAACAATTCCCCTCAAGAGGATTTTTTTTGAACCTTAGGTACAACAAGGTCTCTCAAATCTTAGGCCAAATTTTTTGAAAATTAGGAAGACTTGCATTGGTCCTTCAAGATCTTGGGGTGGAAAAATTTGGGATATTGAATGGCAAAAATCAATGCACCCTTCTGAACTATTTGGAAGATATTTGAAGGAAGCCCCTGTCAAATATTCCCCTCAAGAGGTTTTTTTTGAACCTTAGGTACAACAAGGTCTCTGAAATCTTAGACCAAATTTTTTGAAAATTAGGCAGACTTGCATTTGAATCCAACTGTGAAACAATGATGGACAAAAATATCCCCTCCTTCTCTTCATTGGAATTTGGATCCAGCTCTGCTGCTTTTGAATATTCCCCCCACATCACATTCACATCTGATTCCTTCTAAAAATTTCCTCATATTGACAAAGGTGACATCTCTTCCTTTTCCTTTTTACTGGTGGTTTAAACCAAAAAATAAAATTGACAAATTATTGACAACAAGGACAAATATCAAGTATCTTATGGCCAATTTGTTTTTCCTGACTTGGTTTTTGGTATTGATTTCAAAGAAAAAGGTGTTGTTAAAATGATTTGGAAAGAAAATAATTACAAGCACTGTACTATTCCTGCTGTGGAGAGTGCCACTCATACAAAGATGGAAATTTCTATTAAATTCAACAAAACAACTTGGAACACTTGCAAGGACTGAAAAAGTGGAAAAATATACTCTAGAAAAAAAATGTGAATAAAAAAAAAGAGATTTTTTATTGGTGGAGTCAAAAATAGTCTCAAACCTTGCTGTAATCAAAAATAATCCTTTTTTTTCCTTTTTGAAATTTTTATCAAATTAAATATATTTACAAGCCCAGAAATTGAGTAATCTACTGTATTTCATGAACTGTTTGACTGCTCACAATACATGCCATGGCTGACAATAAACTATCTTTTTTTCCATGGCCAGTCATTTGCTCTGCTTTTGCAGTTGCTCTTCCACTCAATCATTCCCCTTTCCCTCTTTTTGAAACTCTAGCTCTGCCTGTTCCAATTTCCACTCAGAATTAACTTTTTTTTGATAAGCCAAACTCTTGGCTTTTTGCTTTTTACCATCAATAGCCAGTTGAAGATCCCACTTCTCCTTTAAAATTGAAGTTTTTCAGATTCAATTTTTCATTTCACAGTTTTTTGGAGGGGAATGGGAAAGAGCTTTATTTTGAAAGCAAGGAGAGACAATCAATGCACTTAATTGAACCTTGCTTCTCCATGATATCTACAAAGACCGCGAAATTTGAAGTGTTCCTCCTCTTTTGACAGCTATTGGGGTTTATGTTGATGGAATTGGAGGCCTTTTACTTTCCCTTTGCCAAGGAGGTTGGTGTGGGAATGTTTTCACTATTATTTGAAGGTGATGTGGAAGGCCTCATTGGCTTGAGTGTTTTTCCATTCAGTAAAAGATGAGGCTGTTATTTTACATTAAAAATCAGTCAGAATTATCCAGAAAAGACAAGAAATTGCTTCCTTACTTGAACAGATCTCAATTGCAGTGGCAATACCAGAATATCTGTCTTCTCATTGGCCAAGTTTTCCATTCCTTTCACCCCATGAATGGAAAAATCAAAAGATGTAAGTGAGGGGTACAAGGAAGGGTTTGTAGGGTTGATTGATGCCAATTTGGACATTATTGGAGGTGGTTGAGCTGCAATATTCTCCTCCACATCAGATTGGGGTCACTCCAAGGTTTCATCAGGGTCATGGTTGCTTGTCTGAGCATCTACAGCTAAGTCCTCAGCACCAATGGAATCAGATTGTTGGACTTCAAAAGCATCTAAGGGGGTGATTTTGGGCTTCTTTCCAAATATTTTGTCCATTTTAATATAAAAAGGACAAATAAATTCCAACTTTCAACCACCAATTTGATTCCCTTGGGTTTATTGGAGTTGGTGATACCAAATACTGTGGAGATTGAAATTGAGTGGGCCTTTTTGTACTTGGCTCAATACTTCTTGAATTTCTCCCTCATCTGTTTGGATGAAAGATCCAGCATAGTGTTGGTTTTATTCTTTAGTTCATTGGCCATCAGGAGATAGCCATTAACCTTAGAGGACGGAGCTTGGCCAACTCATGTTTCATTGCTGGATCCAAATAAATTTTCATAGTTGGAGGGAATTTTGTTCCAGTTTACCAGGGTGATGTGATTGCCTCTCTTGAGCTGATTTGAGCCTTTGGAAGCTGATGGGGGAGGACTTTTTTATTTAGAGTTCCTTGGGGATGTTTTCTTTGTTGCATTGTATTTTTGAATGGACTTGTGGGGGGAGGTTTGCTGAGGGGCCATTTGAAACAAGTAAGAGGGATGGAGGGATTGAGAAATGAGAGAAATAAATAAAAGATAGTTAGCAAGTGAATAGAGCAATAAATTGATGAGAGTGATGAATTGATGAGAGCATTAAATTGATGAGAGTGATGAATTGAAAAGAGCAATAATGTGATGAGAGTGATAAAGTGACAAGGAAATGAGAGATTAAGAAACAAGGATAGAAAAGAGTCAAGATAAATGAATCAAATATTTCTAATGAGGTTGGAGGTAGAATTTTCCCCATGAGGTCAGAGGAAGAAGGTGGTGAGGTTGCAACCAGGGGTGTATGACATTGGCTGATGTTTGGTTGAGTTGGGGAAAGCCTTGAAATACTTTATCTGAAGAAAGCCACTTATTTTAAGGTAACTCTGACATTTCAGATGTGAAATAAGTGGGTTTGTTTTGATTTTTGATGGGGGATTTGGATTTAAACCCTCCATTTTTAGTGGTGGTTTTCAATCCAATTTGATTTGAACTCTTGAGATGGGTGTGTTATTTTGAAGTTTTTTAACATTGGATTCAATTTTTGGGGCCAAGAATAAATCCAAAAAATTTCAAAAATTCTAGAAATCCCTTTAAGTGTTTTATTAAATTTATAGAAGCTTAAATTCCAAAAATAAAAATTGATTCAAAAGGAAAAGAAGAGTATCCAAAAGCGCAATGAGAAATTTGGTGTTTTTCAAGATCTTTGACTTTTTGAGTGAAATTTTTAAGAATAGATCAAAAGAATCCATAAAAAATATCAAAAATATGTATTTTTGGTTTTATAAATTTCCAACAGCTTAAATTAATAAAAGGAATAAATTAAAAAGGCAAATGAATGAATCCAAAAGTTCAATGAGAAATTTTAGTTTTTTTTTTTTTGATTTTTTGAAGGAATTTTTGAAGGTCTAAGAATACATCCAAAAAATACAAAAAGAAATATTAAAAATATCTTTGATTGTTTGTTCAAATTTTTCAGAGCTTGAATCACCATAAAAATTCAATTGAAAAGGAAGGGAAAAGGATCTCAAGATGCAATGAGAATTTTGTTTTTTTTTTTTTATTTTTTTAACTTTTTGAAAGGTTTTTTGAGGGTGTTCTAGTAATGCCCCCAAAATAAAAAAACAATTTTTTTTATTTTTTTATAAAAACAACCTACAGGAATTAAGTTACAAATTTTTAAAAAAAATCTTCAAAACTACATGAAATGAAGTATGTTTCTGCATGGGAGTTACATTGCGCAGACATAAAACCTCCATGATTTAAATGTTTGCAACCATGCAAAAAGTAATTCCCTTTTATTTTTTTTATTTTTTAAAATTTTCCTTCCCCTTCCCCTTTCCCTTCCCCTTTCCCTTTCCCTTTTGCTTTCCCTTTTGCTTTCCATTTTGCTTTCCATTTTGCTTTCCCTTTTACCTTCCCTTTCCCTTTCCCTTTAATTTTCCCTTTCCCTTTCCCTTTCCGTTTCCCTTTTCCTTTCCCTGTCCCTTTTCCTTTTCCTTTTCCTTTTCCTTTTCCTTTTCCTTTTCCTTTTCCTTTTCCTTTTCCTTTTCCTTTTCCTTTTCCTTTTCCTTTTCCTTTTCCTTTTCCTTTTCCTTTTCCTTTTCATTTTCCTTTTCCTTTTCCTTTTCCTTTTCCTTTTCCTTTTCCTTTTCCTTTTCCTTTTCCTTTTCCTTTCCCTTTCCCTTTCCCGTTGCCTTCCCCTTCCCCTTTTCCTTTTACTTTTACTTTTCCTTTCCCTCTTCCTTTTCCTTCTAATTTTTCATTTTTCATTTTATCATTTTTACTTTATTTTTTTCTTTTCTTTCTTTACTTTTATTTTTTTATTTTTTTCTCTCTTTTCCTTTTTTTTCTCTTGGGGGTATTATATTTTCCACTCACCCTGCCTCAAAAAATTTGGCACAATTATTTCCTATAGAAATCCACTCATACATCCGGAAGTTCAAAAATTGATGCACTTTTCAGATTTTAAAAAATGCACTTTTGATTTCACAGGTGTGCAGAGGGGCTTTCAAAAACCTCAAAAATGTCTCTCAGATTTCATGAAGGTTTTTAGCCCCTTCAAAGACCAACCCAAAAATTTAAAAATTTAAACAAAAATTTTTTAAAACCACCATTTTCAGCCATTCCTTAACCACACTTTATCAGATTTTTTGTATGATCTTAATTGAGATTATTTTTTTGATGAAATTGATGAACCTCAATAATAATTTATATAAAAATTTTATTCTATGAATAAAGTTTAAAATTTCTGATTGGATGTTGATGCCTTTGTTGCAGGCACAAAGAAACAAGAATAAGCACCAAAAACACCTATTATTTTGATGGAGTTAGGATATGTAGAAATATTTCCACAAAATTTTCATAAATTGAAAAATAGCAATAAACAACTACAAAAATAAATTTTCTGAATGAGATATAATATTCTTAATGTAATGTATATAAATTTGTACCAAGCATAGAAAAATATAACAAAACACATCTCATACCTATCTGTTGAAAGTAAGTTGAATTTAAGGTCTGCTTTAGAGAAAAAAAAACAACATAAATTACAGAAAAAACAAGGGAACTGATTTATTCACAATGCAAGGTTGTGAACAGGTGTGAAACACCCTTTGAAGCCAATTTGAGTTTTGCACAAAACCCTTCACAACATGCACAACCCCAAAAGAGGTCACTTAATCCTTCTTTGCAACCAATTTGGGTTGCAAACAAGGGTTCAAAATCCAAATGTGTTTTGAATCAGTAGTATGCAACCCTCCAAGGGTTGGGTGTGTTGTTTGCAACTCATTTGCGGCAAAAAGGCCCCAAATGGGACATTTTAAGGGGTAATTAGGGCAACCTAGGCACCCCTGAACCACATCTGAGCTCCATGAATCCAAATTTGGTTATGCTACATACATTGTGGGACTATTGCAACACAAAAACAAGCTTTGAAATCAAACATTCTACCTATTGGAAAAGGGTACAAACTCTTGTCCCAGAACATACACAATAATTGCCTGTTGGATAATTTTGTTTTTCTCAACCAAAAAGTGGTTACAGTTTGGAGTTTTTGAAACAGTTGAATTGTATAATGAATTTAATTGAGATTTATATTGGATTATAGCAACAGTGACAAGCCCAATCCCCCTGGATTCAATGTGGCTGCATTGAAGGACTTAATTATTGATATTTATGTTATGAAAGATGTGTGAGCTAGGTTTTTGGGAAATGAAACATTGGAAGCCCCAATTGCATCCTCATCTAGGGTTACAATTGAGGATGAAGATATTTCACAACTGGAATTTACTGGTGGTGGTGGGAAACATTTCATGTGCGATTTGATTGATTTGATTTGACAGAAACTAATGTAAATATTTAACTATTGGGTTCCAGAAGGCTTTGACCCTCATACAGTGAGCGCCATTCCTAGTAGGGAAAAAGCTGAATAATTTTTAAAAAATGGGCATCCATGCATGTCTACACTTTGAAAAAATTGAAGTCAAAGAAAGAAAAATGCTTACACCTAGAATGCAACAGGATTGGAATGTATTCAGGGTCATTGCTCACTAAACAGAAAAGAAAAACTCACACAAGGAAGTTTGGGTGTAAATTCATGATCTGTGCAAGTTACACAGTAGCAGATCTTACATGGCGCCTCCCTATTATAAATGGTTAACAGAATTTCAAGCCACCTTCAAATCACTCAGTGAATGCTCAACTGAGGAGAATCTCTGGTGTGGCTTTAGATCAACTTAAGGAAGGCATTCAAGATGGGCTAAATACAATTCAACTCAAAGGTAAATTGAGAAAGATTTGCGGTTGATAGGAATTTTACAATAGAACAATCTATAACACTAAGCACAAGGTTAAGGCAGCAGGACTGAACGGTAAAAGTTTTATTGATGTGATATTCAAAAACCTCCAGGATAATTGGTGGGTTTTCAGCACAAAATTCAGTGGAGAGGGTCACTTAGAGGCCCTTTTCTTGGCTCATTTTGATTCTATAAATATTTTGTTAAATCTTTACTACCTACGTGATAGATGACCACACGGCTGACCGCACACAGAAGCTCTAAGAGTGAAGGTACTCCAAATGTAGTTACTTCTCTCCATCACAACTTAACTTGTCTGGTTAACCCAAAGGCGGGAAGGGTATGATCTCCACCACTCAGAGATGAATCTGGTGATTCATTCTCCACTCATCTCTCAAATCTCTTGTTCTTGCAGACTCATAATCATCTATTCCTGCTTCTTTTATTCTCACTCATATTGTCCTTGTCAGCCTATATTCTGCTAAATTACACCAACTTTCCTGTGTGCCTGCCCAGTGAGATATTATTCTCGATTTCATCTTGTTTCCCTTTCTTCACTCATTGACCTTATTCTTCTGGCCAGTTGCTATCTATTCTTGATCTTTTTCATCTACCTATCACCTCAACCTCAAAAATGTCTTCTGAAACTCAACTATCTCAGCCAAACTCAGTCTTGTCCATCAATCCATCAATCACCCATCAATTTCTAGCTTCTCATTCTTCAATGCCAGATGTTGGTGGTCGTGCTTTTCCCATACTCTTGTTCTTGTTCTGATGTCAGCTTGTTTTTACCGTCTCAGTTCCCAGTTTTAAGTTTAATCAATCCTAACTTTTAACACCGTTAAAAGCCAAAGGGACTCTTCCAAATCTCATCTTTCAAACTGCACTACTAAACCCCAAACAACTGGGAAATGTCTACTGGCTTGATCTCCAAAGGATTCCGGCAGGCTATGCTGAAGACTGCTCTGGACACTATTCCTAGACTTAGCAAAGACAATTATGGCGTGTGGAAGGATAAGATGGATGCAATTCTAGACGTTTGGGGATGCTCCAAGCTGATCAATGATGAAACTTCCGTCTTGGACAACAATCTCAACAACAAAATCAAACTTCTGATTATTTCTCGGCTGGAAGCCTCTACGCGCAACAATGTTGTTACTCCTCATAATAAAAACTCTGCAAAGTTTCTGTGGAAGGCCATCATTGACAAATAGGCCTCTTCTCAAGCTTCTAATAGAGCCAGGGTATTTAATGACTTCCTGTACTTACAATTTGGATCAGACAAGATAGAAGACTTCATCACCAAGACTAAGGTTTTTCTCAAGAAAATGTCCAAAGTCAGAATCATCCTGCCAAATGACATTCTGGCATATCTCCTGCTTTTCAAATTCCCTGAAGCTATGAAAGATTTCAAACAACAAATCATGCACACAGACAAGGAACTTACAGTAGAGTATGTTCTCAACCATTTAACTCAGCTCAATAATGAATCTAAAGCTCAGAAAACTTGAGACAGCCAACACTTGCGGACGGAAGTGGCTCTGATCAGCTCAAAACCTACGCCGAATCATAGCAACAAGCAAGGCAAACGTCAGAGGTGTGCCAAAGGATATCATAACCCAAAACAAGACAAGCATCACTCGGCGGACAGTTGTTGGCATCTGCACCCCCAAGCTGCCCCCCATTGGTGGAAGGAAGAGCAAGCAAAGTGGAGATCTTGAAAGAATCAATCAAAGAAAAACCATGCGGCTCATTATCTCGCACTTCTATTGATGTGGATTAAACATGGGGATCCAAAATCAAAATTCATCCTAGATAGTGGCGACTCAATTCACATGGTCAAAAACAGTTGCTACTTTAAGGAGATGGCTCCTTATCCAAATCAGTCTATCAAAACAGGAAAGGAGGGTTCCAAACTTGAAATCAAGGGTAGAGGCACAGTGGAGTTCATTTGGGACAATTTCACCCTTGAACTGTCCAATGTGTTCTATGTGCCCAGGCTGACCATCAATCTGATAAGTGCAGGAGCTCTCAACCAAGCAGGCTGTACCTTACTCGCAAACAAAAACAAATTCAGTGTCTCAAAGGAAGGAATCAAAGTATTTGGAGGAACAATTATTGACAATCTGTACTCACTAGAAACCCCCCAGTTTAATCAAGCTCATCTCTCCACCCCCTGTTCACACTTGACATGGACTGCTGATGATGAACTTTTTGAAATCCATTGCTATTACAGTCACGCTTCCATTTCCCAACTTGAAGGGGTCACCAAACATATTCTGTTGGACGTTAAAAGGCGGTTTGAGTGTATACACTGTATCAAGAGAAAAATCACAAGATCACCGTTCAAGGAGACCTCCAAGAAAGCAACTAAGGAGTTTGATCAAATCCACTTGGACCTCATGGGACCCCTCAAGCCTCAGTCTAAGGCAGGTCATCAATTTATTCTTACTCTGGTAGACAGCGCATTGGGGTATGTTGGGGCGTTTCCATTGGCCTCAAAGGAGGAAACTCCTGACGTCATTATTGACTTGATCAAAAAAGAGCATCGTCGCAGAGGCTACTTTCCATCGGAAGTATGCTCTGATGGCACTACTGAGTTTGTCAAGCAAAAACTGCAAACCTTCTACAATAAGAATCATATTTGTCAAATTATCTCCAAGCCATATCATCCAAAACACAACAGAAAGGCTGAACAAGCCAACAGAACAATCATTGAATCTACCTGGACAATACTGAAGGACGCACAGTTTCCCGCTAACCTGTGGCGCAAAGTGATCAAATCCAGCTCACTAATGCTTAACCAGATCCCCAGAGAAGACCATTCTGAATCTCCATGGGTCCGTATACAAGGCTTTGCGCTGCCAAATTCCTATCTCAAGCCAATAGGGAGTCCTTGTGTCTATTTACTCTCTAGACGCGATAAGGGTCAAAAATTTAAGGAAAAGGGGGAGGAAGTAACTTTAGTAGGCTTCAATCCTATTTTCCACTCATACCCCATATTAACCAAAACTTATGCTGTCATTTCTTTGAAACATGTCAATTTCCTAAAAATGGCTAGCCCTCTCAACTCAAATCTGACAATCTTGACCTACAATGGGGGGGATGTCTTCCAAACGGCGGAAGTGGACAATGCATTAGATCAATCTCAAAGCATACATCATCAAAGAGACAACCCAGCCTTTACTGAGTATTGGTCAGCGTCCAGAGATGAATCCTCCTCCAAGGAAGATTGCACCTCCCCATTGGACCGGGAATTTTCTGAACCTGAAGGTCCCAACGCCAATGCTCATCTTCCTCCAATGAACGCTCAATCTCAACCCCGTGAAACTTTGCAACCACATTGTCCTACTAGAATCCTCAGAGATTGATCCACTATCAAGCGCCCTCAGCAATACGGGTTCTTTCACTACTACAAAACCAAAAGCTATGAAGATGCCGTGAGGTGCAAAGAAAGCAATAGGTGGGTTGCTGCCACGGATGGCAAACTTTCCTCCATTGAGTCCTTCAATGTCTGGGAGGAGTACAAGGGGCCTGAACCCTTGAATCCTCTCCGGACAACGTGGATCCACAAAGTAAAGGAAAACTGTCATGGTGACCCAATACAATACAAGGCACGTCTGTGCGTGCAAGGCTTCAATCAAATCAAGGGGGTTGACTTCTCTGAAACATTTGGGCCTACAGGCAAACCCTCCACCCTTTGACTTCTGCTAGTATACAACTTAAAATCCTCTCAAAAAGTTTGTCAATTTGACGTGAAAAGTGCTTTCTTACATTTGGCAATTGACAAGGAGGTCATTATAAGGACTCCTAAAGGCTCAAATCAACCCTTGAAGTTCCTGAAACTTAAGAAATCTTTGTATGGATTGAAGCAATCCCCAAAGAATTGGTATGAAACTCTGACTACCTGGTTCAAGGAGATCAGTTTTCATGAATCTGCGTGCGATCCTTGTCTATACTTGTCAGAAGATGGAAAATCTTGATTGTTCTTTCATGTTTATGATCTGATCCTAGTAGGTGACGGTCAAGGCTTTGAAAAAAAATTCATACAGAAGTTCAAGGGATCCACTAGTCAGGACCCTAACACTATCCTTGGCATGAAGATAGAAGTCTTGTCCGACAAGATACTCCTCAGCCAACCAAATCACATACAACATGGACTTCAAGAATTGGGCCTGACCAACTGTAAAGGATCTTCCACGCCCCTCACTTGCAACCTGCAACTCAAGCCCGCTACGGACAAGGAACATAAAGCGTTCAAAGCACTCAACATCAATTATCAAGCAGCAATCGGATCACTCAATCACATAGCGTGTTATACTTGCCCCAACGTCAGCTTTGCGGTATCGAGTTTGGCAAGATTCAATGTCAAACCTGGACTGAACCACTGGAACAAACTCAAGAAAACCTGGAAATATCTCAAGGCAACTCAACATTATTGACTTGAACTCAAAATTCCGCGTTCTGAGGCACTTGAGGTCTTTTCTGATGCATCATGGGCTGATGATCCTACTACTTGCAAATCTCAAACAGGTTACTTGTGCGTGGTATTTGGAAGCCTGGTCTCCTGGAATAGCTGCAAGCAAAAAAATATCACTTGGTCATCTACTGACGCAGAATTAAATGCTCTGGTTGATTCATTCCATGAAGAAACTTGGATTAAGGCCCTCATCAATGAAATTTTTTCCTTATCCGTGAAGACAATCCCCCTAAACATCAACAATAGTGGACTGGATGACAAAATTTGCAAATTTGGATCAAACTCGAAAACGCAACATCTGTACTTGAAGACCAAGGGAATGAGTGAAGAGCTGGGTTCCAACAGAATTGAGATCAAACTATTAAAGTCATCACACATGCCAGTGGATTCACTAACCAAGGAATCTTCCTCTCAAAGCATCTCCCTTTTGTTTCCCTTTATTCGCACAGATGTCGTGGAATCTCTTTCTTGATTTTTTTTCTTTGTTTTTATTTCTGTACTTGTTTTGTTTATCTCATCTTCAACCGCAATATCTCATCGGGAATGGCGGGGTGTCAAAGCTTTACTACCTACGTGATAGATGACTGCATGGCTGACCGCATGCAGAAGCCTTACAAGTGAAGGTACTCCAAATGTAGTTACTTCTCTCCATCACAACTTCACTTGTCTGGTTAACCCAAAGGCGGGCAGGGTCTGATCTCAACCACTCAGAGATGAATCCAGTGATTCATTCTCCACTCATCTCTCAAATCTCTTGTTCTTGCTGACTCATAATCATCTATTCATGCTTCTTTTATTCTCACTCATATTGTCCTTGTCAGCCTATATTCTACTAAATTACACCAACTGTCCTGTGTGCCTGCCTAGTGAGATATTATTCTTGATTTCATCTTGTTTCCCTTTCTTCACTCATTGACCTTATTATTCTGGCCAGTCGCTATCTATTCTTGATCTTTTTCATCTACCTACCACCTCAACCTCAACACTGTCTTCCAAAACTCAACAATCTCAGCCCAACTCAGTCTTGTCCATCAATCCATCAATCACCCATCAATGTCTAGCTTCTCATTCTTCAATGCCAGATGTTGGTGGTCGTGCTTTTCCCATACTCTTGTTCTTGTTCTGATGTCAGCTTGTTTTTACCGTCTCAGTTCCCAGTTTTAATTTTAATCAATCCTAACTTTTAACATATTTTTAAGAAATTCCATCATATTTTTTGTTAGATTGTACTCATAAAAAAAATTGGTACCACATCCTTCTATTTCATGTTGTAGGAATTACTGCCAACTGGAAACATTTTACAAAGGCTTTAGTAAAATTTTTTTCATGAAAGTTTTATTTCTAAAGATGGGAGTTGAATGCAATGAAGGATTTGGTTCATGATCAAGAGAGGCTTCCCAAATTCTTTTTCATGGACCGTGAAAAAGTGCTGATTTGTGATATTCAACATAGTTTCCCTGGATCATCCAGACAGTTGTTCTATTTGCACTTAAAATATTAAAGAAAATTGGAAATTTTGCTTTGTTAATGATGAAGAAGGATTGCAAAGTTTTATTTCTCTTTTGAAAAAGTATGGGGCCTCTAAAACCAAGGTGGAGGCAGAAGTAAATTGTGTTGAACTCAGAGTAGGCTAATTTATTGCTTTCCCTGCTCATCTCTTCCAGGATTGCTTATAGTGAAAATTGTATAAAGTTTTTTTTTGAAATAATGTGAGGATGTGCTCAAGTATATGGGAAATGAAGTTTTCCCTATTAAAGAGACATTTGAAATTTTTTGGACTTGTTTCTGTTTAAATTTTGGGTTATAAATCCTGAATTTGAACTTATTAATTTTTTTCTAAAATCAGCAACTAAACTACATCAACAAGAAAGCAACAAGAAATGAAATTAACACATTGGAGGATTGGTTTGAAACAAAAATTAGTTACTGAGTGTATATCTTCAGGTCAAGGCAAAAGGAGAGAGAATGAGAACTGAGGCTAACTTGTCTCTGGACAGGTGTTGATTGTGTTCTGTGTCTGTTTGATGTCAGTCCTGTAGACTATGTGGCAGTGGGTGGTCTTTTCTTTTCTATCTTCTACCCAACTGTGTTTTCAACTCCCTGTCTTGGGATGTTGGCTTGTAATCTATCACCCTTACTTTTGAGCTAATGAGAGTGCTGGTGGTGGTCTGTTGGTTATATTTCTTGGTTGGGTCTTTCTGACTACCGGTGATTCTTGGTCTGGAGTTAGTCTGCTTTTAAATCAATTGATCTACTTTGGTTGGTTGTTTTGATGAGTGGATGGACTGGAAATAGCTTTTTCATTGATAATTTTTTTGGGGATGTCTTGTTCCTTGTTTGTTTGGTTGATTGGTCTTGAGAGGATGGACATTTTTATTCTAGGTGGTTTTTTTCTTTCTTTGTTAATTAGTGAGGTGGAGGTGATGGATGATGGGAAAGGAAAGATCACGGAGTTTTGGATGAGCTAGAAAGTAGTTGTGAAACTACAGAAGTTATCCCAATTGGGATAACTCCAGGCTCTGACGCACTGGTTCTGATGACTGAAAAAATTTATCCTCATTTGGATAACTCATTGTGATGTTGATGTAGTTTCTTTTCAGAAACTACATCACACCAAATACATTTTTGGTCTATTTTTTTTTGTGAAAAGATTTCAAAAGTGTAAAACCTGAATTTGGAAATAAAACAACATCTTAGGTAGAAGGGAACCATGCTACTTTCAAAGAATCTTGTGAATTCTTTGGGGAACATTTTGGATGTGTGGAAAAAACTCAATGGAACAATTGATTTACAAATCAAATCATTGCATTCATTGCTTAAAAAACAATAAATTTAGGAACAGTTCTTACACCAGAACTGTTACCTTTGGGATAAAAATTTTCAATTGAGGAAATTCAAATTATTGGGGAAAAATCTGAGAAGTTAATGCATGATAATGATTAGAAGGTGTGCACCACGTCATATTCTAAGACAATGGGCTTGACCTGTTCCCACATATTAGGAAAAATACTACCATTGAGAGCATATGTTCTGCCTGAAAATTTTGATCCTCAGTGGAGGTTAGGCTATAACCCTTCAAGTTCAGTATGTTGGATTTTTTGAATTGATTTTTGATTAAGTATTCCTATTTGATTGATGATTCCTAAATTGATTTACTAATGAATTATTTTTTTGATTTTTCAAAGTTTTCCACTTATCATGTGCTCAGCTCTTGTCAATTTTTTTATAAGCTTGGTTCAATTTTTATGGGAAAACCTGAAGAAGTTAAAGTGGATCTTTTAAATTCCCTGGTCAAGAAGGAAAAAACCTTTGTTAGTAATCCAAGGCTTGAGCCAAAATTCTTAAGGTCCAGCCACGGTTGACCCAAATTGAAAGGCACCTTGCATGAAATTTCAAGATTAAAACATGTTGAAAAGGAAATTTCAGAGGGAAAGGTGGATTAGAAGGGCACCAACAAGACCAAAATTTGTAATTATTTTATTTTGATAAGTGTTAATTTTGATGGTTTAATGAACTGATGGTAATATGATGTTTCTATTCCAAATCCTCAGGCTCAGGATCTAAATTGATTATTTCAGAGGAAGAGACTGAAAGTTCATTTTCTTCCCTTAATTTGGAATTGGATTCCTCTTCTGAGGAAGAAGAAGTGCAGGAGAAGTCCACCAGAGGCTCATCTTTGGTGGGTATTGATTTTTTAATTTGATTTGAATGTCTTATGATTCAGTTTTGATTGTAGGAACCAAAACTGAAATACCTTGGTCAAATACCTGAGAACTTAGATAGTTTCTTGGGTGAGATTTTGGATCCTTTTGCTGATAATAATTTCAGATTTGAAGTCATTGCCAAATCACTTGGGTATTGTTAAAATATGGATGCACTCAGGTAATTTGGATATTAGTGTGTAATCCAAATGGGGTGCAAAAATGCGCCTCCACGGCCGATTGACATCACGTGGGCCACATGGGCCTATGTGGATGTTATTGGTTTTGGGAATTTGGGCGCCAAAACACCTTTTCCAGGTCTTTGGGGACACGGGCCCTTATGGGACCGCCAGGGTGGATGGGCCACGTTGTCCAGACGGACTTTTTTGGGCATAAATGGGCCCAAGGTTTATTTTGGACTTACTTGGCCAGATGGGCTGGCCTGCCAAAGTATGTATTTTATGGATTTTGGGCCTTTGGAGAACATTGCGGCCACCGCCTTCTTGTTTATCTCTGGGGCCTGTTTCAGGGCCCAACGGCCTGAGCGGGGCCTCTTTATGGGGCAGGGGGCTTCATTTGGAGTCCCCCCCCCCATCCGCTTGTGTGCTGGGACGTGGGGGACAGCTGCCCCTGCCTGCCTCCCTCCCTTTGCTTGGTTGCAAGGGGAGAGGATTCTGGCGGGTCCTCAACCAGCCAGGGTGGCCGCAAACAGGCAACTGGTGAGGTGGGAGGGGACTTGATCACCCCCCACCTCATATGTGAACTAACTAGGCTGGCCACAACAAGGCTACCAGCAAGGTGGGGTGGGATTTGACCCCCCCCCCCCCATCTCTGGTGTGGCAACAAAGAGGTTGCAGGGGCCATCTCCCCCCCCCCCCCTTTACCAAGGGGGAGGTGACCTGAAGCTGGGTTGGCTTGACCACCACCCAGCCCACCCATTTGTGTGATGCCCTGGGTGGTATCAACATCCAGGGTTCCCTGGGGGGGGGGATTTGACTGCTCCCTCCAGGGATTGAGAGAGAGAGAGGAGGGGACACGCATGTCCACTGGTTACACCTCCCCTCCTGTAATTTTTACCAGACCCAGAGTGTTTCTGGGTCCACCCTGGCCAATCTGAGGGCCAGGAGCTGGTTGCAGGAGGCAACCAGCCATGTGAGTTGGTAATAAGGACCAATAGGGTAAAGAGGGAATTGTAACCGGGTAACAGGTCTGATTGTAATAGACAACCAGCCAGGGTTTGAACAGAAACAAGGGCTGTTTCAGCCCAGTAAGGGTGTAAAAACCAAACTCAACCGGTACAGAATTGTAATAAGGGTTCAGGGACTAATTCAAAGTAGGCTTAGTAAGCCCAAACCAAGTAGCAAGGCTTGTAGAGCCTGTAGAGCCCATTTAAGCCAGAAGTTTTGCCTTTTGCTTGTCATTACCTGAGCTCCACATGAGAACAATCTCTTTTATTTAAGGAGCTCTTCTCCCTGCTTTTTTCCATCCATTCATTCACCAATTCATTCACATTCACCTCCGCACCATTGCCTCTGCCTCATATTTAGGATCAATCATAAGACATTATTGTCTCAGGATTTCTTTTTCTTTAAGTACTACTCTTTTACTAAGCTTGTGGGCCAATAATTCTCACACATTATCAGTACCATCATCATCATTACTTCCAAGCAGAATAGACCCTCATACCTTACTCTGGGAAACCTCAAAGACATCAAGTTATCCAAGAAGATTTCCTATATCCCAGAGTCCAGCTCCACCAAGATTTTTTTGAATGGTCAAAACTATAGTTCTTTTTTTGTCTTAATGGACATTGAGTTGGAAAACATTTGTTGTGGCGAGATTATGGATGCAGATGGTACTTTGATTAGCTCAGAGGTAGAGAAGAAGTCTTATCACTCATTCTTAGGCATTTGGATGAAAGTCATATGGAATGGGTTGCTGAGAATTTAAAGGAGGAACAGAAGAGGATGGGTAGCATTGTATGGAAAATGCTCAAGGCCATGTATGCTGCTAATTCTGTCCCTCAGAAGAGGATTTCCTTCAATAAGTTGTTCAAGTTGAAATTTGAAAACTGCAAACAATTTGTGGGGGAGGAAAGATCAAGTATTTCTAAGTTCAAGTCATCTGAGCCAAACATGAATCCTCATTTTTTTCACTCTTAATTCTTCAAAAGATACCAAAAGAATATGAGTCCTTTGTTAGGTGAAATCTCAATTGGATCCCCTTCCTGGAGAAGAGGATGTTCTTAGAAGGATTGAAAAGGATGATCTTCAATTTAAGATGAAGGAGGGCACAGGAACTGCTCTGGTGGGAAAGACAGGAAAATATGGGAAGAAGACAAAGGCCAAAAGGGATTTATCAGAGTTGTTGTTTTATAATTGTCAGAAGAAGGGGCACTATGCAAAGGATTGCAAGGAGGCCAAGAAGATGAATAAATCCAAGGAAAGTGAAAAGTAAGACAAAGAGGTCAAACTTGCCATGGAAAATATTGCTATGGTGGCATTGGATGTTTCAATAGAACAAGCTGTTGAGGAACAAGTCCCCAACAAGAAGGCTAAAATCAATGAGGATAAAGAAATGGACTTGATTGATTATGAAGTATGTAATCTTAACCTTGATAATGACAACTTATCAGTAGGTGATAATTTTTCTTTCCTTACAGGAGAGTTGAAGGAGGATGTTCTTGTTTTATTTGATTCTGGCTATACAGACCACATTTTTTGGAGCCAAATTTCTTTTCAAATCTTAGAGATTTTGATGGTGTTGTAAATATTGGCCAAAAACAAAGAACAATTCAGATTAAAGGAATTGGAAAAGTCATTCTTGCAAATCACTTGGGTTTCAAAATATCTTTTGAGAAAGTTTTCTATGTACCAGATTTTCCTTTTAAACTTGTGTCTCTTGGAGTTCTCTGGAAAAAAATTTTCCCAATTTGTTATCTTAAAGAAGATAATTTTTTATTGATTTGAATGGGAGAACTATCCTGAGTGGAAAAATCAGAATAAGTTGCTCTGTGAAAACTTGCTCAATTTTTCAGCTCTGAGCACTGTTGCTCACAATAGAAGTGGCCATAAGGTAAAGGACAGCAACTGTGAAATTTTTACTTTAGGGGCCAAGACCAGGAATGTGTTCTCAGAGAGGAGAGATTGCACAGAAGTTCCTAGAGAGGAATTTTCCATTGATTTGGCAGGGCCATTTTCACCAATTTCCCTTGGGGGGGGAAAGTACTTTGTCAATCTGGTTGATACAGAAACTAATTATGTTCGTGTGAAACCAATAAGATCAAATGATCAGACCACAGAGGAGGTTTCAGTAATCTTCAAAGTCTGGAAACAGAATGGTTTGATGAGGGAGATCAAGAGGTTTATTACTGATTGAGGGGGTGAGTTTGTGAGTAAAGAGTTTGAGAAACTATTGAATGTTTATTGTATCACTCATATAGTCACTACTGCTAGTACTCCACAAAACAATTGAATAGTTGAGAGGATGAATAGGACTTTATTGGATAAAGTCAGAAATATTATGGCTCAATCTGGTCTACCAAAGTTTTTATGGGCTGAGTTTTTGTGCACAGTGTGTCTGTTGCACAATATTGTAAGTGTTAATGGGAAAAGTCAGCATTATCTGTTTTGGAAGTTGTATCCCAAAACATCACACCTAAGAAAAATTGGTTGCTTAGTGTGTTACAGTGTCCACCATAATGACATGGTTGGAAAGTTAGATCCTAGAGCCAGAACAGGGGCACTTGTAGGCTATGATTTAATAAGTAAATCATACAGGATTTATTTTCCAGGGACAAGAAAGGTTATCCGTATTAGGGATGTAAAATTTAAAGAAAGTATCTTTCCACTCAAAAGGAGTGAAGATAGTGCTGTTCAGGAATCACAGCAGGAAATATCATTGGAGCCTATTTTACCAGCAGATTCTGTAGAGAATATCATTAGTGATGATGTTGAGATGGCAGATGTGCCACAGGACAGTTCAGTGCCCGCTTCAGGGGAGTCTGTTCAATCAGAACCTGATGAGCCTCCACCTCCAGTTAGAAGGAGTGGAAGTAAAATAATTCCTTTTGATAGGTATGGGGAATGGAAGTCCCATTGTTCTTCTGCAGAATATGAAGATAAGTTTTGGGAACAATGTATGCTTAATGAGATTCTACAGTTAATTTCAGAAATGGGTAATAGGTTTAACCCAAATAGCTTTGGCCAAGCTTTGAATTCTGATGACAAAGCCAATTGGAAGACAGCTATTTTTGAGTAATTTGATTCTCTAGAAAATAATAGTGTGTTTGAAGTGGTTAAGCAGGATTTAGTTCCAAAAGAAAATACCATTGTTGGGTCTAGGTTAGGGTTGAATAAGAAGTTTGATACTAATGGGTTTTTGAAGAGGTTCAAGGCTAGATGGGTCACAAAAGGCTTCAAGAAGAAAGAGGTTATTGATTACCAAGAGACTTTTTTGCCAACTGGAAGGCTGTCCACCTTCAGGTACATAATTGCTTTAGCAGTGGATTTGGGTGAAGAAATCAGACAGGCTGATTTTGTGACTGCATACTTGAATGCAAAACTTGGAGAGGAGGAGACTGTTTATATGTCAATTACTGATGGTTTCAAGGAATGCCCGGTAGAGACCAAGCCAGAAACTATGAAGAAAATCTGTGCAAGAAGTTTCCTCTCAGTGGATAAAGGGGAATATGTCCTCAAGCTGTGTAGATCCCTGTATGGATTGAAGCAAGCAGCTAGGTCATGGTATAACACCATTAGTAAGAAACTGATAGAGATTGGTTTCAGGACAAGTGAGGCAGACCCTTTTCTCTTTGTGAGAAAGGATGAAATTTTGTTTTTATGGTTTGATGAAATTATCAATATTGGGAATGGTAAAGAGAGAGTTGTAGAGGAACTCAAAAAGGAGTTCAAGATTAAATATCTTGGCCTGGCACAACAGGTGCTGGGAATGAAATTTAGTAAGATCAATAATGGGAAAAAGTTGGATCAAAACCATTATGTTTTAGCTCTACTTAAGCAGTATGGCTTAGGGGATGCAAAGGAGTTTCTTACTCCAATGCAGTCTAACATTTGGTTAGAAAAGTCTACAGATGAAGAGCATCTAGAGTTTTTAAAATCCAGGAACAATTATAGATCAGCTATTGGATTGCTGAGTTATTTGGGGCAGTGTACAAGGTCAGATATTGCTTATGCAATTGGCATCTTGTCACAACACTTAGTAAAACCAAGCATGAGACATTGGTCAGAGTTTAAGAGAGTTATGAGGTATTTTAAAGGAAAAAGCAGTCTGGGAATGCAGTTTTCAAATTCAGCAAACTTTGATTTTGTTGGTTATTCTGCTGCAAGTTGGGCAGATGGTAACACTAGGGAATCAACAAGTGGTTTTGTATTCTTTTTAGGAAAGAATCTAGTGTCATGGATGTCTAAGAAGGTGTCAGAAATAAGTCTTTCATCAACAGAAGGAGAGTACAGAGCATACCTGTCAGCTTCACAGGAGGAAAAGTGGTTGAGAAAGTTCTTAGAGGATACTCATAAACCACAAGGGTTTGTTTTGTTGTATTCTGATAATCAGAGTTCCATTGCATTGGCAGAAAACCAAGTGTTCCATTCAAGAACAAAACATATTGATGTTCATTATAACTATATACGTTATGCAGTGAACTGCAGATATATAGTGTTACAGTACATGCCCACTGGAGTAATGATGGCAGATATCATAACTAAGGCGTTAGATAGGAACAAACATCAAGGTTTTGTGTCTAGTATTTTTATGGCATCCCTTTTGGATTAAGGGGGCGTGTTAAAATACAGATGCACTCAGGTAATGTGCATATTAGTGTGTAATCCAAATGGGGTGCACAAATGGGCCTCCAGGGCCCATTTGACATCACGTGGGTCAAGTGGGCCTATGTGGATGTTATTGTTTTTGGGAATTTGGGCGGCAAAACACGTATTCCAGGTCTTTTGGGACACGGTCCCTGACGGGCCCGCCAGGTTGGATGGGCCACCTTAGCAAGACGGGCTTTTTGGGGCATAAATGGGCCCGAGGTTTATTTTGGAAATACTTGGCCAGATGGGCTGGCCCATCAAAGTATGTATTTTATGGCTTTTGGGCTTCAGTGGCCCATTGAGGCCACTTCCCATGTTGCGGCCTGCTAATGGCTACTTGTTTCTCTCTGGGGACCGTTGCGGGGCCCGACGGCCTGCACAGGGCCATTGTATGAGTCAGGGGGCTCCATTTGGAGTCCCCCCACCCGCTTGTGTGCGGGGCCGGCGGCCCCTGCCTCCCTCCCTTCCCTTGCTTGGTTGCGAAGGGGAGAGGAGGCAGGCTGGTCCTCAACCAGCCAGGCCAGTTGCAACCCAGCAACTGGCAAGGTGGGAGGGGACTTGATCACCCCCCACCTCATGTGTGGACTAACTAAGCAACTGGCAAGGTGGGGTGGAATTTGACCCCCCCATCTCTTGTGTGGAAACAAAGAGGTTTCAGGGGCAATCTCCCCCCCCCGTTGCCAAGGGGGAGGTGACCTGGGGCTGGGTGGGCTTGACCACTGCCCAGCAAAACCATTTGTGTGATTCCCTGGGTGGTATCAACATCCAGGGTTCCCTGGGGGGGATTTTACCGCTTCCTCCAGGGATTGAGAGAGAGGGGGGGGGACATGCATTTTGACTGGTTACACCTCCCCTCCTGTAAGTTTGAATGGACCCAGAGTGTTTCTGGGTCCACCCTGGCCAATCTGAGGGCCAGGGGCTGGTTGCAGGAGGAAACCAGCCATGTGAGTTGTTAATAAGGACCAATACATTCAAGAGGGAATTTTAACCAGGTAACAGGGCTGATTGTAATAGACAACCAGCCAGGGTCTGAACAGAAACAATGGCTGGTTCAGCCCAGTAAGGGTGGAAAAACCAAACCCAACTGGTAAAAGCTGGTCATAAGGGTTCAGGGACTAATTCCAAATGGGCTGAGTAAGCCCAAAGCAAGTAGCAAGGCTTGTAGAGCCTGTAGAGAGCATTTAGGGCGGAAGTCTTGCCTTTTTCTTGTCATTACATGAGCTCCACATGAGAACCATCTCTTTTATTTAAGGAGCTCTTCTGCCTACTTTTTTCCATCAATTCATTCACCAATTCATTTACATTCACCACTGCACCATTGCCTCTTCCTCATATTTAGGATCAATCATAAGACATTATTGTCTCAGAATTTCTTTTGCTTTAAGTACTGCTCTTTGACTAAGCTTGTGGGCCAATAATTCTCACAGATATGATGAAAACAGATGTTTTAAGCTACAAAGGAAAATTATAGAAAAATTGAGGGAACATAAGGCATGCTATGCTAAGATACTTGGAGGCACCAATAAGGTAGAAAAGATTGAAAAAGGACTTGATGTTGAAGACATCAATGAAACGATTACCTCCTCAAAAATGAATTTAAAAGTTTGATATGGGTCAAATAATAGAAGCTGATTATGCAAGACCAATTTTTTTTCATTTCATTGGAGTCATATTGCCTTATAAACTCATCAAAATGGGTGTAAAAGAACCATCAGATGCCAACTTCATTTCATTTTTAACCATAACCACTGGGTTAATTTGTTACTTGAGGGAGATATGATTCCAATACCATCAATTGTATCAAAAACCTATTCTTTCAAATGGTTATCACATTTTGAACATCATTATGTTCAGTGTTTCAAGTTAAAATAATTACGTTTATTTTTATGAATGAGATTTTATTGTTAAGTCATTTCAACTTTTGTTTGGCTGATCCCATCATAAGGAGTATTTGTAATTCTTATGATGAGATCAGCCTACCACAAGTTTAACTTTTTTGGCCTTTTTACTTTAGGGATAGTACATTGAGGTTGAATGGTATCAATTTTACCTCAATTGACTAGCTGTATTTTGGGGGGGTTGATTGATTGACTTATGAAACAACAAAATATAATGATATGAATTAAATTCATTTTGTTTAATTTTATTTAGTTCATTTTTTTTTGATTCAATTCAACTTCTTTTTTCATATAAAATAATTCTTTTTTATTTTATTGTATTTTGTTCAAAAATTATATTCTATTGTATTTTATTTCAGGAATTTATTGTATGTATTTTGTTCCTCTCTATTTTTATTTTTCCATTTTTTTACTTTTTTGGGGGGGCAATTTTTTATATTTTGTTTTTATTGTTTATTTTCATTTATCCATAGGACCATGAATTTGTATTCACGGCCCTGGAGTGGTGAAAATTTCACAATTTCTTTTTCAGTTTTTTCTTAATTGTTTTTAATTTTTTTTCAGTTTTTTATTTAAAAAAACTTTTTTTTTATGTTGGATTTTTTATTTATTTTGGACTATTTCATTTCATTTTGATTTCAAGGCTTTTTCTTTTTTTTTCTCAGAACCCTGGATTCATGAACAAGATGTGCATGGCATTCCACAACCCAAAATAGGTTGCCTGGCCCAGCTCACAACCTATTTTAGTTTTGAGCTTTTAACCACTCTGTGGGTTTTGGAGAGCCTTCGAAAAAATTGAATGGGTTGTGAACCTTGCCAAAAAAACTCATTCTTATTGGTTTAAAGGTTGTTTAGGGTTGTGAATTTATCACAACCCAAACAAAAAAACATAAAAAACTACTATTTTTGAATACAATTTAATCTTCTTGTTGAAATTTCAAAATTTTGTATGTGAATCTTTTTCTATATATATATATAGAGAGAGATATATATATATTTGCAGAGGTATTTTAATTACATCAGGAATCTTACCTAATATTCAAATAACATTGAATAGTGCACCAAAAGATTCCAAAAAAAGTGGAGGATCACCTCAGACACATTCATAGCCACATAGAAATGGGATTTGCAATCTAATAGAATTTCACCCTTGATATATAATTGTAAAGAGGTAAATAGACTGATGCACCATTTATCTAATTGATGATGAAAATGGATATAAAGCAAATTCTGAATCTTTGAACTCAAGTATTAGGGAAAAAATTTCAATGACTAACATTCCAAAAAATGGTTCTCCTTTGAATCCCAAATACATCTCCTCATTTTCATCCAAAATATTAATTTAATTTGAAATAATTCATCATAGAATTTTATTTATTACCTTTATTTGAAATTTGAAAGTTATCATGTTTATTTTAGATTTAATGAGTGCAGAAATTCACTCATATTTTCCTCTTTTTATTGCATTAGTTTCTCTCCTTATCAAAGTCACACTGGTTTTACTTTTATATAATTTTTCCTTAGTTAGATAATCCCCTGAGTTTTCATATATTCCTGTTTGAAAAGGATTTCATCATACTATGACAGTTTCTTTTTTTCCATAATAATTATCTCACAACATTTAAATTATCTTCTGATATTTTGTTCACTTCAAATTGCCTTCAAAGTAGCTTGAAATTTTTTGATTAATTCAAGACTTTCTAATCCCCTTAGTTTTTTTTTTTTTACTTTTACTCCATGAACATCTTAACTCTTCCCAGTATTGTGGGGTGGTTGTGTGACAGTTTAATCCAATCACAAGAATTCTGGACTAAAATTAATTTTTTGATCCAATAATCCTTCATATATTCAAAGTATTTTCCACACTAAAATTTCATCATTTCCAAGCTTTAATTGAAGCCATAATGCTTCTCCCTACCTGATACATCCTCCTTTTTTTGGCACACAAGACTTTGGTATGGCAGGGGGGTTTTGAGAACTGGTTTAAATGCAAAATTTGGCTCTAATTTTTTTCCCACCAAAACTACCATTTCTGATTTATAATGCTTGATGGTTTAATAGTGTTAGTTATCTGGGGAGGTGGGCTGTATGTAGAGGAGTAGACTTGATTGGATTTTGGAGATTTTGAAATAACTGGAACTTATTTGTGTGAAAAGCATAGTTTTAATTCAACTGGGATTCATCTACATTCCTCTAAGGCAGGTTGGACAATCACACATACCACAAGGGCCTGAATATATGCCACTGAAGTGGGGAAAATGGCATCAAAATGTGTGAAATAGGCCATTTGGGGTGGGTGGGCCACCCCATCCAACTGGGCCTCCTTTGTATTTTGGACATACCTTGCCGCCCAGGCTGGCCTGCAAAGGTAGTAAAAATGTCCTTTTGGTCTGGGATGGCCCATGGAATTTCCTTCTTTGGGCTGCTGTTTCTTTTTTTTGGCCAATTGTGGGACCAAATATCCTGTACAGCGCTGTTGTAGGGGGCAGATGGACTCCAAAAAGAGTCCATCCACCCTGGCCAGCTGTTGTTTTGGCATAAAAAGATCACTTCCCCCCATCCCCTCACCTCCATTTCCACAAGGGAGAGGAAGCAAAAACCATTCCAGTTGCAACAAAGCAACCAGAAGGTGGGGGGATCTGATCATCTCCCCACCACAGGGGCCAACTTCTGCCCATTACCAAGGGGGAGGAGATAAATGCTGGTTGGGAACTGACCACCCACAACCCATATTTTTCAAAAATGCAATTCCCTGGGGGAATTTAACCCCAGGGACCTGGGGGGGGGGGGGTATGATCCTCCCTGCAGGAAACCAGGCTAAACAGGAGGGGGGTGCTTCCACACATGTTGCATTGGGACTGTGAGGAAATTGACGGGAATAGGGGGAGCCTGGGCCCAGTCCAGCCAATCTTGAGCCTTGGACCAGGTTGCAAGAAGCAACCAGGCTGTTGTGGGGGGGCTGGTTGACTACAACCACCCTGTTTAACCTTAAGGAATGGTTACACCTGGCTTCTTTTTAGCTGAAAAGGGCATCCAGCCAGGAAATGAACATAAAAGGGCTGTTTCAGACCCTTGCAGGTGCATACCCATCAAAAAGACCGGATTGGTCTGATCAGGGAGGCCAGGGTCAAATTCCAACAGGGCTGTTTGAGGCCAAGCCAATTAACAAGGCTTTTAGAGCCATAGAGCCCTTTTGGGGCGGGATTTTTCCCTTTTCTCTTGTTTTATCATGGCCCCACAAGAGGAAAATATTTCTTACCTAAGGAGGGACCCTTCCTGCTGTTTTACAATTGTTCATTTGAATTCATCCAAATAATTACCAGAGCCATTAAAGATTATATGACACAAGCATCTATTTTGCTTTAATTATTTCTTCTCTTTCCACTAAGTCTAATCTTTGGAAATACTTTTCACAGGAAAATCCAACAACCCTGAAGGTTTTGTATCAACATTAGGGCGTATCAGATTTAGCAAACCCGCCATTAGAAAACCACCATTTTTTTGATGAAAACCACCATTTTTAATGGCCAGTTTCTGAAATACACCTACCCCCTAACTGGTGTATTTCAAAATGGAAAGTTTCATGAAAGTGGCAAATTTCAAACATCAAACCCTCCATTAAACCCGCCACTTATGCATCATCATCCATCCACCATCCATCACATCTAAAACACCCATCCACATCACCAAATCCATACTGGTCCCATCTCCATCACATCACACACATCTCATCTCCATCACTTCACATCTCCATCACTTCACAACTCTATTGCTTTGCATCTCTATTGCTTCACATCTCCATATTTACAAAAATCCCATCATCATCTCATCACCACACATTAAATCACCATCTTTCTCAACATGTCCCATCAAACTTCTTGGCAGCAAGTTGAAAATTGAAAAAAGCTGACTGAAATTTTGTTAGTATTTGACTGCCATTCAGAATCTGATTCAGACTCCAATTTGGAATCAACTTGCTTAGCTTTGAATTCTCTGTTGGAAAAGCAATACATGGTTCCAAGAATACACACCCTCCACAACCCTATGTATGAAAGGCAAAAGCTTCATCTCATCCCCAACTTAAGCTTCCAGCAACTATTCCAAACTTTGTTTCCTTCATTCATGAAACTTTTGGAGATGATTGAAGAACACCACATCTTCCAGAACAATTCTTGGAATCCTCAACACAATCCAGCCATCCAACTCTCTGTTGCTCTTTGTAGATTGGGATCAAATGGAAATGGAGCAGCAATCCATCAATTGGAAAATCTATTCTCAGTCAGTTATGGAAGCATTGACTTTTACACCAAAAGAGTCATGATTGCTATCCTACCTTTCTGTTTCTCAGTCCTTTCTTGTTAAACCAAAGAAAAATGCAAGGATATATCTCAAGTAACGGAGACCAAAGACTTTTGTGGTTGCATTGGGTTTGTTGATGGAACCACCATCCCCTTGAGTCAAAAACCCAAGCTAGATGGCACTCACTATTTTGATTGCAAAAAAAGGCAACTGATTCATTTCTTTTCCAATGACTTTGATAAAACCTTTGATCAAACCACTGACCAAATATTTTTCATCTTTTTGTTTAGATACTCCGTGGGCCTACAACTTATTTGTGATAAAAACAATAAGTTCATATCCCTCCATGCTGGCCTTCCAGGTTCTTGTCATGATTCATATGTGTTCAAGTGGATTCAAATTGCCCAACAACAAGGGAAATAATTGGACCAATATCAATACTTTCTAGCCACTTCAGCTTATGCTAGTGGAAAATATGTGGTTCCAGAATAATGGAATGTTTCATATAACAATCAAGGAAAAACCAATTTCAACTATCCTCTTGCCCAATCACAAGTTTGGATTGAGCATGCCTTAGGAGTCCTGAAAGGAAGATGGGCCAGCTCAAGGGAAAAGCAAAACCAGCTTCGAAATCCCAAAGACATGAAGTTCTTCATCAACTGGATTATCACTTGTGTCATCCTTCACAATCTTTTGGCCAACACCAAAGATGAATGGAACAAAATATTTGAAGATTATATTCCAGATCCGCCTCAAGTCATCCCTGTCTCATCTTTTCCCTCATCTTCTTTCATGAGAGAATGGATTCTTCCTCTTACCTTTGCTTTCTTTGATGAGTAATGTTTGATTAGGAATTAGGTAAAAATCCCTTCACCAAATTTTTTTGGTTTTGGTTGTTCACCAAAGATTCATTGGCTGACTCACTTGTTTTTTTTTCTCATTTGGTGGGGTGGACTTAGACAAATGGTTTTGGTTGTTCACCCAAGATAGGCCAAGTTTGATTTTTTTCACAAATCAGAACCAGAAACCACTGGTTCACTCTCCTCTTCATCCACCACCTCCACTTCACCCATCTCACCCCACTCACTCACCGGTCCCATCCTTCCTCCTCACCACCACCACCTTTGCTCCCTCACCCATCAACCACCAACCTCACCAATACACTCACCACCCAACTCCTTATCCCCCATCCTGTCAAGTGAGTCCCTCTCCCCTTCTTTACTCACCCCTCTTGGTTTTCTCTTGGCTGACCCTCATCCCCCCCCCTTCCACCCCCCCACCCAGCTCCTGGTCACCCAACCCCTTTCAAGTAAGTGCTGCCCCCCTCCCTCCTTGTCAGCCTCCTAGATGCCAAGACCCTTTCTATCCTTTAGCTAACAGAGGTGATAGCGTAGATGATAAATATATTATTTAATAAATGCAGCAAAAATTCATAGAATATTTGGATTAAGCTTATTGCAAGGTTAAGTGGTTTGGTTATTGTTTATTGTTTTAAATCAATATGAATAAATTGATTATTAAATATTTTTATAGAGGGCCACAATTATATTTGGGATCTTTAACACCTCTCTTCAGGTATTTCAGTATGAAAACACATAGTCCTGGTTACTTTGGGCTCTTTAGTTTAAAGAATATTTTACCCAAAGATAATATGTATATAAAATACACAGTGGAGTGGCAGGGCCTTGTGGCCAAGCTACCACGACAGAGAAAGAATAATAAAACTTACTGGTATATTATTAAATCCTTTGGGTATCTTTTTGAGACGTGTACTGATGGGTTAAGCCTGTATACTGGGGTTATAAGTTTGTTCAGCAGTTTTAATTGATAAAAAGAGGTTGAGGATGGATATTACTGATTAGACATTGCCATAAATCACTTACTTACCTCTTATAAGTACTTGATTACCTTGGCACGGTGTCTGGATATGAATATAACTGGTTCTCTGCCCATCAATATCCTCAAAAGAGCTCTTTATTTATAGCTTTTGGAGTCCCAATATTGTCCTTCTCAGGGTTGTAGGCGCTCAAAGGGACTGACAATAAGGCTAGCAGGGTAACCAGGGGTAACCTGTCATGTTTTCATGGTGCTATAGCACGTGTAGCCTCTTATTCCTCGGGGTATGGGAATTATTCCACCTTATAATAGACATTAGGACGTGTGAATAACACTAATCTGTCCTATTTATGTATTATTTAATTAATTATCCTTAGGAAATGTTACCAGTAATTTAATAATTATATTAATAGACATTTCTACGGACATCTTGATGTCAGGTAAGTTCTCATTATGTATTATATAACTGGAGTAAAATTCATAATATTGATTTTACTCCTTATTTTCGAGTTTCAGTTGATTTACTAAGATAATTACTTAAAAATATAAGTCATGTGAATTCATGTAATATTTTTAAATCATTAGTTTTCTTCGTATGTCACAAAGATATTGATGTCTAGTAATTCTCATAAAAGTATATTAAATTATTTGAATATATTTTTAGAAGTTGTCATTGTCTTATTTTCGACATTCTTGGTACTTTGAATTATATTAAATAAAAAATGAGTATAAGGATTATTTATGTATTTTTATATAATATTATGTATTTTTAGACTGTCTCCTATCCACGGGAACATTTATTACATATGTAGAATTTTCCCGTGTAGTTTGTAGCATGTTTACGCGGTACCTGAGCCTCTCAGGCCGCCTGTCACTCTTTCAACCCGTAGTCCCGCGGCTGCATACTTGTCAGAGGCCCCGGGCTGCGTACACAACCTTGATGTGACTCATTCACTGGCAATCATATAACCATGGGTAAAGCTGGAGCCGACCTGCCAATACGGGAAATAGGAACAGTTAAACTGGAGTGGAAAACTCAAACAATCATTGAGAGCGTGAGATCATCATTAAGCTCAGCAAATCTTCCTTGAAAATACTGGTTGGAAGTCTTGAAGGCATGCTGCACTGGACTCAATCAACTACCTAAGGATGGACTGAATCAGTCTCCATGGGAACTCATCAAGAACAACAAACTACCTCCGAACTTCATTCAGCCGATTGGGGTTACAGCAATTGTGTTGAATCAAAGAAGACCAAAGGGAGCAAAATTTAATCCAAAGGGACTGGAAGGCAAACTCATTGGATATAATCCCGAAATCCTGTCTTACCGGATCCTCATGCCTAGTGGACAGATCGTGCAATCCAAGCATGTTTGATTCCTGAAGGACTCTGTGGAACAGTTGGGAATTAAGTTGACCATGGACCTAGACTTCAACGTAAGCAAATTGAGGGACACGGTTGAACCCAACAAGACCACAATCTCCAATAGGATGAACTACCGCAATCCCACAGAAGAGGTAGGTATGTCAGAACCTACATCAGAATCCGACTCCTGCCCTGAGGACCAATCATCTTTGAGTCCCCCTCAAGGGACCAAATCAATCAATCCAGTCAAAACATTGATCAGGAGATCAACTGATACAGCTGACGTTCCAATCAGAAGGAATATTTGAGAAATATCCTCATTAAAACCTCCTCAAAGGTATGGCTTTCATCATTACTTCAAACCAAAGACTTTCTATCAAGCCAGAAGTTGTGCGGATAATCACAAATGGGGGGGAGCAATCAAAAAGGAAATGGATCAGTGCAAGCTCCTCAAGGTTTGGGAAGACTATGAAGGAGATACTCCATTGAATCCGCTAGATACTACCTGGATCTTCAAGATCAAAGACAACTCTCACGATGAAACGATTATTTACAAAGCTTGTATCTGTGTTAAAGGATTTAATCAAGTACATGGGCTAGATTTTGATGAAACCTTTGTCCCCACTGGAAAAATAGCATCATTGAGGGCGATTCTACTGTGCGCCCTGAAGAACAAGCTCATAATCCGACAGTAAAACATAAAGGCCGCCTTCCTGCATGCACCCATCAACGAGGAAGTCATCATCAAAACCCCACAGGGATTTCAACATAAGTGCCAATACTTACGGCTTAAGAAAATCCTGTATGGACTTAAACAATCACCAAAAAATTGGTATGAGACATTCACTGGGTGGATCAAAGCGGTAGGGTTCAACAAATCAGACAGCGACCCCTGCTTATATATACATAACGATAACAAGTCCTCCCTTTTTTTTCACATTGATGATTTGATTCTCGTTGGAGACTGTGACAACTTTGATGACAAGTTCAACGCTCGATTCAAAGACTCTCAAGCCCACGAACCAGATACTATTCTGGGAATGAAGTTCAAGAGAACTCCAAAATGTATCTTATTGAGCCAACCCAAGCACATCAAACATGGATTAGAAGAGCTTGGCTTGTTAAAGTCAAAAGCCTCTAGTACTCCGCTGACCGCAAACCTCCAACTATGCAAAGATTCCAATGAAGATTTTGAAGAATTCAAGAAGCTCAACATTAACTATAAATCGGCCATTGGGCTTCTCAATTACATTGCCAGTCAAACCCGTCCAGAAATCTGTTATTCAGTCTCCAGCCTTGCCAGATTTCAGAACAAGCCGGGCCTAACTCACTGGAAGGAACTCAAGAAGACGTGGCAGTATCTCAACCACACAAAGGACTGGAAATTGATTCTCACGTACGACAAAACTAAAGGACCCATTGAATATTTCAGCAATGCCACATGGGGCAAAGATCCAACCAGTCGTAAATCCCAATCAGGGTACATTTGTTTTTCTTTTGGTGCTCTTATCTCATGGAACAGCTGCAAACAGCGCAACATCACGTACTTGTCTACAGAAGCCAAACTCAACTCCTTACTCAATGCCTATCTAGAGAGAAAATGGCTTCGCCATTTACTAAGTGAAGTTTTTCAGTCAGATATTCCTCCATCAAAACACTTCATTGACAATAAAGGACTTGACGACAAACTCAAAAGTTTGGATCAAATGCCAAGACTTGACACATGGATCTCAAAACAAAAGGGCTTCAAGAAGGACTTCAAGAAGGAACATTGACGTTTCATCTGATAGACACTCACGAGATGCTAGCGGACCTATTAACAAAAGCCGCCAATCAAACCCAATTGGAGAAACTTTCCAATCTCATCTTTAAGCAATAGCGGGACTGATCTCCAGTTAATGGAGGTGTAAGATCCTGTCTGACAGTTGTCCACGGGTGATTTCACATTTCCGCGGGTAATCTCTGTCCGCGGGTTGTCTCACTCCAATGAGGATACTCTAATTCAAATCCAGGTCGCGACATCTCCTTCCGTCAACTCATCTGATTCTGATTTTCATTCTTCACTTTTTCTTTTCACATTTTATTTTCATTTTCTCATTTTGGTTTTCTGGATTTGGGATTGTTTTTCTTTCATTTTATAATTCCTTCAATCTTCTGTCATCACGCACACACACATCCTTCACGCACAACCTCAAGGCTCAATCTCATCAACTCAAAATCATCAGTCAACTTGATTATTGCTCTCCTCAACATAGACCTCGAGCATTCAATCTGAACTTCTGTTAACTGGTAAGATCAATCCCGTGTATTAGACAATGGATCTCAGGTTAACTCAGAATCACTCTTCTTGTCCAGCATCATCATATTCCATCCCAATTCCTTCTTCGTATCATAATCATGTCCGTCTCAGCCGTTATCCTGTTTTATTTGTAATCCGGGTAAGGTCTTCACAAGTGTTGGTTTGATTAACTCAATTCATTGTTTTCTGGGATTCTCATTTATTTTCAAGTCATCTGATGTCTTTAAGATTGTTTTCAATTCTGTCATAGTTCTTGCTGGTTTAAAATATCAATCATCATTCAAAGTAATAGCTTTCTTCATCTCAGGAGTAGGACTTGGCCTAAAGGTATCACTCCTATGCATTTTTAATAAGGGTGGTGCATAAGGAGTAGTGGTTTGTCTGCAAGGTTTTGGTTCCTCTGTAGTACTCCCCAAGGGGTTGGTCAGACGGACTTTCAATTCTCTAAGATCATTTTGATCAGATTAAGTTTCAGGTCCACTTTGTTATTAAGCACATCCAATTTTTCACTAAGGGATAGAATAGAGCTGTTAGTGGTGGTTGCCAATTCTTCTTTTAAGGGGTGGAAAGACATAATGAAATATTCTGGGATTCCTGATAACATATTCTCAATTGTTTGAGTCTGTTTGATCCTACCTTGATTAATGGTCTCTAATAATTGTTCTGTGTGTTCTTTAATTTCTTCCATTTCTACCATCTTTGTTTGGTTATTAATTAATTTGGCTACCACTGAGGTTAATTTATCCATTTGGGTATAAACCCCTTCCAAATTTTCACAAAAAAGTTTGAAATTATGACGCATATCATTAGAAAAGGAAGTAATTACATCAGAGTTTTGTTTGGGCTCAGAATTAGAGGCTAATTGTTGTAAACCTTTTTCCACTTTTGAGCTAGGGATATTATCTGGTCCAAGTCTTTCTTTCCCTTTGGCTTGGGATGGGAAGAGGATCTCTTCTTTCCTGATCCGTTGCCTTTCAGTTGGGCTACTTGATCCCAAGGATTCCACTTTTCTATGTAGGATTCTACCTCTTTCCTTGGAATCATTTTCTGAAGAGCTATCTGGGTGGCTTTTGCCTGGGAGATTACCTTTTTCATAGATACCATGTCTTCCTTGGGTTGGGCTTCTTTGAATTCTTCCCAATATTTCACGTGCTCTTTGACTAAGTCTTTGATCCTGGCTTCCGTGGCCAGATTCTGCTGGGGTAGCTGCAGGGAATCTTTTTGTAAAGGAGGGTGGCTTGATTCTGCTACCTTCTTTGGCTCTAGGTTGGGAGAGGGCAGAAGTGATTGGTGCTGCTCCTTGTCCATCAAAATTCGATTCAAGGTTTCTAGTCCCTTCATGGTTGTCCTTATTGGTGGTCTCACGGTTACTGAGAGCTGTTGGCAAAGATCCATAGGAGGGAATTCTTCCTGAGGCTCTTGTGTTACGTCTATTCATTTTAAGAATAATATGTTTATAAGTATTTTACAGAAAAAATCCGTAAAAATAAGTTTTATTTCAAAACTCACTTAAATTGATGTTCAAAGGTACCAAGACCTTATTGGGGTTAAATTGATCCTTAGTAGGTAATCCTACGGGGTCTTGGTGTGTTCCGATGAGGTCTTCACCTGCCCAATCAATATTTTCTGGGCGTCCAGAGATGTCTGGTATTTCCTGATCCAATAGATCAACTTCAGTGGCGGTGGTTTCTGGTACAGGAGGGTTCACTGATAAAAGGTGTATTTTATTGGTTAATAAAATATATCAATATTATTTTCTTAAAAAAATAATATGGTAATGCAAGTTGTATACTTACTTTTATATTTCAAAAAGTAATTTATACGGTATTTCTTCCAAGCTTTATGTTTCCTTAATAGAGCCTGAAAGTTGATACGCCTTTCAAGATCTTCTTTTTCAAGGAGTTTATCTAAGTGTTTACGTGCAGAAGAGATACTAAGTTGCTCAGCTTGAGTTAAAGCTTTCCAACCAGTAGGTTTATAATTTTTAATATATTCTTCTTTTCTTATCTTTAAAAGATTTAAATAATAGATTATTAATTCTGCATTGGTTTTTAAATTCACTGCAAAATAATTTAATGATAAATCACGGTTATAAATTCAGATAAACTTATCTTTGATTTTATTTTTTTTTGAAATGTCTGGTCCAAGGTTTTAAATATAATCAAATGGAATATTTCCTGGCCAGACCCCCAATTGTCAGCCTCCTGGATGCCAAGACCCTTGCTATCTTTTAGCTACCAGAGTTGATAGATTAAATAATAAATATATTATTTAATAAATGCAGCAAAAATCCATAAAATATTTGGATTAAGCTTATTGCAAGTTTAAGTGGTTTGGTTATTGTTTATTGTTTTAAATCAATATGAATAAATTGATTATTAAATATTTTTATAGAGGGCCACAATTATATTGGGGATCTTTAACACCTCTCTTCAGGGATTTCAGTATGAAAACACGTAGTCCTGGTTACTTTGGGCTCTTTAGTTTAAAGAATATTTTACCCAAAGATAATATGTATATAAAATACACAGTGGAGTGGCAGGGCCTTTTAGCCAAGCTACCACGACAGAAAAAGGATAATAAAACTTACTGGTATATTATTAAATCCTTTGGGTATCTTTTTGAGACGTGTACTGATGGGTTAAACCTGTATACTGGGGTTATAAGGTTGTTCAGCAGTTTTAATTGATAAAAGGAGGTTGAGGAGGGATATTACTGATCAGACATTGCCATAAATCACTTACTTACCTCTTATAAGTACTTGATTACCTTGGCATGGTGTCTGGATATGAATATAACTGGGTCTCTGCCCATCAATATCCTCAAAAAAGCTCTTTATTTATAGCTTTTGGAGTCCCAATATTTTCCTTCTGATGGTTGTAGGTGCTCAAAGGGACGGACACTAAGACTAGCAGGGTAACAAGGGGTAACCTGCCATGTGTTCTTGGTGCTATAGCAGGGGTAGCCTCTTATTCCTCAGGGTATGGGAATTATTCCACCTTATAATAGACATTAGGATGTGTGAATAACACTAATCTGTCCTATTTATTTATTATTTAATTAAATGTCCTTAGTAAATTTTCCCAGTAATTTAATAATTATATTAATAGACATTTCTACAAACATCTTGATGTCAGGTAAGTTCTCATTATGTATTATATAACTGGAGTAAAATTCATAATATTGATTTTACTCCTTATTTTCGAGTTTCAGTTGATTTACTAAGATAATTACTTGAAAATATAATTCATGTGAATTCATGTAATATTTTTACATCATTAGCTTTCTTAGTATGTCACAAAGATATTGATGTCTAGTAATTCTCATTCAAGTATATTAAAGTATTTGAATATATTTTCAGAATTTGTCATTGTCTTATTTTTGACATTCTTGGTACTTTGAATTTTATTAAATAAAAAATACGTATAAGGATTATTTATGTATTTTTATATAATATTATGTATTTTTAGACTGTCTACTATCCACGGGAACATTTATTACATATGTAGAAATTTCCCGTGTAGGTTGTAGCATGTTTACGCGGTACCTGAGCCTCTCAGGCCGCCTGTCACTCTGTCAACCCGTAGTCCCGCGGCTGCGTACTTGTCAGAGGCCCAGGGCTGCGTACACAACCTCGATGGAGTGACAGGGCTGTATTTCAGCCGTGCGCAGGTGCATTGGCTGCCGCGGCTGCGTGTGGGAATTGTGACAAAACACATTTCCGCCCTTAACTCCTAAAAAATACACAACACCTCAATTCTGACTGAACTTTAGGTGTGAAACCTATATGTGACAATGTGTGTGAAATATTTAATTGGCCAAAAAGCTCAATAATGGAGCCGTAGTATTTTGGTTTTTCTTTTCTTAATTATTTAAAAATATAAGGAGTTGGATTTCAAGGGTGGGGTCAGTGAGTGACCCTACCTAATTTCGGGTGGAAAACCCATTCCTGTAATAATATTTATGGTTTTCCTACTCCTTCTTAGGTTAATTGTATTATTATCATTTTTATGTTATTTTAGTTACTTTTGCAGCTTTCTCTGCAATAGTAGCAAGCTGACACTCCTCCTCCTTGCCCTAATTTTCCCTTGCCCTTGCTCAATCTTTGCCCCCCCAGCCCTTGCTCCCCCCTCCCTAGCTTGCTTGCCCATGCCAACGCCACTACCCCTCCCAATCCCTTGATTGGACCTGCCCCCCCCATCCAACAGTCAAACGGACCCACCCCCCCCCCCAGCCAACAGTCAAACGGACCTTCCCCCCCCTTGAACAACAATTGCCAGCCCCCCCCCCCCTCCGCTTTGGCCCCGCCCCCCTTTGACTGCTCCGCCCCTCAACCAACAATGGCCGGCCCCCCCCCTTGACCGACAACGGTGTGGTGCCCCATCCTGGACACCCTGGCCGCCTTAAGACCTCAACCCATAAACTGTTGTGCAAACGTACTGTCCGGCATCACAAAAAAAAAAAAAAAAAAAAAAAAAAAAAAAAAAAAAAAAAAAAAAAAAAAAAAAAAAAAAAAAAAAAAAAAAAAAAGAAAAAAAAGAAAAAAAAAAAAAAGAAAAAAGAAAAAGAAAAAAGAAAAAAACCAACTTATCCTTGTTGAGACTGTGAAAATGAAGATGTTTCTGGTGGGATTTGAACCCACAACCTCAGATGGACTGAGAAACATACTAGAGTGCTGCCTTTACCAACTATGCTACAGACGCTTGTGGCTGCAAGGGTTGTTTGGTATTACTGGTCTGGGTTCAACTGCACAGCCTCCGTACTGTGGTGATACATCATGTTAGCAGGTTTAACCTCAACACCCCCCTTGCTACGTAATGTAGAAATAGGTATGGAAATACCCAGGTGAAAGTGTGATTAGTGTGGGGATTGAACCCGTGATAGGCTTACAGGGGATGATGGTCTTACAGGAAGCATTCACATCTTATTCAAGTCTCATAAGTAAGCAAGTATACGCTCAGGTAGACTCTGGGCTCATAACCTGTTGGGACTGTGAAAATGAAGATGTGTCTGGTGGTATTTGAACCCACAACCTCAGATAGACTGAGACACATACTAGAGTGCTGCCTTTACCAACTAGGCTACAGCAATTGTGGCTGCCAGGGTTGTTTGGTATTACTGGTCTAGGTTCAACTGCACAGGCTCCGTATTGTGGTGATACATCATGTTAGCAGGTTTAACCTCAAAAATCCTCAGGCTCATCCAAACCGTCCTTTATCCACGTGCGTCGCGCGTTGGGCATCCTTCATCCGCGCACGTCGCGCCTCGCGCCTCGCGCGCTGCGCTTCCTTTACCCGCGCGCGTCGCGCGTCCTTTATCCGCGCTGCTCATTATCCTTGCCGTTGCGCGTTGCTTTTCATCTCCGCCGTTGTCATTGCGTGTCCTCATCTTTGTTGTTGGGCGTCCCAATCTCCTCATTGCTACCGTTGCGCGGCGCTCATCCATGATTTACCAAATCCATCCCAACCGCACCCCCAAGCATTTGGCAAATCCTCGGATCCGTCAAATCTCCCATCTCACTTGATCTATCAGTCGTGAATCTCAAGCCTGTCAGGATTTACTCAACCGTTTCAAGCCAATCTCCTATCCGCCCATCCGCGCTCTCACCGACTTCATCCGTCACCTTTCCTGGGGCTCTCCCACCCACTTCCGCCTTTGGACAAGGGGTGAAGAGTGCCCACTACCACCCGCAGACATCTGCGGCGGTTTGGTTCATTTCCCTTTCCCACCCCGTCCGCCTTTGGACAAGGGGGGGTGATTCCGGTATTGTTGCATGCGCCCATCCACAGACGGACGCAAGTGACCACATTGTTTCCTTTTCCTTTTTTGCTCTATTTGTAGAATCCGTTTTACATAGTCTAACAGGGCCTCCTGCCCATATAAGGAGGGGCTCTCCCCTGCCTTTTGGATCCAGCATCAGAGCATGGAATCATCCAGCATGAAATCAGCACCCCTTTGATCCTTGAGCCTCCATACTCAACCCTTGATCCCTGATCCTTATCACCAACCAATAGCCTTGCTGGTTGAAGAAACATTCTTTCTGTTGGAATTTTTGAGTGTTTCATACCACTCCTTGATCCCTTTCTCTGACCATACTGGTCCTGATCCCTGATCACCTTTCTAGAGCCAATCACAATTGATTGAAGAGGTCTTATTAAGCTTAAGACCTGGAGTGTTATACCTCCCCTTAGCTTCTTTGGAGTTGCATTCTGCCAGCCTACTCTTGAGTCCCTTTAGAAGTGTTGAGGTTATCCTTGCTTCAAATCAGTTACTGTTTGTTTTAGAGCTTCTTAAACATTGTGCTTTGTCTTGTACAGCCACCCTCAGTTATCTGGTACCCTTCAAGCGCTTGATTGTGGAGAGTTGGGCAGGTTCATTGAGAACCTGAAGGTTGCTTGGGTTTGAGTTGATCATCCCCAATCTTCTGCTGACGACCAGAGTTATTAGCTTGTGGGCATTGTTTACATAAAACAGCTTTTGTTCTTTGAACTCTAAGAAGACTTTAACTTCTTTTGTTCAAGTTTTTCCCTGCATAATCTTGTCTCAGATAGTGCTGTTCCGTCGCTACCAAACTATTATCATCCTTATCCTCTACTCCTTGATTCCTCATTTACCAGGTTCTGGACCTTGATCTTGGTTACATTTAAATATTTTTGTAACACTCAGGAGGGCAGCCTAAACAGCACCTTTCCCCTCTGAAGAACTGCCACAGCCTAGCACCGTTTGGAGTCTTACATTTGATCCCCCGGGCCAGGATCAAACCAGAAACCTTGGGATTTAAAGTCCCAACTTGAAGAATCAACTCCGAAATCCAATCCAATTTTTTTTCTTTTCTTTTTCTGTTTGTTCTTTTTTTAGATCTGATCCGTGGAGGCAGCTTTGTCCAGAAGTAAGTCCTCCCAATTGTGCACCGCCTAGGCAAGATCCTTGTTGTTTTTGTGAAACTCTACTCTTGCCACACTTGTGAGCCACCTTGGAACTCTGCTTGTTTGGATCTCTAAGGAACCCTTCAACATGGAATCTGCTAGATCCTCTTTATCTGTTTGGGCCAAGATGGTCAAAATCAAACCTCAGAACAAAAATTTAGGCTTCAATGGGACCGATGTCAAACAATTCTTGGACTCCTTTGAGATGGCTGCGGAAGTGGATGGTGCCAGTGAATATGATATGGCTTATCAGTTACGGTTTTTTATCTCTTCTGACAAAGTTATGGAGTTTATTGAATTGTTTGAGGGATTTGAAACTCACAACTGGCGGCTCCTGAAGGAGGCTATGCTGGCCTATTGGGGAAAAATAGATGTAGCCAGATTTACTTTGCAAGACTTGGATGCCCTGGTTTCTCAATGGATCTCCAATGGTGGTATCTCCTCAGCCTCTGACTATCAGACTTTCAGAAAATCTTGGGACCCTATCCAGTCCTATCTTATCCGGAACGATCACATTGATACATTGGACAAAATTTGAGTGCAATTTTTTCAGTCTTTCTCTCCAGGAGTGCAGGAAAGAATTAAGGATGGATTGGTGAAATCTGGATCCATGATCACGACAAGAGACAATTGGTTCAAGCTCCCTGCTTTCATGGTTCTTAGGAATACTGTGGATAAAGTGATGAAAGGTCAAACAGCTCTCACCTTTGAAAAACCTAAAATCACTGAACCAGTCCTTGCCCCCTCTTTTCAAGCATCTAACAAAATCATGAATAAGATGGAAGCCAATCGCAGACCTAAACCCAATCCTCAGACTCACTGGGAGACACCTACTATAGATGAGATCACTAAATTACTTCAGGCATTTGAGAATAACATAGATCAGAAAATATCCTCTTTAGCCACTCCTAAACGTGCTAATTCTGTTCCTAAGTCTACTATAGTCTGTTATTATTGCCATAGGGAAGGCCATGGTACCGGTAGATGTCCTGAACTCCAGAAAGACAAGGAGGAGAAGTTAGTAGAGCAGAAGGGAAATAATTTTTTCCTTCCTAACGGTGCTTTGATCCCTTTTGATTCGTCTTGACTGATCCGTCATGTGGTGGCCTCATACCAACCACCAACTCTTAAGAAAGCATCCTTGGTCTCTGTGGATTTTGGATTGTCCTGTGGAACCCTGCAACCTTGGTATCCCCCAGCTATCACTTCTTCCAGCTTCCCTGGCACCTATCAATCCGATCCAGCTAGGAAACGCCATGAGGAACCAAAACCTCATAAGTCTCCTCCTGTTCCATCCTCCATTCTGCGAAAACCCGCTAAATGCCAATCCTCACCTGAGCCTCCTTCCTCTGATGTGGAAGACATGGAAGTAGAAAGGGAACCACTTATGGAAAGGTTCCAGGAAAACTCTGATCCTCCCCCTCTTCAACCTGCCCAACCCTCAGATCCTCTTCCATCACCTATTACACGTGATCTTCCTCCCTCCACCCAGCCCAAAGTTTGATTTGAGAGGGGCATCTCCAAGGACTACCCTAATGCTGTGGAAGGAGTATTAAAGAAAATTTCTGATCTTAAAATCCCCTATCTATCTGTTGATGAACTCCTGTCAATCTCTCCATCTGTGGCAGAAGCAATGAAGAAATGGGTTTCTCTTTGACATGTGGAGATTGGTCTGGACAAATTAAAGGTCTCCTCTGGTACTCTGATAGAGGATTATGGTGGAACAGATCCCTCTTCAGATACCAACCTGTATTCCTGTCCTCTTGGTTTTCTTCCATGTTGTCTTGGTGATTCAACTAAAACGTTTTCTCTCCTTGTGGATTCAGGTTCTCAGCTCAACTTGATTTCGGACTCCATGGCCTGCAAGCTTAAACTTAGCCCAAGGGTCAGTTTCAACTCTGCGGTTTATGGAATTGGGAATCAGTCTTGTGAACTGGTTGGTATTTCTGAGGATATTCCTGTTTGAATTGGTCAAAATATTGTTGGCACCTGTCACTTCTGGATCACTCGTCTGGATGGTCCCATGATCTTGGGAAGGCCTTTCTTAATGGACTTTGGTGCTACCCTGATGTTTTCTGATCAAGTTGGGGAGAGAATTCTCCTCCCTGATGCTGATGGCAGAAAAATTGAAGTGCCCCTTTGTTCTTTGGATTCTGGTTGTTGGGAAAGAGACTTCCCTGGTCACCCTCCCAAATCTGTCCTGAAAGGAAAGCAGAAAGAAAACTCTCATTCCTTTCATCCTCATTTTTTAGCAGAATAGTTGGCCCTACTGATAGTTGTAGTTCTCCTCAGCCTCAGACTTCAACTCATGGACCAACTCCCACCTCAGAGGCATATCTTTATTTTTCCTCATCATTTTCTTCTCATCCAAATAAGATCAAAACCCAAACACTTGAAAAATCCAAAAAATCCAAAAATATTTCTTCTCTGTCTGGATCTGTTGTATCTTCTTTTTCTTTTTCTTTTCAGCCTGATCACTCATCCTCTATTCTGGTTTTGAATCTCTGCAATGAGTCTAAACTAGATCTTGATCTCAATTCTTTTCTTGGTAGCTTTGGTATGAAGGAGTTTGGTCTTAGGTGGAGGCAATTTGGGGTAGAAGTAAGTCCTCCCAATTGTGCACCACCAGGGGCTTCTACTACTGTTGTTTTCAAAACTCTACCCTGTGCCACACATGTGAGCAATGTGTTATCTTTTGGATCCTCTTTTATGGAGAAGGCACCTTTCAAGGACGCAGCAGAACATCGGACTTGGAAGATGTTGGAACACGGCCTCAGTTTTTGTATTCAGGTCTCACTGGTCAATGCTTGGAGGAAGCAGGGGTTCCTCTCCTTTGCCACCAAGTACAAACCAGTTGCACAGAAGGTCCAGCCAGTCAACCAACCAATGCCTCTCAACCTCAATCCTCCTCTTATGCGTCCTCCGCTATCCCGCAATCCTTACTGTGGTCTATCCAAATCCCTCACTGGTCCATTTATTCCCTCCGGTTGGGTCACTGAAGAACGTCTGAAAGTGGTCAACTTTGGTCCAGATGGATGGTTTCTTCCTGATGAGTTAAATTTGATCAAAAATATTTTGTCTCTAAGGGAAAAATCTATTGCATTCTGTGAAGAAGAGAGAGGACTCTTGAAAGAATCCTATGGTCTTCCTTACATCATCCCTGTAGTTGAACATGACCCTTGGCAAAAGAAAAAGATCCCAATCCCTGCTGCTAAAGTTGACAAATTCATCAAGTTGGTCCGCAAACTAGTCCAAACTGGTTTATACAAACAATTGACTTCTAGCTATTCCAGTCCTGTTTTCTGTGTTCTAAAGAGTAATGGTAAACTTAGAGTAGTTCATGATCTCCAACCTCTTAATAAAGTTACTATTGAAGACTCTGGCCTGCCGCCTGCCACTGAAGAATTTGTTGAATCCTTCTCTGGGAGAGCTTGCTATGGTCTAGGTGACATTATGGGTGGCTATGACGAAAAATCCTTGCATCCTATTTCTTGTCCCCTCACTACTTTAAATACTCCCCTTGGTTGATTTCAGCTGACTCAATTGCCTCAAGGTGCCACCAACTTGGTTGCAGTCTATCAGGCTCAGATGATGTGGATCCTCCAGGACAAAATCCAGGATCATGCGGGTATCTTTATCAATGATGGTGGGATTAAAGGGCCAGTTTCTGACTATGATAATGAGCTCTTACCTTGGCACTCAGGAATCCGACGATTTGTCTGGGAGTATGCTACTGTCTTGGAAAGAATTTTGTTTTGAATTGAGGAATCTGGCCTTACTGTCTCTGGATCAAAACTTGCCGCCTGTGTCCCTTCCTTGGAAATTGTTGGTCATATAGTCTGCAAGGACAGAAGAAGGATGGCACCCTCTAAAGTCAACAAAATCATCTCCTGGCCTACCCCAATAAATCCCACGGAAGTTAGAGGTTTCCTAGGTGTTGTAACTTATGTCAGGATCTTCATTCCCTCATTATCCAAAATCTGTATTCCTTTGCGTCGCTTAACCAGGAAGGATGCTGAATGGATTTGGACCCAAGACTGCAAGCAATCATTTCAGTTGCTCAAAACAATTGTTGGGAAAGACATTGTTTTGAAAAAGATCACTTATGGACCTGGAGCCGGCAAGATCAAGCTGGCAGTGGACTCAAGTTATCAATCTGTTGGGGCTGTTCTTACCCAGGAAGATGAAAATGGTTTGGATTGTCCTGCTCTGTATGAATCTCTTTTTTTCTCAGATGTGGAATCCAGGTTCTCCCAGCCAAAACTGGAACTTTGCAGTGTGGCCCAAATGTTGAAGAAGCTTCAGACTGTCCTTTGGGGTCAACACTTTGAGTTAAAAGTCAATGCACAATCCATTATTGAAATGATCAATGCCCCCAGACTCCCAAATGCTCCAATGACTCGTTTGGTGGCTTTCATACAGTTGTTCTCTTTTGATATTGTTCACAGGCCTGGAAAATCTTTCACCATGCCTGATGGTTTATCTTGACAACCTATTGGAGACAATGAATCAGAGGTTGGAATGGATTTCAATCAGGAAGAACCCTTGGTCCGCCCTGTCTTTGCCTTCTCCTCCCATAATTACTCTGGTTTCCAGCAAGGTTTCTGGCTTAAGTTGGAGCAGTACCTTTCAACTCTCCAAAGACCCTCTGATCTCTCTGCCAAAGAATTTTGGTCCCTTAAAATGAAGTCCTCCAACTTCTTTGTCCAAGGTTCTAGGCTTATGAAAAGAGAAACTCCTTGTGCACTTGTTGTGGTCTCTATCCCTTCTAAGCAAGATTTGATCCTGGAAAATCTCCATGAAGGCCTTGGTCATCGTGGGGAAACCAAAACTTATCGACGAATATCCAAAAGATTCTGGTGGCAATCCCTGAAGAAATCCGTTTCTCAATGGTGTAGGATTGTGAAGTGTGCCAGAAATGTGATCTTAGGTGCCCGGCCAAAATTTGTTACCCCACTGGAGAGTCCACTGTCTTTGGGAGGATTGCTATGGATGTGGTTCACATTAAGGCTGGTGGAGCTAAGTACCTCATTGTGGCTAGAGATGATTTTTCTGGATGGGTTGAAGCAAAGTTTCTTAAGAACCTCAGCTCTGAATCAGTAGCAGCTTTCCTTCATGAGTCTTGGACAATGCGTTATGGCTTGGCCCAATCTTATTCTACGGATGGTGGCTTGGAATTTGGTGGAAAACTTGCTGAAATGATCCAATTGCTACCCGGACAACATAGAGTTACTACTCCCTATTATCCTGAATGACAAGGCATGGTGGAAAGAGGCCATGCTCCTTTGAAGGCTGCTCTTGTCAAATTGGCGGGTGAAAGTGGCAAGAATTGTCAAAAGTTTCTCCCCTTGATCCTCTTCTCTGATCAAATTTCCACCAAGCAAACCACTGGTTACTCTCCTTATGAAATCATCTTTGGTCAGAGGGCTGTTCTTCCTCTTGATCTTGAAATGGAGTTTTTCTTCGGCATCTCTTGGGAACAAGTTTCCTCAACTACTGACCTATTAGTTGCCAGATCAAAGCAACTAGAGCGGAGTGAAGATATTCATAACAAAGCTTATCAGAAGATGATGGAATCAAGAGCAAAATCAGTTCATTATTGGGAAGATAAACACCTAAATTGAATCAGGGACCCTTTAAAACCTGGTGACCTGGTATTGGCTTATAATTGTTCCTTGGAAACTCAGTGGGGAAAGCTTTTCTCTAACCGCTGGAATGGTCCTCACCAAGTAGTCCGTCAAGTTAGAGGTGGATCATATCTTTTGGAGGAGCTGGATGGTACTCAGATGGCCAGAAGGTTCTCTGCTGATCAGGTCAAGAAATTTCACTCTTGTGGAGGCAACTTGGTCCGGAAGTAAGTCCTCCCAATTGTGCACCATCTGGGAAAGATCCTTGTCATTTTGTGAAAACTCTACTTCATGCCACGCGTGTGAGCACTTGGGACGCCTCCTTCATTTTATCTCAGCCACTCTAGGATTTTTGGTTGGATCAACATATTTTTTTCTCAACCACTCTCAAGATCAAAATGGCCATTCTTTGGTTTCAATCATCTTTCTTTCCTTTCTCTTTCTATGGCATCAAACTCAGGAGCAGACTAGGGACAGTCTGTAAGTTGGGGAGAGATGTGGTGCCCCATCCTGGACACCCTGGCCGCCTTAAGACCTCAACCCATAAACTGTTGCGCAAATGTACCTTCCGGCATCAAAAAAAAAAAAAAAACCAAATTATCCTCAGGCTCATCCAAACCATCCTTTATCCAAGCGTTTCGCGCCTTGTGCCTTGCGCGTTGCGCGTCCTTCATCCGCGCGCATTGCGCGTCCTTTATCCGCGCTGCTCATTATCCTTGCCATTGCGCCTTGCTTGTCATCTCCGCCGTTGTCATTGCGTGTCCTCATCTTTGTTGTTGGGCGTCCCAAGCTCCTCATTGCTACCGTTGCGCGGCGCTCATCCATGATTTACCAAATCCATCCCAACCGCACCCCCAAGCATTTGGAAAATCCTTGGATCCTTCAAATCTCCCATCTCACTTGATCTATCAGTCGTGAATCTCAAGCCTTTCAGGATTTACTCAACCGTTTCAAGCCAATCTCCTATCCGCCCATCCGCGCTCTCACAGACTTCATCCGTCACCTTTCCTGGGGCTCTCCCACCCACTTCTGCCTTTGGACAAGGGGTGAAGAGTGCCAACTACCGCCCGCAGACATTCGCGGCGGTTTGGTTTGGTTCATTTCCCTTTCCCACCCTGTCTGCCTTTGGATTAGGGGGGGGGTTATTCTGGTATTGTTGCATGCGCCCATCCACAAACGGATGCGAGTGACCACATTATTTCCTTTTCTTTTTTTTGCTCTATTTGTAGAATCCGTTGTACATAGTTCAACAGGGCCTCCTGCCCATATAAGGAGGGGCTCTCCCCTGCCTTTTGGATCCAGCATCAGAGCATGGAATCATCCAGCATGAAATCAGCACACCTTTGATCCTTGAGCCTCCATACTCAACCCTTGATCCCTGATCCTTATCACCAACCAATAGCCTTGCTGGTTGAAGAAAGATTCTGTCTGTTGGAATTTTTGAGTGTGTCATACCACTCCTTGATCCCTTTCTCTGACCATACTGGTCGTGATCCCTGATCACCTTTCTGGAGCCAATCACGATTGATTGAAGAGGTCTTATTAAGCTTAAGACCTGGAGTGTTATACCTCCCCTTAGCTTCTTTGGAGTTGCATTCTGCCAGCCTACTCTTGAGTCCCTTTAGAAGTGTTGAGGTTATCCTTGCTTCAAATCAGTTACTGTTTGTTTTAGAGCTTCTTAAACATTGTGCTTTGTCTTGTACAGCCACCCTCAGTTATCTGGTACCCTTCAAGTGCTTGATTGCGGAGAGTTGGGCAGGTTCATTGAGAACCTGAAGGTTGCTTGGGTTCGAGTTGATCATCCCCAATCTTCTGCTGACGACTAGAGTTATTAGCTTGTGGGCGTTGTTTACATAAAACAGCTTTTGTTCTTTGAACTCTAAGAAGAATTTAACTTCTTTTGTTCAAGTTTTTCCCTGCATAATCTTGTCTCAGATAGTGCTTTTCCCTCGCTACCAAACTATTATCATCCTTATCCTCTACTCCTTGATTCCTAATTTACCAGGTTCTGGACCTTGATCTTGGTTACATTTAAATATTTTTGTAACACTCAGGAGGGCAGCCTAAACAGCACCTTTCCCCTCTGCAGAACTGCCACAGCCTAGCACCGTTTGGAGTCTTACAATGGCCAACCCCCCCCCCTCCGCTTTGGCCCACGCCGCCCTTCAACCAACAATGGCCGCCCCCCCCCCCTTGACCACCCCTCAACCAACAACAGCCAGTCCCCCCCCCTTGACCAACATTGGCTGGCCCCGCCCCTTGACCGCCCCTCAACCCACAATGGCTGCCCCCCCCCTGATGGCCCCCCATGCCCGCCTGCCCGGCCAACCAACTTCCCCCGCTTCCCTGGTTCCCGGGCCCTGCCTACGTGGCCCCAGGCCCAACCCCAACCCAACCTCAAACCAGACCCAAACCAGACCCAAAGGCCTGGCCCAATTCCCTCATACCTTGGTAAGTATTTTTTTTTGGGGGGTGCTTATGTGATGTTTTTTTTTTCTTTTTTTTTGGTACAGTTTTTTTTTTTTTTTTTTTTGGTTATCACCTTTCTGGTGAACTTGCAATCAAGTCCAGTTTTGGTTTCATTTTTTTTGATCCAAGCTTGTTTCACCAATGATGCCCATTTGACTGACTGTTTTTTTTTTGGTTTTTTTTTCAATCCCTCAACCCTTATTGGTGAATTTCCAATTCTTCCCCCACCCCCTTCAACATGTTATGCAAACAATAAAATCCCTTCTTGTTCCTCACGTCAATCTAATTATAGGATTGGGAGTGAACAAGATGGAAGGAGATGGCTTGAAAAAAATACAGAGAGGTGGGAAGAGTAGGGCTGCTTGCCAAAAGAGGCTTCAATCTTGGGATTCAGAAATGTCTTTGGAAGTTGCTGAGGAAGGTATGAACAAAAAGTTTGTCTGTTCTTGTCAAAAACCACGTCCTTTGGATCTGTACCCTTCCATTGTTTCCAAAAATAAAAAGAAGAGTCAAAAACCCACCCAGGAAGAGTTTGAACAAGCCAAAAAAACAATCAAATCCTTCCATTTCTTCCACTGTGGAAAATTAACTGTCCTTGATCAATCTGATCACCAAGCCCTGGTTGCAATAATTGAATTTTTGCTCTTGGATGAACTCTCAGATCAAGATAAGGAGGACATCAACTTTGTCACCACTTTCCTTCACAGTTCAAAAAAAATTGCCAACCCAGTTGTTCCTTCAAGATCTTGTGGTTAAAAAATGTGGGCAATTGGATGGCAAAAATCAATGGACCTCTTTGAGTTATTTGGATGCTATGTGAATAAATCATCTATTTGATATTCCCCTCCGCAGTATGCTTTTCTCAATCTTAAGGTAGAAAAAGTCTCTCAAATTTTAGGACAAATGTTTTTCCAGTTGGCCAGGCTTCCCTTTGAATCAAACCATGAAATAATGAAGGACAATGGCATCCCCTCCTTCCCATCACTGAAAATTGGATCTTGGCCTACTCCCTTTTACTGCTCTCCGCATTTCACCTTCACCTCCAACTCTTTTTACAACTCACCTCACATTGACAAAGGTGAAATCTCTGAGTATTCCTTTTAACTTGCAGTTCCAACCAGTAAATCAAATGGACAACTTATTTAAAACACCAATGAATATCAAGTATCTGATGGCCAATTTGTTTTTCCTGACCTTGGCTTTGGGATTGAATTCAAGCAAAAAAGTGTGGTCAAAATGGTTTGGGCAGCCAATAAGTACAAGCAATGTACTTTTCCTGCTGTGGAGACTGCAACTCATACAACAATGGAAATGTCAATGCAAATCAACAAAACAACTAGAAACACTTGCAGCGAATTTGGTAGTGGGAAAATATACTCCAGGAAAAAAATATAAATAAAAAGAAAAAAAAATTATTGGTGGGGTTAAAGATAGTCTTCAGCATTGTTGTAATCAAAAATGGTATTTTTTTCTTTTGAAGTTTTTCATTGAAGCAAATATATTTACAAGCCCAAAATTTTAGTAATCAGCTTTAATTCATCTACTGTTCTGCTGCTACCAATGTATGCTTCAGCCATTGACCACTTATCCTTTTTTTCTGTTGCCGGTTTTTCCTCTCCATTTGCAGTTGCGCTTGCTGTTGATCCTTCTCCTTTTCCTATTTTTGAAATTCTAGCTCAGCCTGTTTCAACTTCCACTCAGCATTCCATTTTTTCTGATGATCCAAACTCTTGGCTTTCTGCTTTTGAAAAGCAATAGCCAGTTGATGATCCCATTTCTCCTTTTCAAACTGAAGTTTTTCAGACTCAATTTGCAATTTCACTGTTTTTCAGAGGGGACCAAAAAAGAGCTTGATTTTGAAAGAAATCAGAATCCAATGGTCTTAGTTGAATCTTGCTTCTCCATAATCTCCTCAAACCTGGAAAATTTGAATTTTTTCTCCTCTTTTGAATTCTATTGGGGTTGATGTTGATTGAATTGGAGGCCTTTTGCTTTCAATTTGCAGAGGAGTTTTGTGTGGGAAAATCATTGCTCTCATTTGAAGGGGATTTTGGAGGCCCCATTGGCATGAGTTTTCAGCCATGCAGGAATGGATGAGCATGTTTCTTTTGAGTCTAAATCATTCAAGTTTAACTGGACAGAAGAGAAAAGAAATTTGTTCCTTACTTGAGCAGATGTTGATGGCAATGGTTATATGGGAATGACATCCTCCTCATTGGCCAAGTTCTCCAGTTCTTCCACCCCAGGAAGAGAGCAATCCAAAGAAGGAGGGGAAGGGTCCAAGGTTGGGTTTGACTCCTCAATCATCGCAGAAATAGACGTGATTGGAGTTGATCGCATTTGAATTTCCTCCTTGGCATTGGATGGGGGCAACTCATAGGTTTCTTCCAGATCACCATTGCTAGGCTGAGCATCCCCAGCCAAGTCCTCAGCATCAACTGAATTGGATTTTTGGGCATCAAAAGCAGCTAGGGGGGTGATGTTGGCCTTCTTTCCAAAGATTTCATCCATTTTAATACAAAAAGGACAAATGGAGTCCAACTTATCAACCACCAAGTTGATTCCCTTGGCTTTTTCAGAGTTGATGATACCAAAGCCCATGTAGATTGACATGGAGTGGGCCTTTTTGTACTTGGCTCAATAATTCTTGAATTGCTCCCTCATCTGTTTGGATGACAAATCCAGCCTACAATTTCTTTTATTCTTGAGTTCATTGGCCATCAGGAGATAACCATTGACCTTAGAGGATGGATGTTGGCCAACGCGTGTTTCATTGTTGGATCCAAAGCAAGCATTGTAGTTGGACGGAATATTGAGCCAGTTTACCAGGATGATGTGATCAGCTCTCTTGAGCTGACTTGAGCCTTTGGAAGCTGATGAAGGAGGATTTTTGGATGTTGAGTTCCTGGGGGATGTTTACTTTGGTCCATTGGATTGTTTAGTGGACTTGTGGGGGGGATTGCTGAGGGGCCATTTAAAAATAGTAAGAGGGATGAAGGGATGAAGAGCTATGGGAGCGTTTAAGTGGTGATATTGATGAGAGGATGAGAGGATGAGAGTGATGAAGGGATGAAGAGCTATGGGAGTGTTTAAGTGGTGAGATTGATGAGAGGATGAGAGGATGAGAGTGATGAAGCAAAGAGAATAGACAGAGATGATAGTGATGAAGTGACAAGAAGGATAAAGCAATGAGAGCTAGGATGTGATCAAAGCAATAAAGTGATGAGAGTGATGAAGTGATGAGGAAAGTGATCCAATGAGAGTTAGTTGGATTTGATGAAAGCAATAAACAGATGAGATCAATGAAGTGATAAGGATGGTGATCTGATGAGAGTAAGCTGGATGTGATGAAAGTGATAAACAGATGAGAGTGATGAACTGATCAGGATTGTGATCCAATGAGAGTTAGATGGATGTGATGAAAGCAATAAAGTGATGAGATTGATGAAGTGATGAGGATAGTGATGAAGAGATGAACAGCAATGAATCAAATTTTTTTCTAATGAGGTTGGAGTTAGAAGGAGGTGGGAAGCCAGGGGTGGATAACATGGACAGGTGGTGGAAGCCTTTAAATACTTTATTTGGAAAAACCCACTTATTTCCAGGCAACCCTGACATGTCTGATGTGAAATAAGTGGTTTTTTTTATTTTTAATGGCGGATTTGGTTTGAAACCCGCCATTAAAAAATGGCATGTTTTCTTAACTCTGATACGCCCTATTTAGTAGTGAGGTTGAAATGTATTTTTTTTTTGAAATCCTATTTTTCTTCTCATTTCCAAATAGTACATTGCACCATGATTTGTAGATTCCAAGACAAAAGCATTAGCTCATGGCAATAACTGGAGAGACCTGAAGGGATGAAAATTTAACCCAGTTGGAAGGAATCAAACCTGCATCAACTCATTACATTATGGCGTATCAAAGTTAGCAAACCTGCCATTAAAAACCCGCCATTTGTTTGACCAAACCTGCCATTTTTAATGGCGGGTTTCTGAAATACACATAGCCCCTAACTGGTGTAGTTTGAAATGGCCGGTTTCATGAAAATGGTTGATTTCAAACATCAAAGCCGCCATTAAATCCTCCATTTATGCATCATCATCCATCCACCATCCATCACATATAAACCACCCATCCACATCACCAAATCCATCCCGGTCCCATCTCCATTGCATCACACACATCTCATATCCATTGCTTCACATCTCCATCTTCACACAAATCAAATTCCATCATCATCTCATCACCACACATTAAATCACCATCTTTCTCAACCTGTCCTATCAAGCTTCTTGGCAGCAAGTTGAAAATGCAAAAAAGCTGACTGAACTTTTGTTAGTATTTGACTGCCATTCAGAATCTGATTCAGACTCCAATTTGGAATCAACTTGGTTAGCTTTGAATTCTCTGTTGGAAAAGCAATACATGGTTCCAAGAATACACACCCTCCACAAACCTATGTATGAATGGCAAAAGCTTCATCTCATCTCCAACTTCAGCTTCCAGCAACTATTCCAAACTTTTTTGCCTTCATTCATGAAAATTTTGGAGATGATTGAAGAACACCACATCTTCCAGAACAATTCTTGTAATCCTCAACGCAATCCAGCCATCCAACTTTCAGTTGCTCTTTGTATATTGGGATCAAATGGAAATGGAGCAGCAATCCATCAATTTGAAAATCTATTCTCAGTCAGTTATGGAAGCATTGAATTTTACACCAAAAGAGTCATGCTTGCTATCCTACCTTTCTGTTTCTCAGTCCTTTCTTGGTAAACCAAAGAAAAATGCAAGGATATATCTAAAGTAACGGAGACCAAAGACTTTTGTGGTTGCATTGGGTTTGTTGATGGAACCACCATCCCCTTGAGTCAAAAACCCAAGCTAGATGGCACTCACTATTTTGATTGCAAAAAAAGGCAACTGATTCATTTCTTTTCAAATTAGTTTGATAACACCTTTGATCACACCACTGACCAAATATTTTTCATCTTTTTGTTTAGATAATCCGTGGCCTTACAACTTTTTTGTGATAAAAACAATAAGTTCATATCCCTCCATGCTGGCCTTCCAGGTTCTTGTCATGATTCATATGTGTTGAATTAGATTCACATTGTTGAAAAACCAGGGAAGTACTTTGACAAAGATCAATACCTTCTGGCCAATTCATCTTATTCTAGTGGCAAATATGTGGTTCCAGCATACCAGAACATTTCATCTAAAAATCAAGGAAAAATTTATGACAACTATCCTCTTGCCCAATCACAAGTTTAGATTGAGCATGCCATAGGAGTCCTGAAAGGAATATGGGCCAGCTTAAGGGAAATTCAAACCAGCTTCAAAACCCCAAAGACATGAAGTTCCTCATCAACTGAATTATCACTTGTATAATCCTTCACAATCTTTTGGTTGACATCAAAGATGAATGGGACAAAATATTTGAAGATGATATTCCTGACCACCTCAAGTCATCCCTGTCTCATCTTGTCCCTCATCTTCTTCTATGAGAGAGCAGATTTTTCCTCTCACCCTTGCTTGCTTTGATGAGTAATGTTTGATTTTTAAATAGGTGAAAAATAACTTCACAGTAAGTTTTTTTTTTTTTTGGTTGTTCAGCAAAGTTTCCAGGCTGAGTTGGTTTTTTTTTCTTAGTGGACTTAGAAAAAATCAAAAAACACCTCCACCTCACACCCCACCACTTGCCAGCCCATCCACCTCTCCCCTCCACCTCACTGCTCCAACACTTCCACCTCACCCCACTCACACACCAGTCAGCTTCCTTCCTACTCCTCATCAAGCCACCTTCTTCACCTCAGCAATCTAAACAACCTCACCCGCCTCATCAACCTCACCAAGAAAGGTGCCTCACCAAGCTCCCCAAAAGATCCACCATCCAACTCACCAACAGACTCAGTGAGTCCCCTTCCCTCATTATTTCCACTCACTAAACCACCTTTTCTTACCTTTCCTTTGAACTCCTCCCAGGTATTCTCTCTCTGCTCAACCTCATCGCAATGGCATCCCCCTTCTCATCTGGTAAGCCCCTCCCTTCTCTTGTTGGACTGAGGGTACGCAGAGTGGAGAGCAAAGTAGAAGGATGAGAGGAGAAGATCAGAAAGAGATGAAAAACAAATGAAATGAAGAAAATAAAATAAAGAAAATGAAAGAAATAAAGGAAAAATAAACTTACCTGAGGGTACGCGGAGTGGAGAAAAAAGTAGAAGGATGAGAGAAGAAGATCCTTCTGCTTTGCCCCGACTCTGCCCTCAGGTATACATGACTGGATGAGATGTCACACATGTCATGACATTATGAAATGTGAAATGAATATTGAATATTGAGAATGAGATGAGCACGCGCTGGCGTAGAGAATAACATGAGCTTGATGTGAAACATATTTGGATAGTGTGTTGATGACAAGAAATAATGAGAAGAAATTGAGATTGATAGATATGAAGAAATAAAAAGAAAATAGACATAGAGATAAGGAAAGAAAAGAGATAAGAGGAAAAAGACATGGAGAAATGGAGATAACTGTTTACTCCAACACCCCCCCTTGCTGGCCAACGCCTAAAATACCAAAAAGTTGTTGATGAGTGTTCAAGAGTACCCGGGAGAGTGGCTTGGTCAGCATATCTGCAATCATGTCTTTGGTGCTAACATGATGAATTTCAAAAGCTCGTCAAGAGACACATTTGCAGATGAAATGGTGTCTTGCGTCAATGTGTTTTGTTTGAGAGTGATGTTCTGGATTTTTGGCAAGGGCCTCAGCACCTTCATTGTCAACAAATATCTTTACAGGAAGATCTTCTTGTAGCCGGAGTTCACACAGGATGTTGCCAAGCAACAGAACTTCTTTGCAGGAGTTGGATAAGGCCTTGTACTCAGCTTCGGAACTGAAGAGGGACACCGTTGGCTGCTTTTTGGACTTCCAGGAGATTGCACCGGACCCAAGTCGAAACATGTATCCTGAGATGGAACATTGATTTTCCCGGTCTTCAGCCCAATCAGAATTGGAGTAACCGACAAGTTTGAGATCATTTCCTCCAAGAGTGAGGCAGAGGTGCTTGGTGGTGTTGAGATACTGCAATATTCAAATAGCTGCATTCCAATGTTTGATTGATGGATCTTGCAGGAATTGAGATAGCTTGTTGACTGCAAACAAGATATTGGGATGGGTGCATTGAGATATCCAGAGCAATGACCCAATAAGTTGGTTATATTGAGGGGGAGACTCAGGGGAGCCAGGTGATCGTTTTGAGAGAGATTTGAAATGGATATTAGTCGGAGAGATGGCTGATGTACTGGAGGAGGGAAGAAAAGTGGATACAACTGAGGAGATGTAGTGACTTTGGCCAAGAGAGACTGTGCGTGAGGGAATATCTTGGCGGATGCTAATCAATAGGAACAGTGACAAATCTTCATCAGAACCAATTGAAAAGCGCTTTCCAACGTCCAAAACGAAAGATGTGACAAAATCCGGGAAACCAACTATGGCCAGGTCATCAACGTGTGCTGTGATGGCGCCAAAAAGAACACCTTTTGAGAGCTTGAAGTAGAGAGATGGGTCATACGCCAAGCGAGTTAAACCGAGGGAAACTAGTGCTGAGTTTAATTCAATATTCCACTGGCGGGGAGACTGTCGAAGGCCGTAGATAGCTCTGGACACCTTGCACACCCAGTCGGGATGAGCAGGGTCTCCGAAAACTGGAGGCTGAGACATATACATGGGTTTGTCTAAATGCCCGTTCAGGAAAGCTGTTTTGAAGTCAATTTGGCGGCTGACCCATCCCTTATTGCCCAGCAGGGACAGGAGTAGTCATAAAGTTTCAAGACAAAGTGTTGGAGCGAATACTTCAGAGAAATCCAAAACTTGAACTTGTGAGAAGCCCATAGCCACTAGTCGAGCCTTCAGTTTGATGATGGATCCGTCGGCGCGTCGCTTAACTTTGAAAAACCACTTACAGCAAATGATTTTTCAACCGGAGGGCGGGGGAACGAGTTCCCAGGTTTTCATACCTCAAAGAGATGAAATTTCTTTGTGGGCAGAAGTAATCCATTGTTGGCGATGGGGAGACTTCATCAGTTGTTTCCAAGTTTTAGGCGCAAGGAGATCATCTTTTACGTTGGCTGATCATGAATAGTTGCCAAAGCAAGACGGGGGGCGAGTGATCCTGGAGGATCAACGCAGGGGTAAGGGAGGAGTTGGGGAGCGACAAGTGGGAGGAGGAGGAATCGGGATGGAGTGAGAGAGAGGGGGGAAGAGATGAGAAGGTTGTGGAGAGGATAAAGGACAGTGTGCTGGAGACTTGGAGACAGACAAGGGAGGAGGAGAAGACAGAAGGGGGGGAAATCAAATTGTCAGAGGTACAGGGGCTGGGACTGCGGTGACAAGAGATTTGAGGTGGGTCAGGAGGAAGAGATGGCGTCTTACAGGGGGCTGGTCTGGAGATAGGAGGGATGAGATTTTGGTCAGCGGAAGGAGCAGATGGAGAGGGGGGGAAACTCGAGGTATACAACCAGTGGATGATGGAATAAGAGAGGGAGCAGAGTCATTTGGAGTGGAAGGAACAGGAGAGCAAGGAAGCGGGGGATAGGATGGCCAAGGAAGTTCAGTGATGATAGGAGCATGATCTGTACTTGCGTCTTGAGTTGGAGAACCATAAGGGAAGAGGGTGTTGTTGAAGAGACAGTCCCTGGACTTGATGATTTTCCTGTCGGCCAGATCCAGCAGGACATAACCGTTTCCTTGATGGAGATAGGATAATAGAACTGACGGGCAAGCTTTTGGAGAAAGTTTACGTTGATTGTGTTCCGGGACTTTATACCAGGTGAGACATCCAAATGGATGAAGGTAGTTAGGTTGTACGTCGTGCTGTTTTAGAATCGTGTTGGGAGATGTGAAACGCGGGGATTTTTGCAGGGAAAGGAATTAAAAGCAAAGAGCAAGTGGCAAAGCGCATCAGCCCAATAACTTTTGGGAAGATTGGAAGATAAGAGGGCAGATTGAATTAAGTTTAAGATTGTTCTGTTGGATCGCTTGGCCACACCGTTAAGCTGTGGGGAATGTGGGGGTCCTGGTTTGTGAGCGGTTCCTTCAAGTGATAGAAAGCTCTTCATTTTTTTGTTGACGTATTTGCCTCCATTGTTGGTACGTAGAGACTTGATGGAACAGGTGAATTGATTTTTGAAAAAGGAAAAGAATGATTTGGTGCATTCAAGAACATCGGATTTTTGCCAAATAGGATAGGCAAAGAGTGCTTTTGAGCAGTCATTGATGAATGTAACAATATATTTGAAACCTTCCCGTGACGTAGTTTCAAAGCTGCATATATTGGAATGTATGATTTGACCCAGTGAGGTTGAGCAATAGCTGAGACAAGAATTAAAAGGAGTTTGACACATTTTTGATTGAATACAAGTAGTGCATTGCTGTACTTCATATTTGTTGTTGAGGCTAGGTTTGATATTAAGTGATTTTAAAAGTTTACAAAGAGATTTCAGATTAAGGTGTGAGTATCTACAGTGGTATCCAAAAAGAGTGTCATCAGACAAAATCTTGACGCTCAATAGAACCGATTCCTCTTTGCTTACCTTCTTCAAAGGAAGATAATATAAGTTAAACTTTCTATAACCTATAGTGACTGGAGGGACATTGATTGAGAGACGTGACTTTTCATAGATTTTGCAACCATTGGAAGTGAAGATTACAGTGTATCCAGCATCACATAGGCTTGAGATAGAGAGAAGAGGTTTGTGCAGATTCAGAACTACCAAAGCATTAATGTTGCCAAAAGACAGATCTAGTGTTCCTTCCATGCTGGACAAGATCTTCAAGCCGTCTGCTAGTCAAACTGAAGTAGAGCAGGGGAACTTGTTTGTTAGTTGTGCTTCAAAAGGAGTCATCAAGAAAGTACATCCGGAATCAAGATTGAAATCAGTGCTGACCATTGGTTTTAATTTGGTAAGGTTGCATGAGGCATATCCGGCGTGAATAACTATCTCTGATTCAAAATTGTCTTTTTCGTCTTTTTCGTTTGTCATCACAACATTAGCTTTGTTTGAATTGGATTTGTTTTTATATTGTTTGTTTTGCTTTGACTGTTTCAGTGCCTCTAGCACTTCTGGGCACCTGGAGAAAGAATGGCCCTCAATCCTGCAGTTGGTGCAGTAATATGTTTGTGATGGATTCATTTTATCCCATAGTGATCTTTTGGACAGCCTGGTATTGGTTTGAGACTTGGCAGAATTTGCTACAAGTGAGTCTTCATTTCTGGTTTGTCAACGCAGGTTTTCCTGTTTGAGAGCATTTGTAAGTTTCAAGGATGGTAAAGATTCTCTGTTCATCATGCTCAATACGCAACCAAGCCAGTCGTCTGGAAGAGAGAGAAGTATTGCCGTTGATTGGAGATTGTCTGCTGTGAGGGGATTTTCAGGAGTAATGAGGGACAACAGTTTTTCTCCATAGGATACTATTTCTGAGAGATGAGTGGTCATTTCTTTGTTGTTTAGCTTGGTGAGGAGTAGCTTTTGGAGCCAATACATTCAACCGCCTGATGAGTTGTCCTGATGTGCCTCGCGGAGAGAATTCCACATTCCTATGGCGCTTTCTTCATGCTTTCTAATAAATTGAAAATTTGATGAACTTATAGATCTTGATATGACTGAACATACCGCCAGATTGTCTTTAGTCCATGTGTCTTGGTTTGGTTTTGTTGATTTGGTAGTAAGAAGATATCCGACACCAGACGCTCAAAAGTGAATGCAATGTATCATTGCCCAATCCAGATAGTTTGAATCAGATCCTGGTGAATTGAGGGGTATAATGGAAGGTGTTTTTAACACCGGATGCAATTGCGATTTTTCCATAATTAAATAGCCTAACAACACTAAAAGTGCCGGATCCTTCAGAGATAGTTTGATAGGTGATTCTTGGTTGCACTTCTGGGCTCATAACCTGTTGGACTGAGGGTACGCGGAGTGGAGAGCAAAGTAGAAGGATGAGAGAAGAAGATCAGAAAGAGATGAAAAACAAATGAAATGAAGAAAATAAAATAAAGAAAATGAAAGAAATAAAGGAAACATAAACTTACCTGAGGGTACGCGGAGTGGAGAGCAAAGTAGAAGGATGAGAGAAGAAGATCCTTCTGCTTTTCCCCGACTCTGCCCTCAGGTATACATGACTGGATGAGATGTCACACATGTCGTGACATTATGAAATGTGAAATGAATATTGAATATTGAGAATGAGATGAGCACGCGCTGGCATAGAGAATAACATGAGCTTGATGTGAAACATATTTGGATAGTGTGTTGATGACAAGAAATAATGAGAAGAAAGTGAGATTGATAGATATGAAGAAATAAAAAGAAAATAGAAATAGAGATAAGGAAAGAAAGAAAGATAAGAGGAAAAAGACATGGAGAAATGGAGGTAACTGTTTCCTCCAACATCTCTTTCTCCCCCCTTCCTCCTCCTCCTCCTCCTCCTCCTGCCTTGCTTGACCAACCCCCACCAATCAATTAGGAATTGATTGATCAAGAAAATCCTTATTGATTAGTAATTGATTGGTCGATTGATTCAGTTTTGATCAATTGATCAATCGCAATTTGATTGACCAATCAATTGCAAATCAATCAAGCAACCAATTGCAAAGGTCTCCTACACCATTTTTTGGAGATTTCTTTGGAGCTGAACTCTGGGTTTTTTTTTACCTTTTGTTCTTTTTAGTTGTCTCTGGACTGCACCAGAAGCCAACAGGGTGTTTTTTGATTATTTCAGGTGTTCTTTGCCATGGAAGGTAGGTTTTTTTTAATTTTAATTTTTTTGATAACTTTGCTTGTTGGTGTGTTGCATGGGTCACTCATGCAACTTTTGGGGGGGGATTCAGCTTCTGGTGTCCCTGGGTTCAATTCCAGGTATGGTTTCTTTTTTTTTATTCAATCATGTTTCACCAATGATGTCTATTTGAATGACTTTGTTTTTTTTTTTTGAAAACATTTGACCTCTTTTGGGGAATATCCAACTCTTCTCCCTCCCCCCCCCCCCCTCAAAATGTTACACAAGCTATTGAATCCTCCCTTGTTCCTCACCCCAATCTAAGTATAGGATTGGGAGGGAACAAGATGGAAGGAGATGGCTTGAAAAACATACAGAGAGGTGGGAAGAGTAAGGCTGCTTGCCAAAAGAGGATTCAATATTGGGATTCAGAAATGTCTTTGGAAGTTACTGGGAAAGGTATTAATGAAAAATTGGTCTGGTCAGGTTTGAAACTTCATGCTTGGGATCTGTAAACTTCAATTGTTTCCAAAAATAAAAAGAATAGTCGCAAACCCACCCTGGAAGAGTTTGAGCAAGCAAAAAAAACAATCAAACCGTTCCATTTCTTCCACCATGGCAAAGTAATTGTCCTCAATTGATTTTATCACCAAGCCCTGGTTGCAATAATCAAATTTGTACCCTTGGATAAACTCTCAGAACAAGATAAGAAGGACATCAACTTTGTCACCACTTTCCTTCATGGTTTGAAAAAAAAAATTCAACCCTGTTGGTCCTTCAAGATCTTGGGGTGGAAAAATGTGGGCAGTTGGATGAAAAAAATTGATGCACCCTTCCGAGTTATTTGGATGTCATGTGAAGAAATCATCTATTAGATCTTCTCCTCAAGAGTACGCTTTCCTCAACCTTAAGGCCAACAAAGTATCCCAAATTCTAGGACAAATGTTTTGCAATTTGGCCAAACTTTCCTTTGAATCAAACCGTGATACCATGAAGGACAAATAAATTCCCTCTTCCTCTTTATTGGAATTTGGTTTCAAGCCTACACCTTTTGATTGCTCCGCACACATCACTTTCACCTTTGATTCTTTTTACAACTCTCCTCATATTGACAAAGGCGAAATCTCTGGCTACTCATTTTTACTCATGGTTCCAACCAAGAAATCAAATGGTCAACTTATTAAAAATACAGAAAAATATCAAGTATTGGATGGCCAATGTGTTTTTCCTGACCTTGGCTTTGGAATTGATTTCAAGCAAAAATGTATATTCAAAATGGTTTGGGCAGCTATAAAGTACAAGCACTTTACCTTTCCTGCTGTGGACACAGCAACCCATATCACAAGGTCCATGTCACTTCAAATTGATAAAACAACTAGAAACACTTTCAGGGAGTTGAATAATGGCCAAATTTACTCTATAAAAAAAATATAAATAAAAACAAAAAAGATCTGTATGTTGGTGGGGTTAAGGATACTCTCAAACATTGTAAACAAATATTTTTTTGTCTTTCACCCATGCAAATATATTTACAAGCCCAGAATTTGAGTTATCTGCTGTATTTCATCTACTGTTCCACTTCTGCCAATGCAAGCCAAGGCTACTGATACCTTATCCTTTTTTTTGGTTGCACGTTGTTCCCTCTCCTTTTCCAGTTGTGCTTTCTGTCAATTCTTCTCCTTTTCCTCTTTTTGAAACTCTATCTCAGCCTGTTTCAACTTCCACTCAGCATCCCATTTTTGTTGATGAGCCAAAATCTCAGCTTAGTGCTTTTGAACATCCATGGCCTGTTGAAAATCCCACTTTTGTTTTTCAAACTCAAGTTTTTCAGATTCAATTTGTGATTTGACTGTTTTTTTAAGGGGAAAAGCAATGAGCATTATTTTGAAAGCAAGGATATTCAACCAATGGACTTACATGAGTCTTGCTTCTCCACAATTTTTTCAGAGCCTGAAAAACCGGAAGTGTTTCTCATCTTTTTATGAATTTTGGGGTAGATATTGATGGAATTGAAGGCCTTTTTCTTACCCTTGGCAGAGGAGGTTTGAGTCTAAAAGTCGTCACTAGTGTTCAAAGGCAATGTGGAAGGCCCCATTGGCTTGAGTTTTTAGCCATTCTGGAATTTATGAGCCTGTTTTTTTACAATTTAAATCAGTCAGGATCAACCAGACAGAAGAGAAAAGAGCTTGGTTCCTTACTTGAACCAATGTTGAGGGTAATGGAGACTGAGGAGTATCTTGTTCCACATCAGCAAGGTTGAGGAGATCTGCTAACCCAGGAAGAGAGAAATCCAAAGAAGGAGGGGAGGGGTCCAAGGTTGGGTTTGAATCCTCAATCAATGCAGAAGTAGACGTGATTGGAGCTGATTGCTTTTGAATATCCTCCTTGGCATTGGATGGGGGCCACTCATAGGTTTCTTTGGGATCACCATTGCTAGGCTGAGCATTCCCAGCCAAGTCCCCAGCGTCAACTGAATTGGATTTTTGGGCATCAAAAGCAGCTAGGGGAGTGATGTTGGCCTTCTTTCCAAATATTTCATCCATTTGAATACAAAAAGGACAAATGGAGTCCAACTTTGACAAAGCCAAGGGAATCTCCCTTATCTGTTTGGATGACAGATCCAGCCTACCTTTTGTTTTGTTCTTGAGTTCATTGGCCATCAGGAGATAACCATGGACCTTAGAAGATGGAGGTTGGCCAACAGGTGCTTCATTGTTGAATCCAAAGCAGGCGTCATAGTTGGAGGTAATTTTGAGCCAGTTGACCAGGATGATGTGATCAGCTCTCTTGAGCTGACTTGAGCCCTTGGAAGCTGATGGGGGAGGATTTTTTAAGACCTTGGAAGCTGATGGGGGAGGATTTTTTGTTGTGGAGTTCCTTGGCAATGTTTTCTTTGGTGTGTTGGACTTTTGTGTGGACTTGCGGGGGGAGGTTTGCTGAGGGGCCATTTGGAAAGTGTAAGGGAAATAAGTTGATGAGAGGGATAAAGTGACAAGCAAGATAAACTGATGAGAGATATGAAGTGATGAGAGAGATAAAGTGACAAGAGCAATAAAACAATGATTGGATTCTTTGGATGAGGTTGGAGGTACAAGTTCTTGTTGGAGGTAGAGTGATGAGAGCAATGAAGCAATGAGGTCAATGAAGCAATGAGAGCAATGAAGCAATGAGAGAAATAAAGTGGTGAGTGATCAAGTGATGAGGGTGATAAATTGATGAGAGTGATAAAGTGATGAGAGTGGTGAATCTTTTTATGATGAGGCTGGAGGTAAACAAAATTTCAATGAGGTTGGAGGTAAAAAGAGGTGGGAAGCCAGGGGTGGATAACGTGGACAGGTGGAAGAAGCCTTTAAAAAATTTATTTGAAAAAAACCACTTATTTCATGTTAACTTTGACACGTCTGATGTAAAATAAGTGGCTTTTTTGGATTTTGAATGGCGGGTTTGAAATGGCACATTTGGGTTGAAACCTGCCATTCAAAAAAATGGGGGTTTGGTTAACTTTGATATTCCCTATTTGAGGTTCTGTAACCATTGATCAACAAAAAACTCTGGGAGAAAGGTATAAATAAACATTTATAGTAGGTAAAAAGAAGTAATTGGACTGGTTTATGAAGCAAAAAAGCCCACTCACTCCATATTGACAAGGGATCTTTGCGCAAATTCCATTTCCAAAGAAGGGGGTACTCTTCTTGTTTAAAAAATCAATTGGGCGTATCAGAGTTAAAATTAAAAAATTAAATTGCTGATTTCAGGCCTATCCATTTTTTTTTTGAATTTTTTTTTCAGTCAAAAAAATTTATTCATTGTTTATTTTGATAAAAAAATATTTTTTTAAAAATATATATTTTTCCTGAAATAAGCTTTTTAAATTTTTCAAAATTTTGACTCTGATATGCCTTAATAAATTACCCCGGATCTCCTAGTTCCATCAAATGTTTTCCCTCCATCTCTGCTAAGATTCAATAGGGGGTATCAAATTTAAGAAAACCTGCCATTTTTAATGGCGGGTTTCAACCCAGATCCTCCATTTCAAACACGCCATTGAAAATCAACAAAACCCACTTATTTCACATCAGACGTGTCAAAGTTACCTGAAAATAAATTGTTTTTTTCAAATGAAGTATATAAAGGCCTTCAACATCTCAACCACATGTGATTTCACATCATCACCCCTGGTTTCATCCTCCAACCTTATTGGAACACTTCATCACTCTCATTGCTTAATCACTATCCTCATCACTTCATCACTCTCATTGCTTCATTGCTATCCTTATCACTTGATCACTCTCATTGCTTCATCACTATCCTCATCACTTCATCACTCTCATTGCTTAATTGCTATCCTCATCAGTTCATCACTCTCATTGCTTTGTTGCTATCCTCATCACATCATCACTCTCATTGCTTCATCACATCATCACTCTCATTGCTTCTACACTTCATCACTCTCATTGCTTTATCACTTCATCACTTTCACCTTGATTTATCACTGTCATCACTTTATTGCTTTCATCACATCCATCCTCTCATTGCTTCATTGCTTTATCAATTCATCACTCCTTTCATCACATCCTAAATTTCATTGCTTTATTGATTCATCACTTCATCCCACTTACTCTTTTTAAATTGCCCCTCAGCAAAACTCCCCCCGCGAGTCCACTCAACCAAAGCAAACATCCCCCAGGAACTCAACATCCAACAATCCTCCCCCATGAGCTTCCAAAGGCTCAAGTCAGCTCAAGAGAGCTGATCACATCATCCTGGTAAACTGGCTCAATATTCCATCCAACTACAATGCTTGCTTTGGATCCAACAATGAAACATGTGTTGGCCAACCTCCATCATCTAAGGTCAATGGTTATCTCCTGATGGCCAATGAACTCAAGAATAAAACCAAAGGTAGGCTGGATCTTTCATACAAACAGATGTGGGAGCAATTGAAGAACTATCAAACCAAATACAAAGAAGCCCACTCAATTTAAATCTCCACAGGCTTTGGTATCTTCAACTCCAATAAAGCAAAGGGAATCAACTTGGTGGTTGATAAGTTGGACTCCATTTGTCCTTTTTATATTCAAATGGATGAAACCTTTGTAAAGAAGGCCAAAATTACCCCCCTAGCTGCTTTTGATGCCCAACAATCCAATTCAGTTGATGCTGAGGACTTGGCTGGGGATGCTCAGCCTAGCAATGGTGATCCCAAAGAAACCTATTAGTGGCCCCCATCCAATGCCAAGGAGGATATTCAAATGTAATCAGCTCCAATCATGTCTACATCAGGATTTATCAAAAATTCAAACCCTTCCTGGGACCCCTCACTTCCTTCTTTGGATTGCTCTCTTCCTGGCGTGGAAGAACTTAACCACTTGGCCAATGAGGAGAAAGTTATTCCTGTATCATCACCATTGTCATCATCTGCTCAAGTAAGGAACCAAGATCTTTTCTCTTCTGTCTGGTTAATACTGAATGATTTAGATTATAAAAAAACAGGCTCATCCGTTCCTGAATGGCAAAATACTCAAGCCAATTTGGCCTCCCAAATGCCCTTCAAATGAGAGCAATGAAGTTCCCATGCAAACCTCCTCTGCAAACGCAATGAATAAGGTGTCCAATTCTATCAACCTCAGCTCTAATAGCTGTCAAAAGCAGAAAAACACTTCAAATTTTTCTGGATTTGAGGATATCAAGGAGAAGCAAGATTCAATTAATTTCATTGACTGATTGTACTTGCTTTCAAAATCAAGCTCATTTCTATTATCCTCCAAAAAACAGTTAAATCACCAATAGAATCCAAAAAAATTCAATTTGAAAAGGAGAAGTGGATTGTCAACTGGCTATGGATTTTCAAAAGTGGAAAAATGAGAGTTTTTCTCATCAACACAAGTTGGATGCTGAGTGTCAAATCAAACAGTCCAAGCTGGAGTTTCAAAAAGAGAAAAAGGAGAAGGATCAAGAGCAAGAACAACTTGAAAAGGGGAGGGAAAGGCTAGCCACAGAAAAAAAAGATACGTTGTTGGTAGCCATGGCATTTATTGGTAGCAGTAGAAGTGTGGATGAAATAAAGGAAATGACTCAATTTCTTGGCTTGTAAATATATTCACTATGATAAAAATTTTAAAAATGAAAACAAAAAATTATTTTTGATTGCAACAAAGTTTGAGAGTATTTTTAACACCACCAATGAACAAATCTTTTGTATTTTTATTTATATTTTTTTCCTAAGGTATATTTTTCCACTGGCCAAGTCCTTGCTAGTGGTTTGTGTTGTTTTTTTAATTTGCATGAACATGGCCATCCTAGTATGGGTGGCAGTATCCACTGCAGGAAAAGTACAGTGTTTGTACTTGTTTGCTGCCCAAACCATTTTCACAATGCCCTTTTGTTTGAAATCAATCCCAAACCCCAAGTCTGGGAACACAAATTGGCCATTGGATACTTGATATTCATCTTTTTTTTTGATAAGTTGTCAATTTGATTTTTTGGTTGGGACCACAAGTAAAAAGGAATAGTCAGAGAAATCACCTTGGCCAATATGGGGTGAGTTGTAGAAGGAGTCTTAGGTGAAGGTGAGGTGAGGTGAGCAGTCAAAAGCAGTAAGCCCAGATTCAAATTCTAATGAGGAGAAGGAAGGGATGTTGTTGTCCATCATAGCTTCACGGTTGGAATCAAAAGCAAGTTTGGCTAATTTTCAAAACATTTGGCCCAATATATGAGAGACCTTGTCAGACCTAAGGTTCAAAAAATAATACTCTTTATGGGAGGATTTGACAGCATCTTTATTAAAATATTATCCACATAGTTCAGAAGGGACCATTGATTTTTGCCATCCAATTGCCCACATTTTCCCACACCAAGATCTTGAGGGACCAACAGCATTGAAATTTTTTTTTGATTTGTGAAGGAATTTTGTTACTGAGTTGATGTCGTTCTTCTCTTGCTCATAGAGTTCATTCAAAGGGATAAATTGGATGATGGCAACCATAGCCTCATGATCCAATCAATCCTGAACATATACTTTTCCGGAGCTGAAGAAATGGAACCTTTTGATCTTCTTTTTGGACTGTTCCAACTCTTCAGGGGTGGGTTTTTTACTTTTCTTTTCAATGGATGGATAAAGGTTCAAGGGATGTAGTTTTTGTGAAGACCAAACAATCTTTTCATTGATTTTTTCCTCAGTCACTTCCAATGCAATTTCAGAATCCTGCATTCGAGCCCTCCTTCTCTGGAATGCCCTTTTCATCCCGCTTATCTGTATGTTTTTCAAACTATCTCCTTCCATCTTTTTTCCTCCCAACTGTATACTTTCATTGGGGTAAGAATCAAGATGGAAACCCATTACTTGTAACATTTTGAGTTTGGTGGGAGAAGAATGGGCTGTCAAGAAATGTTGGTCAAAGAGGTGTGATGTCTGATTGCATTGCATTGAATAAAAAAAGCAAAAAACAGTCATTAGTCTGGCATAAACCACTTAGATTATCAACAAGCATAGAAAATAACAAAAAAAATACCAGCAATTCTCCTACCAAAAAAAAAATCATCAGTTTGGTATAAACCACTTAGATGATCAACCAACATAGAAAATAACAAGAAAATTACCGGTAATCTCCTGCAAAAAAAAAATTGTCAGTCAACTTCTAAAGAACTGGGAGGAGGAGGAGGAGCTGAAGGCGGGAAAGGTCACTGGTTGGTCAATTGATCAATTGATTGGTTGGAAAGCAATTAACCATTTGCTTTCTGGTTGACCAAACAATTGATTGGCAAGCAAACAATTGATCAACTGGGGAGGTGGTGGTGGGGGAAGTTGTGAGAAGGAGGAGGGGGAAGAAGGAGAGCAGGAGAAGGAGGGGGGGTGCTTACAGTTGGAGCTGAGCAAGGGTGCTTACCGGTGGGGCTGAGCAAGGAGGGAGGAACGGCCTGGAACTTGTAAAGGAGAAGGAGGAGTTCGAGGTCAGATCCAATGGGTCAAGAAGGAGGAGGGGGGGCTTACCTGGGGCACTGAGAAAAGAAAGATAAGGAGGAGGAAGACCGGGTGAACTTGGAGGTAGGTGGAGGTGGATGGTGAGGTGGTTTGGTGAGGAGGAGGGAGGTGTGGACCGGTGCTTTTCTTTGGTGAGGTGATGGTTTTGTGAGGAGGAGGGAGGATTGGACTGGTGTTTTGGTGGGGTGAGGTGGCTGGTTTGGAAGTTGTGGTTCTGGTTTTTTTCTAAGTCTACCAAAAAAAAAGAAAAAGAAAAAAAAACTGGGAGTCAGCCTAGAATTCTTGGTTAAACAACCAAAACCAAAAAAATCCAGTGATTTTATTTTTTACCTATTTACAAACCCAGCGCTACTCATCAAAGTGAGCAAGTGTGAGGGGTAGAATCCACTTTCTTATGGCCAAAGATGAGGTAGAAGATGAGGCTGGGACCACTTAAGGAGGATTGTGAATATCTTCTTTGAATATTTTGTCCCATTCATCTTTGATGTCAGCAACAAGGTTGTGAAGGATTACACAACTGATAATCCAGTTGATGAGGAACTTCATGTTTTTGGAATATTGGAGCTGGTTTTTCATCTCCTGTAAGCTGGCCCATCTTCCTTTCAGGATTCCTATGGCATGCTCAATCCAAACTTGTGATTAGGAAAGATGATAGTTGAAATCAGTTTTAGCTTGATCATTGGTTGAAAGATTGTGGTATGCTGGAACCACATATTTCCTGCTAGCATAAGCTGAATTGGCCAGAAGGTATTGATCTTGGTCAAAGTAGTTATCTTTTTGTTGGGAAATCTGAATCCAATTGAAAACATATGAATCATGACAATAACTGGGAAGGCCAGCACGCAGGGATATGAACTTCTTGTTTTTATCACAAACAAGTTGTATTGCCACAAAGTATCTATACAAACCAATAAAACAAATTTGGTCAGTGTATTATCAAAGGCTTTGGAGAGGAAATGAATCAATTGCCTTTTTTTCCAATCAAAATGATGGTTGGCATCTAGCTTGGGTTTTTTACTCAAGGGGATAGTGGTTCCATCAACAAAATAAATGCAACCAGGAAATCCTTCAGTCTCCATTACTTGAGATACAACTGTTCCCATTAAACAAGTCCACAAGACAAGTGGATTGAGTGCGGCGGACTTGTTTACTGGGTTGCGCAGCCTTTCTTGCTTGATGATAGGTCTTGCTCAGGTGAAACATGACGTCATGATTTCAAGCAAATCATGCCTGTTGACCAGAGTGCAAAGGCCGGTGGTCAACAGGATCAGCCATGAGGTGTGCCACCATCCTTAGAAATATTACTCATCAATACATACCAAACAATGTCTCATCCCGACTCCATCTCTTGCCTTGAATTGGTTGCAATGATGGAAACCCAGAAGTCAGATTCAATAAACGCAGTTCAAGAGGAAATAAATCATCTTTCTTCCAAGCTCAAGAAGAAAAATGAAGAGCTCCAAACACGTAAGTTAATTCAAAGCCAATTGGAGAGGCTTCAAGACCATTGCTCAAAGCCACCTGACCCTATGCCCAAGCCACGGTTGAAAGGCCAGCCTGTTACCAACAAAGTAAAACATCTCATCCAGGAGAATGTTCTACAGAAGGTAGAAACTTACAAGCAAGTTGCCCAAACCTTTGATGTTTGTGAATGCACTTTACAATGCATCATCAATAATGAAGATCAAAGAAATCCAGATAGTCAATGTTCACAAGGGGCCCAGACCAAAATAATAGTGGATTTTCTTTGTGACTTACTCTTACACATTGAAAAACAATCAGAAATCACTTTGAAGGAAATGGCTGCCTACCTTGAAACTGAACATGGAATATTTTGCTCACCTCAAGCTATCCAAAGATTTCTCAAAGAAATTGATGTAACTTGGAAGATTGCCCATCCAATTCCCAAAAAATGGAGTGAAATTTCAAACTTACAAAGAAGACATGATTATATCCTCCATCCTGCAACTGATGTGAACAGACAAGTGGTTTTTATTGATGAAACTGGGTTTGATCTTCATACCCAAAGGTCTCATGGATATTCATCTGCTGGTATGCCTTTTTTAAATCACTAGTCAAGTTATTTTAAACCATTTTTAAATTTTTGTACTGACTTTTGATTGGTTTCTTTTTTGTGTACATACAGGTGAACCAGCAGTAGTAAGTCTAGTCCCCAGGCTCAGTCAGATCACCTTGGTTGCTGCACTTTCCAAAACAGGATACATCTTTTATGAACTCTTCAAAAGTGATGGAAAACTGCGAAAAGGTGTGAATGCAAGTGACTTCTCTGGATTCCTGGTCAGATTACAACCCAAATGCCAAAAATCAGCTCTTTTGATCCTTGATAATGCACCAATTCACAAATTAGAAGAGGTTGAAAATGTTGAAAATATGTTGAAGGCCACCAATGATATCAATTTTGAATTTCTTCCACCCTATTCACAATTTCTAAACCCCATTGAGCTCAGTTTTTAACACTATTAAAGAATTTTTCAAAGGAAAACCCTTGCTTCAATTTTCTCAACTAGTCGATCTCATCAAACATGCTATTGATGAAAAAATTACTGAAGAAAATAGCTTAAAATGGTTTCATCATTTTCAAAAGTTTTACAGAGTTTTTTCAGAGATGCAACCAATTACTGGTCCAATATTAAAGCTTCCTGAATGATTTTTTGAATTTCTGGGCTTCCTGGTTTTTTTTACTGGTTCTCAGTTTTTTTTACCAGGTTTTCCAAGAAATTCACTTTTTTTTTATGTTTTATTGAATCCAAGTTTTTTTAACCTACTACAAAAAGTTACATCCACAAACTTGTTTTTTTGGGGGGGTCAAAAAACCCAGTGGCCGCTTGACTTGTCCTGTGGACTTCCTACCCTTGTTGGGTGGACTTGGGCAATTGTTAAGGGGCCTTCAATACCTTGTTTAGAGGCTTTATTCTGTTGATGAGTGGCCTTGAATTACTTGAAGAGGGGTCTTGATTGCTTTTTATGTGTCCTTCCTCACTTGACAGCTGGACATGGTTTACTGGTCCACTGGACTTGTTTACCGGGAAAAGTTGTATCTCCTTTCAGACTTCTTTTGTTGGCCAACAAAGGAGCAAGAAACAAAAAGATAGGATAGCAATCATGACTCTTTTGGTGTACAAGTCAATGGTTCCATAACCAACTGAGAATAGATTTTCTAATTGATTTATTGCTGCTCCATTTCCATTTGATCCCAATCTACAAAGAGCAACAGCCAGTTGGGTAGCTGGATTGCATTGAGGATTCCAAGAATTTTTCTGGAAGATTTGATGGTCTTCAATAATCTCCAAAATTTTCATGAAAGAAGGCAATAAAGTTTGGAACAGTTTCTGGAAGCTTAAGTTGGGAAGTAGGTGAAGCTTTTCCCTTCCATACATAGGGTTGTAGAGGGTGTTTCTTTGTGGAAAAATTTATTTATTTTCCAATATAAAATTCAAATCTAACCAAGTTGATTCCAAATTGGAGTCTGAATCCAAGTCAAATAATAAAAAATTTTCAGTCAGCTTATTTGCATTTTCAACTTGCTGCTGGGAAGTTTGATTGGAAATGTTGAGAAAGATGGTGATTTGATGATGATGGGATGTGTGTGAAGTGATGGAGATTTGAAGCAATGGAGTTTTGAAGCGATGTAGTTGTGAAGCAATGGAGTGGTGAAGTGATGGAGATGTGAAGCAATGAAGATGTCAAGCAATGGAGATGAGATGTGTGTCATGCGTATGGATTTGATGAGTTGGAGGTGTGGATGGGTGTTTTGCATGCCATGCATGGTGTATGAATGATAATGGCGAATTTGATGGTTGAAACCCCCCATTTTGAAATACACCAGTTAGGGGGTATGTGTATCTCAGAAACCCACCATTAAAAATGGCGGGTTTGGTCAAAAAAATGGCAGGTTTCTAATGGTGGTTTTGCTAAATTTGATAAACCCTAATAGCCTGGGTGAGTGTTTCTTTTCTCTCTAGTTTTTTTTCTTCTCAATTTTTGATCTTTTACTAAGAATAAAAATTAAAAAAATACCTACCTGACAAGATCAAGGTCAAGATTGTAGGGGTCTTTGAAGCAGACCAATTGGGGAATGTGATTTTGGAAAATTTGAAGATTCTGAGGACAAAAATTTACAACATCCTCCAACAATAAAGACAATGAGGGACTTTCAAATCAGAAAAAAACCCCAGAAGACCTCAAAAACTTACAAATTGAGATCTTTTCAAGCCCGGGCACACCATCAAGCACTCTTGCAAGTTGAAGGCCTCAGAGATCTTGGATTAAATGTTGAAGGATGTCTCAAATTGGATAATTCAACAATTTTACCATGAGATTGGCTTTTTATCAAGGTTTTCTTCCAAGAAGCTCTTTACAAATGAGTATCAGAAGAAGAGAAAACTTCCTTTTGTGGGAAAACATCAAAATTGGACTTTTGAAAATTGGAAGAAGGTGATCTGTACAAATGAATCTAGCTTTTAAATTGGAAAGAATTAGCAGAAAGTCTTGGTCTGGAGATCTTCCAATTAAAAGTTCAAAGCCAACTGCCTTTCCCCCACATTTAAGAGTGGGAGGTCCCTAATCATGATCTGGGGTGCTTTCATAGGTGAAAGCACCTCACCTCTTTTCATCTTGCCACCAAAAAAACACATTGAAAAAGACTTCATTGAAATTGGCTACAAGGGTGCACTTGGCCCATGGATCAAGAATTTCAACAACTCAATTTTTTTTAAAAAATGAAAGAAAGGGCCCCTGTTCACAAGGCCAAGATCATCAAGGACTGGAAACCCGCAAAGAGCATAAAAAAATTGACTTGGCCAGGTCAGTCCCCCAACCTCAATCCAATTGAAAATTTGTGGAAAACTCTTAAAAATAATATCCAGCATCTCTAGCAACCAAAGCCAATCCAAGAGATGTAAAATGTGCTCCAAAGTTCCTGGGAAAACTTTACTTGTCAAAATTTCAACAATCTCATCAGATCAATGCCTGATTGCATGTAGGAAGTCAGCAAGGCCAATGGAGGCTCTACCCAATGGTGGAATCAATTTTATCTTTTTATTTTTTTTCTCATTCCTTCTATCTTGTTTGTCTCTTGTGGAACTCCCATCATTCTTCAATGATACATTATTTTCTGATTTTTTTTATCCATTATCAATTTTAAGGCAATTTTCAACCCTTTTTTCATTTTGAATTTTTGAATTTTTTTGAATTTTAAGACTAATTGTAAAATAAAAGCAGGATGCTCAATTACTGAAATACAAGAGATTTAAACTTTTTTTATTTATATCTATGTGAGAAAAAACAACATTTAAAAAAGGGGGGTCAAAAAAAATAAGGGAATCAGTCCCATTATTTTTGTCTAACCACTGTACATATACAACTTTTCCCAGTTAACAAGTCCACAAAACAAGTGGATCAAGTCTGGTTGAATTGTTTGCTAGGTGTTGTGGCCTTGTTTTCTTGGAGGCAGTCCTTGTTCTGGTGACAAATTAAATTATGATTTCAAGCAAATCATGCCTGTTGACCAGGGCAGGAATGGTGGTGGTCAACTGGATTGGCCCCAAGGTCTGCCACAATATCAATCTTTCATCTACCACACAATATCTTTGCAATAATTTATGTTTGTTTTTTGTTTTCATTGTGATCAATCACAGTTTATTGACCCTAATACAAACCACTACACCCATCAAGGGTTTTTATTTATTGATTTATTTTGTTTGTCAAAAACTACAGTTGCTGCTTGACTTGTCCTAGGGACTTCCTACCCTTGTTGAGTGGACTTGAGAAATTTTCAAGGGGCCTTCACTCCATCTTATTATTTTAATGGCTGAATTACTTGAACAGGGGTCTTGATTAGTTGTTATCTGTCCTTCCTCACTTGACAACTTGACAGGGTTTGCTGGTCCACTGGACTTGTTTACCGGGAACAGTGGTATCACAACAGGGCCAACTCCCATTAGATTGGGGCCTCAATCACCCAGCATCCGTCCACATTGTCCAGGGCTCCAAGACAGTAGTCATTTGGGATTTTGGCCCATCATTGCACCAGCCCGTCTGTAGGCATAATTGCATGTAAGGCTGTAACCGTTTGGATGCCCCAGGGCATTACCCCGGGGTCTGAACCCTGGGGCTGGGGTTTGGGACGGCTGTTCATGATGCCCTGAAGCCTTGGGGTATTTTATGTCACCATATTCAAGCATGTATTTGATTTCATGATCAAGCAAAACCAAGATATTTAATTATTTACAACAATAATTTTAATTGATATAAAAAAAACATAGTTTTTCTGATTTATTTGTCATTATTCCACTTGTTTTTTATGAGTATACATATATTTTTGGTTGTTTTTTAATAAGAAAATAATGAAAAGAAAAACAACCTAATTTAAATGGGACCATCAAAGGCTTGGTATCAATCCTTAATACAGAGCAATTGATCAACCTTTCTTGGCTTGAGTGATGATTGCTGCCAGGAAAAAATCTGCCAACCTTTGGAGAATACTTGCTTGGATGCTGCACTTGTAGCTGGAACAGCAAGGTATAAGTTGACACCCTCTGGCTCAGGGTCTTCCCTGAAGTACTGGGTTATTTCTGCTTGAATCCCCTCTGCTTGAATTTTGGGCTGATGATACAAGGCCAATGAAAAAAACTGGATTGTCTTTTGGTAGTGGAGCTTCATGGTGTATTATATTTTGTGTTTGGATTTGAGGTGCCCCTTAAATCCTCCTCATATTCATATGTAATTTTACAAAAGACCACAATGATATCATCAAGGTTCATTTTGAAGTGTTCCTCAATGAAACTGGCATGCGTAGCCCAGAAACTGGTCTTGAAGGTTGGATCCAAAATCATTGCAACTATGTAGGCCAGTTTTTGGAGTGCATTGTTAAGGTAAACTTCAATCTTTTTGATCATCAAATTTGCTGGGACAATGAGTTGAGATTGGTCATACAGGCCTCTCCTGGCAGCATGAAGATGGTTCAAGATTATCACATAGATTGGAATTTCTGTGTTCAAAGTTGGATACTTTGAACCACAGAGAATTTTTGTTGCCTCAGATAGGGGTTCCAGGAGAGTCATCATATTTTTGGCTTGGTTCCATTCATCAACTGTTAAGCTGAATTGTTGGGTTTTGGGTTTGATATAATTGATTGCAGGGCTGTTGGAGTAAGAGCACACGCTGGAACATGGTAAAAATTGAGTTCCATTGAGTTGAGACATCAATCTCAAGACATCAAATTTGTTTTTTGTAAAGATCAGGTTGAGCAAACAAAAAACCTTCTCAAATTGCTTGCATTGTTGGGGGGGAAACAAACCCAATTACACAATCCATGGACTTGTTTGAGTATAGATTGTGCATTTACTTGGGTGCCATTGGGTGTAGTAGTGATGTATGAAATTCCCATGGTGTTGTTTCTTCCAGAATGATTGTCTGTTGATTCCATATTGGATGTTGAAAGCTCATTTTCAACCATTTCTCATTCATCTTCTATGCTTCCAAGCAACAAAATTCCTGCTTTTGCTGCCAGGTTGATCACATGCACAACACATCCAAGCAGGCAAGTAGCATTGTTGAAGCCGGGAATTTTTTGGCAAAGGTGATTTGCCATCTTGTTGTTGGTTGAGGCATTGTCAGCAGTGATTGTGAAGAGCTTATCTTTTGCTTGATAAGTCTTAAGCACTTCATTGAATTTCTCTGCAAACATTTCACTGGTGTGTTGGCCTGTGAACCATGTAAAAATATCAACTCATGTGCTTCCAATTGAGCCTTCAAAAAGAGAAGAAATAGAAACATACCTTGAATGTGAGGAACTGCAATTGTGAGGTCCTTAAGCTCAAATTTTGCATTGATGTAATGTGTCGTGACTGCCATAAAAGCCACATAATTGGGGGATGTCCAGGCATTGGTTGTAAACAAAATGAATTTTTGTTTTGAAATATGATCAACCTTGATTGTTTCCTGCGTTTTGAGAAAGATGCGAGCAAGATGAGTGGATAAACTCATTTGGCACTTGTTGAACATGAGGTTCATGGCTCCGTTGGAATAGTTCCCGGAACGACTTTCTCTCAAAGATCGCAAATGGTAAATCACACTCGGCCATGAAATAAATGAGTGCATTCTTCAGTGTTTCACTATTAAGCTCCATCTGCAACATATTAACGAGTAAATTAGCTCATGAACATTAACTACAGAAGTAATATAGGCAAAAAAAACCACCTTTGGATTCATTTGTCCCGTCCTGGTCCACTTCTCTAAATCTAAGTGCGATTCCTTCTTGGTCTTCTTCAAGAGTCGTGGGTCAGCTAGTTGGTGGATTTGCATCAGATGGCCATGGAAGTTCTTGGTGCTTCCACTTCGATCCCTCTTGAGAGTAGCACCACATATAGTTCCTCCTTTGCGAGTCACCTGGCATATTGCATTCTTACCATCAACGCCTTCCTGGAAGTAGTTCCAAACCCAGCTTGGCTTTTTGTTTTGGCTACTAGTGTCATCTTCACTCGGATCGTCGAGGTTTGTTGGATTTGGCTGGCTTGAACTTGAAGGCATGTCGAGGCAAACTGGTGGAGGTGTATTTTTTTTTTTTTCTTTGTTTCATTTTCTTGAGCAATGGACTCGATCGATGGAGGAGAGGGTACCTGGGTGTGCCGAAGAATGGTCCTGTGGAAGAACGAATCGAACGATTGATGGATTGGTGATATGATCCGGGGAGTGACAGAATGTTCAAACGGAGTGACGAGATATCCAATTCACCCGGGGCTTCGGGGTATTGCGGGGTATGATCAGGGTGTGGGGTTCGGGCTGAGCCTCACACCCCGCCCGAAGCCCCGGGTTACAGCCTTAATGGCATGTATGTATGTAACATACATACTTACGGTTGTCGTCATCACCAGTGTCTTGCGCAAGCGATCACGACTCAAGGACAGAAGCGTATTCCAATATCATCGATCATTGATAATGGTGAGTCCTCTGATCCACTCCAACCTCGAGCGATGAAGATTTGGCTGAGACGAGATGAACGCAGGATTCAGATCAAGATTTCCATATCAAGACGCTCTTCTATCAAGGTTTGTCACCATTCCCCCAACTTCTTCAACCTTGAATCAATCTCCCGCAATCGACTTCAGGAATGGTGACCTAACCAGCCTTTCACCACAAACAGGCTCATATTCCGCCTCTCACGATGCCGTCAGCTCGATCGACGATCCATCGTTCCAACTCGTCTTGTTTTCTGCGAGATGTTTGATCTGTCTTAAAAAACCTGATCAAGCTATCAAAGCTCTAGAAAAATTTCACGAATCAGAACCGGCCGCTCGTGCGCTCACCCTCTTGGCCAAATTCTATCTCGACCCTCCAACCTCGAAGAAAGATGTTGAAAAAGTTAGTGAAGCGGCAGAGGCTTTGGTTGAAGAAATTGCTGATGAAGAGCATGACGGACCCGACTCTGTCCTTCGGGTCACACTAGCGACAATTCTTGCGTTGACGGAAAACTTATCATTGGCGATCTTTATCCTCAAGCAAGGTGTCCAACTCAAATCTCTCGAAGCCGTTGCTGCTCTGATTTCTCTTTATCTGTCACCTCAACTACGCCGGCCTGACCTTGCTCGTAGCCTCTACCTTTCCGCCAAGGTATGGGCCGACGACGCCATCTTGTTACAAATGGCTGAGGCCTGGATAGGAGCTACGACGGGCTCCGCCGCGGGCAACCCCAAAGGAAGGGAACCAGGTGGTTATCAATCGGCTTTTTATGTCTTTGATGAAGTCACCAATACCGCCCTTCCCAAACCTGATCAAATCAATCTTGTCGGCTTAAACGGTAAGGCTGTCACTCAGCTTGCCATGGGCCATGTCGATGAGGCACACGCGAATCTGACCGAGGCACTCAAAGTTGTTCGTAACTCTAATAAGTTCACTCATGTCCTTTAAGTCTTCTTTTCGTCTCTGCTTGTTTTTTTATTCATTGAAAAATCCTTAATTCTTGTAGGACCCAAAAAATGAAAGTTCCCTGGCTAACTCAATTGCCATCAGTCTGCGCTTGGACTCTACCCCTTCGGATGTCACAGAATCCATTGAGTAAGCCCTTTCATTCTTTTTATTGATATGGGCTGGCCAACTCATACCTTTTTTTTTTTACAGGACATTAAGATCTATCAATCCCAAGCACCCCTTAATTGTTAACTATGACCGCCAAAGTGCCCTGTTTGATGAAGTGGCTAGTCAGTTTGTGGCATCGGCCGCCTGAAATGGTCAAATGTTGGTTGGTTACAATGGAACTGATCTAACCTGAAAGTAGTTTAGACTTGATGTCTTACTTTTCCCACTGGAGCCAACCTTTCCGAAGCGTTTTTGACAAAAATTAATTGCATTCAACGTTTTGCTGTTTGTTTCTTCTGTTCTCATCATTTTTCTTTTTTCTGCTTTGGCTGTTTTTTGCCTGTTTTCTTCTTATGTAAAGAAAAAGTGAAAACTTGGAAGTTCATGCGACCTGATTCTGGTTCATAAATCAATTCACCCCAATTGAGTGAACAGGTTGCTTATTGAAAATTCCTACCAGTGTGAGCAGCTTGTCTGTGACCCTGAGTCCATGTTAATTGCTTTATATCATGTCCGTTGGAACAACTTGATGCACCCATTCTGGGACTGCAATCTGCTATTTTCCAAACTCCTGGAATAAGTGTATGTATATTTATTGGAGCCTTCCACAAAGCAAAAAAAGGGGCACAAAAGGCAAAAGTCAAGCCAAGAACAGGTAGAAACATGAATGGACTGGTTTGATGATGAAGGAAAGGCTGGCTTAAGGGTATAAGCAAGGTTGAGTATAAGCAAGTGATATTGATAGTGCTTACCCAGATAAATCAGGATTTAGTAAAGGGATGCAACATCAGATGTAAATAAGCAACATTGGTGGTCATGTAGGAAATTTGTAGCACAATTTTGAGATTGCAGGATTGATGGAAATGAAGGAGGATATCTTGAAAATGGATAAATTGGATTAATGGTGGTCAGAAAGGAAAGTTTTATTTATTTGTTCTTTTTTCATTGATATGTATATATATATTCCCTGAGGAATTCTGATGGATTGAAATTGAATTTGAAACTTGAAAGGGTTCATGAAGAGAGAAATCTGATGGATTCCATGATTCTCAATCCTGATGTAAATTTGATCAAACTGTAAGGCTTGAAAATTTGTTTTCCCACTGGCTTATAAGCACTTGGATGGAATCAGGTTTTTGATTTAGATCATATTACAATGGTTTTATGATCAAATCAAGAAAGTGGTGAATGGTGAATCTCTGGAGGCAGAAATTAAGCAATGTCAGACAAAAATACAAAGGTGAATTCAAGAAATTATTAATGGAGATTTTTCCAGGAAAATAATGATTGAAAAAAATGAATAAAGAGCAGTTAGTAATAAAAATCCAACCACCTCTCAATTCCACTTTCCTTGGTTGGAAATTTTTGGCTTAAAGGACTTATCAAGAGCTGAAGAGATAAAGAGCACTGTGGTAACACTATTGCTAGGAAAACAGGGACAAGCATGGAAAATTCTTCAAAACTTTTATAGATCAAATTTCATTCCACCTAAAAATTACAAAGAATTTCAACTATATTCCTCAGTAATTATCATCTTTAATCAATATAAACCTGAATAGAAAAAAAAGATCCAAAACACCCTCACTGTAAGAAAACCATAGAATTCTATATTTAATAACAAGCCATTTCATTAAATTCTGTTAATTTCAATTTATCCCAAACCTTGAATCAAGATCTGATGATAAGAGTAACTATGCTTAAATCCATAAATCCAAAATTCATTTAATTTCTAATATTTATGAGGTGGTTTTTGGATGGTTGAATTTTGAATAGTGAAGAATCTTCCCTCAAGATAATGATAATTCAGAAAGGTAAGGTGTAAAAGGCCTAAAATGAATTCATGCCTTGAAAATTTATAGACTTGCTAGTTTTTATTCAAAAACAAAAATAGTGTCAATTCATACCCCTGGGGATTTTTTACCACCAAAAATAGATGTGAAGAACCAAGTTCAATCTCATAAAGTTATGGATGACTCCTTCCAATGTAAATATGTTGAAATAGCTTTTAAAATTGGTTAAAGGCTTGAAAAATGTACCAATAGGGTATATAAAAGTTGGCAAAAGCCAACATTGTACAATGGTGTATTTAAACAGAAATCCACCATTTCAAACCCACCATTAAAAATACAAAAAAAAAACTTATTTCAGATCAGGCATGTCCAACATTTTACCGTTATGTATTTCAACAGAAATCCACCATTTCAAACCCACCATTAAAAATACAAAAAAAACACTTATTTCAGATCAGGCATGTCAAATCTATTGGGAAATATGTGGGATTTTTCAAATGAATGATATAAAGGTATCCACAGAATCAACCAAATGCCACATTAAACCATTGATAACCATATTCTGACTTCCATCCAACTTCAAACTCATTGAAAATATCATCATCCTTCCTTCTCATACTTCAAAACACCATCTTGCACTTGCTCCATACCTCTTAAACCTCATTTCAAAGTTATCAGAAAGCTATATTTAAATACCTTATAATTTTGTTGCATATCATCTTCTGTAAAACAAAAATAAATTCTAAGTAAACTCAAAAACCCAACCCTGTAAAGCAAACCTCTCCAAGAAGTTTAACATCAGCCATTAATCTTTCTAAAAACCCCAATTTTTACTTGGATCACTTGCCTCTTTGGAGCAATCACTTCCATGCTTGGGTGAAGAAAATGAACTTTCCCTACCAAAAGAGTATTTTGATTCACTAAAAAAATTCCCAAATCTCCAAATCTCTTTTTAAATCAACATTAAACTGGTTTAATAAACAATATCTTATGCATTTTTTTCTTGATGAATAATAACTGATTTCTGAAAAACAGTACCATCCCTTTTTGACACATAAGAAGATTCAAAAAATGGGACCTGCCAGCTCAACCTCTGACAAAAACAATGATGTTGAGAAAGTGTTCAGGTCAGTAAATAGAAAGAAAAAGGCCTAAAATTACTTTAAAATCAACCCTAGAATCTATTAAATGGGGATAGATACACAAGCTTTGGAGGCTTTCAGGCAATAATTTAAAAAAGAAATTTAATTAATTCCATCAAATATATAAAAAATTAGTGCACAAAAATTAATACTAAAACATTGATATAATTGTAAAAACAGTCCAATTCCAGATGGAAAGTGAGAAACTTGAGTCTGAATTGAAAAGATGGGAGCATCAAACATCAATGGATGAATGCAAGATTAGTTTGGATCTTCTATTTAAATGAAAAACATTATTATCTCAAGAAAAAATCTTTATTTCCCCAAATAAGAGAAGGAGGAAGATTGGCTTGCATCAGATATAAAGGAAAAAGTTTCCTTATTCATTGCTTGTTTTAGTTGTGGTCAACCACCTGAAGACATTCAATCAATTTACAACATCCTTGGTTTTTGAAAATAAACAATTTCTTATTTCTTGGCTTCAGGTTGGAATCTTATTCTTCTCATAGACTTTGAGAGTTTTTTTTCTGAAAAAAATTATCCAAAATCTTCTTCATTACTGTATTTTATCCATAAATCATCTCTCATTATTCCAGAAATTAGGTAAAAATTTGTTTTCAAAGTTTGGAGGTGAGTAGTATGGTTGAGTAGATGGAAAGAAGGAACTTTCCATTAAAGTTAACCCTCAGAAGACCACCCAAAGAAAGGGCACCACTCAGAAAGACAATAAGAAGTTTTTTTTGATTTGGTTCATGATCAAATTCCCCATTTTTAACTTGGTGTGCAATTTCAGAGTGTTTTTGGTAATTTCAATATCAGTCTGGTTTGGATCAACTTACCAGCTGCAAGCTGTGATGCATAAAAACTTAATCTATTTATTCCTACTTTATTCTGAAAAATTCCATTTTACTAACTCCTTTATTTGACTTTTTGAATTCTTTCCCTGCTTCTTGAAGTGCTATAAATGATGCACAAAAAAGCAAAAAATAAAAAATAAAAAAATATTGGGACTCAGAAGTTTGGGGCCAAAATGCACTGAATCACTCCAAAAATGGCTGTGATCCTGATTGTTTAATCATGTTGAAAGACACCATTGGAAGGATGAAGCAGGGTTAATATTCAGGAAATGCACTTAATCACTCCTCAATGGATATCATCCTGATTGTATATAAAATTCAAAAGATACCTGGAGGAGGAGGCAAAGATGTTGGTGGGGGAGATGACAATGGTAGTGGTGCAAGGTTGGAAGAGGGGAGAGGGGGGGGGTGATGATGGTGGTAGTGGTGGTAGTGAACAATTGGGTCTTACAGGGGGTCCTGGGCTCCTGGTTGTTCTGGTGGTGGGCCTAGGTGTACCTAAAAGGGGTGAGGGGAGGGTGATCAGAAATTTCCAATAATGAAGCAAAAGGAGGGTGCATAGAGGAGTGGGGGACTCACCAGAGGCTACAAAGCAGAGAGGGGGGCCAGGGTGAGCAAGCTGGCGGGGGCCAAAGCAAGCAATCTGGCAGGGGGAAGGGGAGGCAAGAAACCAACTAGAGGGGGAGGGTCAGAGAAAGCTGGATGGGGAGGGGGGCACCAAGTGGAAGCAAGAAACCAACCAGAGGGGGGGACCAGAGCAAGCTCAAGGGGAGGACCACCAATCAAGTGAATGAGAAATTTTGAGGGGGGGGCCAAGGGGAAGAAAGCAACTGGCCAAAAAGCCAGAGAGGGGGAAAAGGAATCCTGGAGGGGGGGGCCACCAAGGGGGCTGCCAATCTTCAGAGGGGGGGGCAGAGCAAGCAACCTGGAAAGCTGGGAAGAACACCTAGAGGGGGGTATGATGAGGAATGTGGGATAACAGGGGGGGGGAATTAGTGTGTGAGTGAGAACAAGTAGAGTTTTGAGGGCTTGTAGTGGAGAGGAAAGGGTAAGGTTCAGAAAGGAAAAAAAAGGACTGGATTGTGAGAGGGGGACTAACCTGTAGATGTGGGGGTGGATGGGGGGGTGAAGAGAAGATGGGTGGTTATGGTGAGGTGTTTTTGGTGAGGAGAGGTGGATGTTTATGGGGTGGAGGTTGGTTAGTGTTGAGGTGGATATGGTTATGGTTGGTCATTATATGGAAGGATTTGGAGCTGGATTATTTGGAGAAAGGAGGGATGGTGGTTTGGGGTTAGTTGAAGGAGGTTGAGGTGACCAGTGAGCAGGATATGGTTTTTGACTGAAAAAATTGAAAGTCTGCCCCCATCCCCCCCCAAAAAAAATCAAATCAAATCAAATCAGTTTTGGATTCTTGGGTGAATATACATCCACCCTCACCTAATAGATTAAAAAAAAAAGAAAATGACAAAATTGTGGGCTTGAATTTCAACCAAGCTCATAATGGACAATAATGATTCAAACTAAGAAAGAGAAAGATTTAGAATCAACTCTCTGATTGAGAAAGATGAACAAAAAGATGATGCAGTGATGGCTTAAGAAATATGAGGTATTGTTTCTTCAAATATTTTTTCCCATTCATCTGTGATGTTTTCCAATAGGTTTTGCAGCCTAAAAAAGAATAAAATACAGCTTATCAGTTTCTTTATGTCTTTGAAATTTCGGAAATGGCATTGAATTTCTCTTAAGCTGGCCCATCTCCCTTTGAGTAATTTTATAGTATGCTCAATTTGGACTATTGATTGGGGTAGATGGTAGTTTGAATTGGTTTTGTGTTGGTATTCAGAGGAAAAATGTGGTATACTGGAAATGCATACTGACCACTAGAATAAGCAGATTTGGCAAGAATTTATTTATCTTTATCAAAGTAGTTCTGAGTTTTTTGAGAAATTTTCATGAAATCAAAGAGATGTGAAAAATTAAAGGAGCCTGGAAGGCCAGAATTGATGGAAATATATTTTTTTGGCTATAGAAATAAATTGGAACAGAAACAGATTATATAATTGAACAAAAGAACAATTGTTGGATATTTTTTCCTAAAAAAAATTCAAGAATGAGAGAATGGTCTGGATTTCCTTCCAATAAAGATAGTGCTATTCATTAAGCTTGGTTTCTTTTTGCTCAAGGGGATGGTTGTTCCATAAAAAAATCCAATGAAAGCAGAAAATTTTTTGGTCCCCATAACCTGTGATATCTCCATTTGATAATACTTAGTTGTCCAGAAAAGGCCTGGGTGGTGAAATCCAAGTATATAAGTGATAAAATTTTAGGTGTGCAAGTTTAATGTTCCATATCCAATAGAGAAAATAATTTCAAATAAATAAACAGCTGCGGAATTTCCATTGGATCAAAATGGACAAAGAGAAAATGCAACTTTTATAGCAGGATTGCATTGGGGGTTCTGAGATTCATTCCAGAAGACAGGAGGTGTTTCAATCATCTCAAAAATTCTCATCAATGATTTCAACAACTTTTGAAACAGTTGATACAACCTTGATTATGAAAGGATATGGAGCTCTTTCTCTTCATACATAGAATGGTGCGCTTGATGTATTTTGGAGTTTAATTAAGGCCTTTCAAAAGGGAATTCAGGGATAATCAGTTGGATTCCAAATCAGAGACTTATTCATAGTAAAATAGGTGAAAGTTTTCAGTAAGATTGATCCCATTTTCCAGTAGCTTTCTGCAGGTGGGTTTAGGCATGATAATGATTAATAGTTCTATGAGGGTTAGGGCTATGTAAAATTTGAAGTGATGAGGAGGTGTATGGTGTGATGGGGTGATGGTGTGACAATTTTGGTTCCAATATGGATGTTTTGGAGGTTTGGATGGTTATTTTGATTTCAATAGATAATGTATAGAAAATTATGCATAAATTGTGTATTTGATGCTTGAAGAACACTGTTTTCATGAATCATTCCATTTTAAAATACACCACTTAGGGTTCAATTTTATTTCAGAAACCCACCATTTCTAATGGAAATTTTCTAGTAGTGGTTTTTCTAAATTTGATAAACCCAAATATTATTTTTCAAGAAATCTCTCAGCTGAAAAAACAAATGAACCCCCTCCTTTTAAGAATCTAGATTGAAGGTAAAAGAGTATTTCTCCATACTCAAAAGACTATGACGGGTGAAGGAAATAATTTTAAATTTAAAAATTGATAAAAAAATCAATTGAATAATAATGAGGAATGGAAAAATTGGAATTGAAACTATCTAAAGGCAAGTTTGAATGATGCAAAAAATAATAATAAAAGGAAAGAAATATTAGTAAGAAATTTATTATGATATTTTTCATAGATTTTTGAAGCTTCTTTTAAAAAGCTTCAAACTAGCAGAGAAAATTTGAATTTAATAATAAATAGTGCTAGATTTCAATTACAAGAAAAAACCCATGAATAAATCATAGTAAAATAAATAAAAGATATAGGAAAATGCCCTTGAAGCTGATTCAAAGCAGATTTGAAGTAGAGTAAAAATTGATAGATAGATTATGAAAAATTTCAGCTTTGAAAAACTGAAAAAATTATACAGAAATGGTATTAATCTGCTCACAGGTGCAAAAATTTAAATCATGTAGTTTCATGTCTGGGAAATTTAACTCCCACATGGAAGAAACATAGATATTTTTTTCAATTATTTGGATGTATTCTTAAATCTGAGAAAATCCATTCAAAAATTCAAAAAATTCAAAACCAAAATTCTCATTGCACTTTTGGAAATTTTTCCTTGTCTCTTGGCTTTTATTTCCTTTTTTTGGTGATTTAAGCTCTCAGAAATATGAAAATGAGATCAAGGCGCTTTTTAATGATTTTTGGTATTTTTTTGATTTATTCTTACACCTTCAAAAATCCATTCAAAAAATCACAAAATTCCAAAAAAGTCAAATTTCTCCTTACACTGATGGATCCTTTTGCTTGCAAATTGCATCAATTTTATTCGTTGGGGATTCAAGCTCTCAGAAATTTTTAAAAAAAATCAAGTAGATTCCTAATATTTTTTTTCAGATTTTATCAATGTATTCTTGGCCTCCAAAAATTGAATTCAACATATCAAAATAACACATCCATTTAAATGTTTTTTTTCACATCTGGCATGGATGCTTCCCTAAATTTTTTCTAAAGAACTTAACAAAATTATCAAAAGATTAAAAAAATAATTATTCTGACTTCTTTTCACATGTTTTACCACTAAAAATATTTATCACAGTGGAAATAAAGGGAAATAAAAGGGATGGTCTGCCTTTTTCATCCTACTCTTTGTCATATTTTGATACATACAAAGAAAAAATATTGTTAAAAAAATTGAACATTATCAAACTATTATTGTTTATATTCTGCTTCTGAATTGTCTTTTGGGGTAAAGAACCTCATTATCAAGCTTTAAAATTTTCTTAATAATATTTTCTCAACATTTAGAATTCTTAGTCACAAAGATTTTCCAAAGTGCATATAATTTGAGAGCTTTCCAAGGATTGTATTGAACTTCAAGGAGGCTATATTTTTCAAATATTCTAAAATAATGAAGTAAACAGGAGAATATTTGGAATCTGGTGTGGGAGGGGATTTCAGAGAAAGATGAGTGCAAGGAATTAAAGAAGAAAACAGAGCCACTGGAAGCTTATATGTCTCAGCCAGAAGGAAACCATTTCATTGAAATTATATCCACACATTTATGGGAGCTTGGCCAGAAATTTGTTGGAGTTGCCTTATTGCTTCTTGGAAAGTTTCACCCCAGATTTCATGCAGTATTTTTGAGTCCTTGAAAATGTGGTTTGAATCCAGCTATTTCACAATTTTGGTCCAAATTCAATCCAGTCTTGTTGTCTCCTCCCCCAAAAAATGGCTTCTTCTCTATATTCACATTTTCCTTCTCCTATGAAGTCTTGAAAATTTGATATATGTGGAATTTCTGGTTTGGGGGAAATTAAGTCTTTGTATGGGAACTAAAAGCAAAAATCAGGTTTTTTTTAGAAAATAAAATATGTTTTGAAGATACCACTAACTTTTTCAATTGATATTTAGTCAAAAATTCCAGAATAAGCATAATATAATGTACAGCAAACATAGAGGAAAAATCCAAAATCAATCTGAAAAACTGAAAAAATGAGAAATTATGAAATTTACTCACTTTATTGCTTATTGTTGTTTCTGTTGGTGCTAATAAATTTCTTCCAGGATGATTGTAAGGAGAATCATCATCTTCATTTTCTTGATTTTGTATATTTCTTCTTGCACCAGGATTCTATTCAGGGGAAGCAACCCGCTTATTCACAATGCTCATGGACCTTTGAGAAAAGATAAAATCAAAAAATCAATAAACAATAATATAAAAAAATAAACAAAAAAAAAAGCAAATGAGATCTCACCATCTTATTTGAATCCAAATCTGCAAGCTCTTCATCTTCTTAACTTTCCTCTACATATAAATATGGCAGCCCTTCATCTTCTTAAAATTCCTCTTCAATCAGAAAACCATCCTATGTTGACAAAATGAACAGGAATCATTAAAATAAAATTCCATATTTGGAACAAATAAGTATATATAAAATTAAACTCTTCCTCTGATTGCTGCTTCTTCTTTCCCTTCCCCTTTTTTTTTGGCCTTCCACTTTCTTGAAACCTGAATAAATACATAAAAAAAAAGGCCAATTTTAAATTCACAACCTCAGGGTTGCAAATGGGTGTGAATTGCCATTCACAACCCACATGGGTGGCAAACGACCAATCATGGCCCAAGAAGTAGCAAGCCAGGTTGCAAGCAACTTGCGCATCCCCCAGGGGGTTGCAATCAGTGAGTTTCAACACTATTTTTGGCCACAATAAAGGGTTTTCAACTCCCTGGGGGATGCGCAAGTCACAAGCAGGGGTTGCGCGTGTCTTCCTGGCCCATTTGGGCTACTCCCCCCGCCCAAATGGGCCATTTGAGGGGGATTTGGGGTACCTAGGCACCCCTGGACCACATGTGAGTGATCTGTAAAGTATATAGATTGTGGGATTAAGGTAGTTATAAGATATGGGACGTGATAATAAGATGGAAATAAGATAAAAAATAACCCCATGTAATAATAAATAAGCATCTACAATACTCTCACAAACCAACACATACATCCTCCTTGACATGCATATAAATAGTGCATAAATCTTTTATGATCACAAAAGCCTCGGGGGAATATCATATTATATTTTTATCATCTTATGAGCTTACCAGTTTATGAGCCTGCGCGTGATTTTGAGCTTCCAAAACACTGGTTAATACCTACATTTTGCCAAAATCAGTAGTCAACCTCCACGTATTGATCTCCCAATACGCATGTTGATTTCCCAACATCAATCATCCTTATTAACTTTTGGCTGGAAAACTCTGTCAACCTCACCCCTACTTATCTACAACTTTTATGTTAGCCTCTCCTGCCGGACTCCACGGGAAAAAGTTGCTCCGCTAAAGCCTTCCAGATCATAACTGATAGCGGCAGCTCCACCACAGCCACTGGATCACAAAAGAAGGAATCTTCCATTCTGGTTTCAGACCTAACAGCACTCATTGCTTCCCTGCAGAAACAAAAATCTGCGCCAATGCTTGACTTGGTGGCTCAAACACCGCTACAATATGAGAAAAGTTGGACGTGGATTGCAACCCAACCTACAACCTGACGGAGAAAACTTTCTAGAATGGTCCCAGGCCCTCAGCTTACAAATTTGACAATTATTTAATGAGACAGATTATTTTGCAATGGAGGAACCAGACTTGGTGTCAGAATGGGCAAACATCACTGGCACCATCATTGAATACAGCATTGATGTTTTTCTGGCTCCATTTTTATCTTCCAAACCAGGAAGAGCAGCCTACAAATATCTTAAAGATTGTTTTTGAATGTTCTTGCGGTCTTACCTTGTGTCCTGATGGGCGCGAGTGTTTGATAACTCATATTTGACAATGAACCCAAACAAATCATACAACAACATCAAGCTGTCCCTACAAGACATTGAAAAGCATATTGGCGGATTTTCCGTTGACAACATCCTAGCATTCAGCCTTCACCACCATGCGGCTGTATACAGCCAGGACATCACAAATGCACTGAATAGCCGGATTGCTATCAACAAGAAGTTCATGGTAACCTCCCAAGATGTCCTGGAACTGCTATCACAGAAAGCGGTTTTGGCAACCAATATCCCCTCCAGCTCCTTGCTCAGCTATCAATCAACATCCCGCGGCCATCAAACAAATTATTGCCTACAAGGCTTCACCTGTGGCAGACCGTTTGAAAGCTGACCTTGTGGTGGTGGGTTAAACTCCATGGAGGAGTCATGTATGACAAAGAGCGCTGAGTGGGCACAATCCAACCTTAACTCAAAGAATCCATCCCAATGGTGTTATGAGTGGGGAAATGCCCCTTGTGACTGTCCAAAGAAGAAGGCAGTTTTTCCCCCCATCATCAATCCGCAAATGACTAACCTGGTAGTCTTCATACGCAAGTCAGACGTTGTACACCTGGTGTTTGGTTTCTTCAGGCATGGCCGGACAGTAGCTGCAATTGAAAAAGGAGACAGGCCTAACTCTGCGGCCCCAATTAATTTGGGAGCTACCAACAGTGTCACCAACAATTTCAGTCTCTTTGAACAGCTGTTTGAAATGAATATCAGTCTCACAGTTGTCTCTACAGACTGCTTTCCCATAACACAGATTGGTAACACCAACATACCAACACCATTTGGCACACTGAAGGTTACAAACATCCTTTTTTGTCCCTAGATCAATGGGACCATCATATCTAGGGGCAAATTCAAGAAATTTGATGGGGACGTCCAGTACAATGGTTTGAAATACGCGCTTTTCCAAGATGGGGTTGCGTTCTCCACTTTTCAACACCAGGATTGTTGTTTTCTCTCTATGAAGCCTGTCTCTTCTGTGCAATCTGTTAAGATATACAGTAAGAAATGATTATGTCACAGAAACTAAACCTAGCCATGTCACACCTTGTAGATAGTCTAATACCAGACCATCCACCCACCCCAAATCCTCCTCTCTCTCCTCACCAAGATTTGGATTTGGGAAAGGCCAAACCTTAGGGCCTATTGCTGACGGTAGTGGATGGTGAGGTTATAAGATTCAACAGGTTAAAAGCCGGCAAGAAAACTGGGATTTGGGAGGCCACTTATGGAAAATAGATATCAAAAGAATAAAGAAGACTGGTTAAATAATCAAGCTGGTAAATCTACTGAAGAGGAAACAGTAACATCTCAGGGGACAAACATGACCAAAACAACTGACAAAATGATGGGGGACCAGGGGATTCCAACCAAGTTTGTGTCAAAGAAAAAATTTGAATCTTGCTTTGAGACACTGCAGTCAATGCTGACCCAGCAGTTTCAATGGATGGAAGCCGCAATGGGAAGGATGGCTCCCCCACTGGAACCCCCAATACCACCTCACATGGCCACCAACTACCAACGTACTGATAATCCGCTTGCAATAAAGTTCATGAAGGATCCAATGTCATTTCACTGGAATATCAATCCCAAACAACCTGTCCTAGCATTTGAAGTTTCCAAATTCAATTTTTCGGAGGGGGCCGTGGACCGCAGCCTGCGTCAAGCTTTTGATTGCAATCCATCATTCCTTAACAACGCGTCCAACTTTGACATTCTCACCACCTTGGAGAATTGGGCTTTAGTCAACCTACTATGCAACTCCTTTGACAATGAGCTATACGCTATGATTGAAGCCTTGCAGATTGAATCTTCCAAAATCATCTACAAAACGCTTGTGGAGACATTTAAACGCTTTGACTGATGACACAAACTTGCGGTGGCTGAGAAAATGATGAACCTACTAGCCTCCCCTGAAGCGGACATGGCATGGATCACAGGCTTCCACACTGTGATGGCGGACCTCAACAAGCTCAATATATCCCTTAATGAACTCATGGGTCTCTTAGTCCAATTGGTCATGGTCACACCCCCGGCAATAGAAAGAAAGACATATGAATACTCAGTCTTGCAACAATTGAATGATGCAAAATCAATTCCACAATTTATTGATGTGGTGAATGTCCTACAAGGGGTGATTGGAAAGTTGAAACCAAAGGCGTCAGCGGGCATTGACATAATGGAGTTAGACAAGATTCAGGCAGTTAGGGGGACATACATACCCCCACAACGCTGGACCCAAGGCTTGGAGGGACAAGAGCAACCGTCTACAAAACCAACCTATTGGTGGATTGGGCGGCCTACTATGCAGGGCGTCACAAGTTGGAAGCACTTCTGGATACCTATGGCTGTAAATGCCGCTACTGTAGTGGAAATGGCCATTGGTATGCGGATTGCAACACCTTCTGGACGGACTTGAGGAAAGGCATAATACCTTCCCCCCCGGCTGACCATACCAACCAAACCTTGCGGTACTTACCACTGCAGCAACCAGTTTATCCCCCCAGCAAAAGCAACCGTATCCGGTTCATAGATGTTCCAGAGGTTGAAGGAGGCAAAATTCTACTGGAATCTGGGGCCAGCGCGCATGTGAGTGGCCCCTCTTGCTACTTCCAACCACCTTGCCAACTGAATGTGCCAAAGCAATTCTACCTAGCTGGTAGCAAACAACATGTTATGCCCACAACTATTGGCAGGCTGACCATCCCAACAAGAACAAGCACAATGATAATTGAATAGTTTTATCTGTGTCTGTAGGTCAACGTAATAATCCTGTCAATGGGGAGGCTACTGGAAAATGGATGGACACTGACTTAAAATGGTTTAGATGCCATCCTGCATGACCCTTTGCAAAATAGATTTGATACTTTATTCCAAAACTATTTTTGGTTGATCCCCACACGCCCTACGGAGGAGATTGCAATGAAAGTCACATCAAAACCATCATTTGACCCTTACAAGTGGAATGTACGCCTGGGGAACGCGTTGGAGGCAGTAGTAAAGCTCTTCTTGCAAAGGCACTACCCCAAAGAGATCAGTGGCCCTTGACAATTTTTTTTCTGTGAGAGGTGTGCTGTCTCAAAATGTCTTGACAAGAGGACCCCAGGGGCTAAGTTGGGTATTACTACAAATGAGCCATTAGACCTTTTTCTCAATGATGTGGTGGGGCCTTTTGAGGAGGATCTGATTGGGGTGCAATTTCTCCTAAAGTTCAGGGACCACGCGTCAACATGCACGTTCATTGCAATATTGAAATCTTGTTTGGAGGTTCCAAACAAGATTATGGGGTGGCTGGAGAACATTCAAAATGCAAAGGGCCAATACCCAAAGTACATCAGAAGCAACAATGTGGCTGAGTATACTGGACCACTGAAAAGGAAATTGGAGCCCCTGGGCATCCAGATGGCAAGCATTCCACCTTACAATCCTGAACAGAACGGAAAAGCTGAACATGTGAAACACACACTGGGGGACATGGCAAGGACCATGTTGAACAAGAGAGGAATTTACACAAAATTCTGTTCCTTTTCCTACCAAGTGGAAGCATATATCCTGAATTGCATTCCTAACTCAAGGACTGGAGACAAAACCCCACTGGAGCTACTGTCACAAGTGAAGCCAAACCCCGCAATCCTATACCCCTTTGGGGCAGAGGCAATTGTACACATTCAGGAGGCACAAAGGGGGAAGCTGGAAGAAAGAGGTCAGCAATGCAGGCTGTTAGGTTTCCTGGCAGGAGGCGCCAGCTGGTTGTTCTTGTTGGAAGATGAATGCCAGGTTATTCACTCCACATTGGCAATATTCCCCTTTTTCCAGTCATTACCGGTCCACCCCATCAAGCCGCCACCATTGGACATTATTAATCACCTGCGCCTGGGAGAAGAAGATACGGATGGCATGGCAGGGGCGGAGCAGGCAGCATTGGAAGCTTTTCCAAAGGCCGTTGAGCGGGGGTTCCCCAGTAAATAACGGAGGCGTTGAAGGGCAAATGGGGGAAAGAATGGCAGGAATTGGGGAAGGCTGAAATACAACAATTTGAAAACCTGGGAATTTGGGAGCCTGTCCAACCAAAGAAAGTGATGAAGGTGCTGGGAGCAAAATTTGTCCTGGCACACAAAAGGGAGGCCAATGGCAACCTTATTCAGCGGAAATATAGATACGTGGCAAAAGGGTGTAGTCAGAGAATGGGTGTGGATGTCTATGAGACTTACACACCTATGGCCTCCCTCAATACCCTCCGTATCATCCTGGCAATTGCTCATGGTGGCTCTTACCCTCTGGAAAGTTTTGATGTCAGTGCTGCTTACCTGTACGGGCCAATCAATGGGGAGGTCTACATCCAACTGCCAACTTTGCTATGTCCACAGTGGAAGGGATATGTGATGAAGCTACACAAAGCAATTTATGGTACCCAGCAGGCGGCAAGATGCTTGTGGAAACATTTTAAGGCTGTTGTCAAACGTTTGGGATTAATCACCAGTGAACTTGAGGACTTGCTGTACATCTGTAGGGATGGGAGCAATTTTGTGGTGGTTTGGCTGCATGCGGATGATGGGGTTGTGATGGCATTTTCAGAGGAGATGATGAGACATTTTAGGGATGGGGTAGAGAAGGAACTGAATATCAAGTGGAAAACGGCAGTGGAAAAAATTGTTGGGATAAGGGTCAGGCAGGAAGGGACAGAGATGACATTGGACCAAGGATTGTTTTCTAAGGAGATTGTGGAGTACTGCCCAAGGCCAATATGCCTCAATCAATCACCGTTATCAGGGAAGTCAATAGATAATAATACCCAGGAACCCATTGACACAACTTAGTATCAGTCCATTGTTGACTCTCTCATGTATCTAGCTTGCGGGACTAGGCTGGATATTACATACTTGGTCAATCTTCTGGAAAGGTTTAGTTTGTCACCATCATCCCACTGGGCTGAGTTTTATCACTTGATAGGATTTCTTAGTGGATCTTCCAAGCATTGCCTAAGATACCGGCAGGGTGACACAAGCAGTTTGGCCATGTGGGTTGACGCAAATTTTGGGGGCAAACACAAGCAATCAACCAGTGGATATGTCATCAGGCACAATGGCAATACAATTGCATGGGGTTCCAAGCGCCAAACTGTTGTGGCACTATCTACTTGCGCGGCGGAATATGTGGCACTATCAGAGGGCTCTCAGATATTGGCTCACATCTGGCTGACCATGTCTAACATAAACTTTGACGCTCCCTTGTCCATCCATTGCAACAAAAAGGTGGCAATACTCATTGCAACCAGCAATGGATCCCGTAAGCAAACTAAGTATCTCAGAAGGGCTTTCTATTTTGTCAATTACTTACTCCAACGCAACAGAATTACCCTTTGCTGGACCGGCTTGGCATTGCAACTTGCAGATATCATGACAAAGGTGCTCGGACCAAACAAACATGGCGGTGGGGCTTGGAGTGTTGGTATAGTATAAGATCATAATTGCGGGAGGGGGTGTTAAGATATACAGTAAGACACAGTTATGTCACAGACACTAAACCTAGCCATAGCCATGTCACAGAATCTACATGTCAAACCTTGTAGATAGTCTAATACCAGACCATCCACCCACCCCAAATCCTCCTCTCTCTCCTCACCAAGATTTGGATTTGGGAAAGGCCAAACCTTAGGGCCTATTGCTGACGGTAGTGGATGGTCAGGTGAGTGATATTATTATGCAAGTAATCTGACCGAGATTTGGATTTGGGAAAGGCCAAACCTTGGGGCCTATGGCTGATGGTAGTGGATGGTCAGGTTACAAGATTCAACACAATCTATAGTTTCCTTAAATTACAACACCCATGTGTAAAAGATTTAATGAATTGAGAAACCTAGACCAGGCTAATTCATTTCAAATCCAAGCACAAGGTTAGAAACTTTGAACACAAGATGAGTATAGAGATGAAAAAAGAGACAGAAAGGAAAACAAACAGAAACTGATGTTTCTACAGGCCAGATAATGAACTCTAAAGAGATTAAGTAGAACAGAGAAGTATTTGAGGATTTGCCGTTGACTGATCCGACCAAAGAATGATTCTGGGACCAATGATAGATTGATTTGGAGGAATGTTGATTTGATTCCTTTAGTTCAGTCTTCAGGTCCTGATTATTCAGTGATTATAGTTGTGTGCGTGGAGTTGGCCAAGTGGTCAAGTCTGAGTCTTCTGGAGTTGGACAGGAGATGGTTGCTTGTCTCTTAAGTGTGAGTTGAGTAGTTGCTGGAGAGTTGCGGGTGACAGATTCTTCTGGTGCGCAAGACAGGTGACAGGATAGGTGACAGGACAGTTGGATGAAGTAAAACAAGAAATTCAGAGACAAGTAGGACACAGAACACAAGATGTGAAAAAAATGAATAAAAATGAAAGAAACACAACAATAGGGCTGAAATAAAAATGAAAGCAGATGAAAAAATCAACACGCCTGCTCACCTCAACATCCAAAGTGCTCAGCTCCCTACATACCTTGTAAGTCTGAGTACAGAAGTGGGATTTTCTGGTTTGGTTAGTGAATCTGCCAGCATGTCATGACAGGAAATGAGTTTGACGTTAATTAGTCCATCATTCCAGTCGTTCCTAATGCTCTTGAGCTTTATGTCTATATACTTTGCATGTGATTTGCAACCAAACTTCTTGATTTTATCAACAAGGTGCATTGGGGGTCCAAGAGATGATGTCCTCCAGGTTTCCATCAGGAGGTGGTGAAGCCAACGGCCTTTGAGGTGACTTGCTGAGAGGGCCTTGCATTTGGATTCAGTCAAGGACAAGGCTATGCTTCATTGCTTTCTTCTGGTCCAGGAGATGGGACATCCTTTGAAGAGGGAAATGAAACCAGTTTGGGAGAGTCTGGTGACCGGATTGTTGCCGCAGGTTGCATTGCTGTAAGTGACAAGATCATTTGCAATGGACTTTGATCAAAATTTGAGTTTGAAATTGATTTTCTTGAGTAGGTACCGCCATACGTGGATCACCTCTTTCCAATGAGTGATTCCTGGTATTTTGCAGAATTGAGCAAGGTTTGAAACTGCAAAGCTGATATCAGGTCTTGCCAGGTTTGCAATGAAGTTCATCCTACCTATTGGAAACCTGTAGTTCTCCCCCAGTTTTTCAAATGCTTCAATTTCCTAAGGTGTCGCTGGCTTCAGTTGAAGTCCCAAAGTACATGGATTATTCAGCGGCTTGGCGTCAAGGAGATTCATTTCTTCCAGCCCTTTCTTGATTTGGTTGGTTAGTGAGAGACTGATTGAGTCTGGTGTGACTTCTAACTTTGTTCCGAGTAGAGTGTTGACCTTGTGCGCTGAAGAATCCTTGAATTTTGTGAGGAACCAACTTTTAAAGTCTTCAGTGTTCCCCACAACAATTAGATTGCCTATGTGGAAGAAGAGGGCTGTGATTTAATCTTTGTGGAGGTAGAGACATGGATTTCTGTTGCTCTCCTTGAAGCCATTTTCCTTGATCCACTCACTCAAGGTTTTGTACCAGTTCAGCGGCGCTTGTTTCAGCCCATACAGTGATTTCTTCAGATTGAGGTATTTGGCGGTTTGCTTTGAGCCAGCAGTAGTTTTGATGTACACTTCCTCGCTCAGCGGAGCATGAAGAAAGGCCCCTTTTACGTTGAATTGGAGAATACTAAGTTTTCTATCCACAGAGTAACATATTATGGCTTGTAAAGAGGCCACCTTACCGGTGGGAGCAAATGTGTCAAAGTAGTCAATACCAAATTGTTGGTTGAACCCTTGTACACAGAAACAAGCCTTGAAGGTGGTGTTCCCGGTGTGAAGGTCTTGTTTGCATTGGAAGGCCCAGGTGGTGTTGAGGGGATTGGTGACTTCTGACTCATTAACATCTTCCCAAACCCTGAGTTCTTCTATTGTGCTGAGCTCTTTGTCAATGGGAGGTACCCAGGTTGGATTGTTGAGTGCTTCGTGAATGTTCTTTGGTACATCAGAGTGGTAGTACCCGTATTGTTGGGGAGGCTTGAGCTGACTTTGATTGCATAGGTCTGGTCTGAGGGTTTCAAGAACCCCTGAGTTTGAGCTATCTGATTTGGAGTGGTCTGACTCCGTGGTGGATTTGGTGGAAGGTTTGATGTCTTTTTCAAGTTCAACAACAGTTGCGTCAGTACTGGCTCCCGTACCTTTGAGACCCTCATTTTGAGTTAGTTGAGGGGTACCCTTGGCTGCAGGCTTGTTCATAGGAATTTCAAGGTTGGTAATTGGTTCTTTATTCATGAACTTGACGTTTTTTTTCTCAATGATCTTTCTGCTTCTTGATAGAACTTTTTAAGAGAAGAGTTGGGGGTTATAGCCTAGAAGAATCCCCTCATCTCCTTTTTCACTTAGTTTTGATGGGATTTTGGAGTCACTCAGTAAATAGATTACTGAAGTACCTATGGGCTGGAGGTAGTTCAAGGGTAAGGCAGTCTTTTGAAGCATTTTCCACTGCGTCTCCCTGCCTTTTTTGGAAGGGATTTGATTAAGGACAAAGCAGTAGCTTTTTATAAACACGTTCCAGTAGTTTTTTGGTATGGAAGTTGAACTGAACACCAAGCAAACTGACTCCATGATTGTGCAATTGGCTTGTTCTGCCTTCCCATTGTGCTGAGAGTGGTAAGGTTTGCTAATGATGTGTTTTATTGCCTTGGATCTAAAGAATTGCTTGAGATATTTGTTCAAAAATTCTCCTCCTCCATCGGAGATGACGTCAGAGGGAAATCTGAGCAGTTTCTTGGCTTTGTTTTTGATGACAAATTTGATTGCATCAGAGGCAGCGTTCTTGGAAGGGAGTGGAAAGGAAGAGAGATAGCCTGACTTGTTATCAACGATGGTGAGAGCAAATTGCATCCCTCTTTTGCTGGTTGGATTCAAGGGTCCCATCAGGTCCAGATGAAGTCAGTCAAAGACCCTCAAAGCAGGAGCTTGAGTACTGTTGAAAGGATTTTTGGATATTTTTGTCTTGGTGCATGCTAAACATTTGAAGTTGCTGGAAGAGTTTTGCCAATACTGTGACCTAGGTGTTTCTCTATGCGTTTGATGCTTGCGTGACCAAGTTTTCCATGGAGATCAGTTATTTTGCTTTGAGTTAAGTAACACAGGAGAGGCTGTGATTGGTTTGAGGCACCAAACTTGATGAGCAGCAAATTGTTCTCTATAATGCCAGTCAGGAGCAACTTGCCATTGAAGCGGAGTGAGAAAGAGGAGGGTTTGGTTTTGAGATTGACTTGTAATACGCATCCTTTGTTTAGCAGGGTTCCCAGAGAGATGAGATTGACCATAGCTTCAGGAACCCATGCTATGTCGTCTAGACGTATACGTTTGCCTTGGTCTGAGATTTCTATGGTGCCAAGGCCTTTGATAATCAGTCCTTCTCCTCTTTTTCCAGTTTTGATGGTATTGTCTCCTGTCTGTTCAGCTAGAGAGGTGAAAAATTCCTTGCTTTGAAACATGTGGATTGAGCATCCGCTATCAAGAATATATTGGCCTTCAGGGTCTGACTTTGCTTTGTCATCAGCGCAGTAGAAGCTATAGAAATGAGATTCCTCTTGCAATTTCTTCTTTGGTCCCTGTCTTGCTTTGCTAGGTGGGTTTTCTGGTTTCAGTTCAGGAAGTTTGACCCAGCAGGAGGACTGAGAGTGGGACTTCACCGCTGGATTGTGTTTCCCGTCCTAGCATCTTGGGTAATTTGATTCTCTTTGATGGTTTGAGTGATACAGCGCAGAATTGGTGTCTGTTGTCTTGGGGAGTTTTGCCTGGAATTGATTCTTGTGTTGGACAAGATGGTCAAGTACCAATGAAACAGAGAGTTGAAGTCCTGAATGCATAATTTGGGACCAAATGGCTTTGAGCAACTTGGGTAGTTTGAATAGAATTAGGTAACTGAGGATGTTGGCCGGTAGTTTGATTCCAACTTCATCAAGTTTTCCCAAATGGGTTCTTACAGAGATTACAAAGCTTTCAATTTTGTTTTGGTAAAACGCTAGGTATAGAAAGCTGAAGAATGTTTGAGCCCAATTGGCAGCTTGACTGGAGGCAAAGTGATTTTTGGTCGCCAGCCAGATCAGCTTAGTCAAGTCTTCATTTTCAGAGTTTATGATGTTGGCGTGGGTTGCAAGATCCAGCTTTGACATGTTGTATCCGGAAATCTTGTTTTCATTGGGGATTTCCATATAGGGATTGCTTGAATTGATGAGGTCAAGAATTCCTTGCATTTTAAACAAGTGTTCCATCTTCTTTTGCCAGATTGAGTAGTTTGTTTCTATGAGTAGTGGGGTGGATTCCATGAGGGACTTCAGTGCCAGGGCCTTAAAGTTTCCTTCTCCTCCTCCTCCTGGTTCAGGTTTTTCTGTAATTTGATTCCTGCTGGTTGAGCTGGGATGATCCATCTTTGGCTTTTAACCGTGTAAAAGATTTAATGAATTGAGAAACCTAGACCAGGCTAATTCATTTCAAATCCAAGCACAAGGTTAGAAACTTTGAACACCAGATGAGTATAGAGATGAACAAAGAGACAGAAAGGAAAACAAACAGAAACTGATGGTTCTACAGGCCAGATAAAGACCTCTAAAGAGATTAAGTAGAACAGAGCAGTATTTGAGGATTTGCCGTTGACTGATCCGACCAAAGAATGATTCTGGGACCAATGATAGATTGATTTGGAGGAATGTTGAGTTGATTCCTTTAGTTCAGTCTTCAGGTCCTGATTATTTGGTGATCAAAGTTGTGTGCGTGGAGTTGGCCAAGTGGTCGAGTCTGAGTCTTCTGGCGTTGGACGGGAGATGGTTGCTCGTCTCTTAAGTGTGAGTTGAGTAGTCGCTGGAGAGTCGCGGGTGACAGATTCTTCTGGTGCGCAAGACAGGTGACAGGACAGGTGACAGGACAGTCGGATGAACTACAACAAGACATTCAGAGACGAGTAGGACACAGAGCACGAGATGTGAAACAAATGAATAAAAATGAAAGAAACACAACAAAAGGGCTGACATAAAGATGAAAGCAGATGAAAACATCAACACCATGATCTCCTGGGTCACCTATCCATTTGGATGCTACGGAAGAGCTTGGCCAAGGGGCGGTAGACAATGTGCCATTTATCCCTGCTGGGTCTGGAGGCTTTGATTGCCCTTTACGCTCCTTAATGAAGGCACATTGGACAGTGCCAGATATTGCGTCCCGCGACATTTGCCATCATCCCGGAGACGTTATCTTGGCGGACATCATTGGCCCCTACGACGCCGGGCTGGATGGGAGTTGCTTTGTCCTGAAAATCATGGATATCTACTCGGGCATGCTTTCTACCCTACCCATCCGGGCAAAATCGGAGGCGCCCCACGAGATCATGCGGTGGATCAACCAATTCAACAACATCTCCAAGTACACGGTGAAGCGCCTACAAACTCACAACGCCTTAGAATTTGTACGGCACAAAGCTCTGGCAGCGCACTTAGATGGTTTAGGCATTATTCGCGAGAAAAGCGTCCCCTATGAGCACTATCAAAATGGAGCAATTGAGCAAGCAAACAGAAAAATCTCGGAAATGACACGCACAATGATTCATGCATCTGGTTTACCAGCAAAAGTATGGCCGTACGCTTTCAAGCATGCGGCATTCATCTTTAATCGGCTGGTTCACTCGGGCAAGGAATTGACACCCATTGAGCTTGCCCTGGGGAAGCGGCCATCACTTGCAATGCTACAACCTTTCGGATGCCTGGCTTACTTATATGATCACACCCACCTGAAGCAACTAAAGCCGTACGCTAGACTTGTCCGGCATCTGGGTGTGAGCCCGGGCTCTAAGGGCTGGACCCTATGGGATGAATCGGATGGTCAAGTACTCACAGGAGCGTTGGTGAAGTTCCCTGATGAACCGTGTGAGCCCACTGTGATGGTGTGCCCAATCTCTTCAGATTTGTTAGGTGACGTTGCTCTAGGGAATGCTCTTGACCAGCGGGATGCGTTTGTGGCGCGACTCCAGACGTCAGTGGGATACAATCTAAATTGTCCTTCTGGACCGGAAGCTCTGTCTTTGGGTGTGGCTCACGAGTGGCGTGGGGCCATCAGTGATGAAAACAGTTCTCTGCTGGAAATGGACGTATTTGAATTATTGGGCCCACCCAATGACAAGAAGAAGATACCAGGGTCGCGGTATGTCCTGACTACAAAAAGGGACCAGGATGGAGGATTTATCAAACAAAAGGCAAGATTAGTTGCGCAAGGTTTCAATCAGAAACACGGAATCGATTTTGATGACACATTCGCGCCTACCCCTACCTTTCCGGCGTTACTGATGGCCCTGACGCTATTGGCTAGGCTTAATTGGTGCCTTTCATTGTTTGATGTCAAGACGGCATTTCTGCATAGCACAATAGATGAAGAGCTGTATTTGAGGCCCCCTATGGGCTATAACTGTACGGCCAGGAAGGTCCTACGACTGAAGAAATCGCTTTATGGAACCAAGCAGGCAGGGCGCTGCTGGTGGATGCACCTGAGAGACAGGCTAGAAGGGATTGGTTTTAAGTCCAACCATAAGGATCAGCGTACCTATACATATGTGTTGGAGGGGGGTAGGGCCTTCCTTTGGGTCCATGTTGATGACGGCGTATTGACGGCTGAAAACAAGGAGACACTTAGCCTCCTGAAGGGCCAATTGACAAATCTAATCACTGTAAAGTGGGACACCGCGCTGGCGTCCACTGTCGGACTGGCGATCACGAATACGCTTTCACAGCCCGCCCTCATTGCCAAAATCCTGGCCACGAATGAATCTACCATACGCTCTTCCATGCCTTTGGTGGACACCTTGTTGCAGTCCAATGCATCTGGTACTCCGGATGGAACCTATCTCAGACATATTGGCATGCTTCTTTATCTGGCAATGGGCACTCGCCCGGATATTGCATTTGCGGTTAACTACCTTGCGCGATTCGCTTTGAACCTGGATGAACTACATCTTGCAGCGCTGAAGAAGCTTGTACGGTACGTCTGCGCCACAAAGGATCTCAAGCTTTTGCGGCACCCTGAGAACAAGCACCAGACAATCGAGACCTTTGTGGATGCAAACTGGGGTGGCAAAGGAGCTTGCTCCAACCATGGCTTCTTAACAAACCTATGGGGTTCCCCTATCAGCTGGGGTGCAAAGCGACAGCCCTGTGTGGCGCGCTCAACATGTCAGGCTGAGTATGTTGCTCTCGCGTTTGCGGATATCAACTCCTTGTTAATAGCAAATCTGCTGTCTCCTCTCATTCCCAACATCTGCCCCATGATACTTTCCGACAGTCAAGCGTCCACCAAGATCGCCAGCGACAAAGCCAGCATGAGGGTGACCCAACACATCAATCACAGATTTCATTTTATCAACAAGCACTTGCGGCGAGGCACCCTTGAACTGAAGTGGATCCCAGGAGGAGAGCAACTGGCCAACATTTTGACCAAGGCTCTTGGGGCAGTGAAAGAGAAGGAGTTTACCAATCATTTTTTTATCACCGATGCTACTAAGTAAGTTTTCTTTAGCGTGTGTGCCGCATTGGGTTTCTTTAGAGTTCACCCGGCCACCTGGGTGAGCATCTCGGAAATTTTTTTTCCCGTACCGCAGGATTGACGGACGACCGACTTCGTGTTGCTGTGGGTGGGAATGTAAAGTATATTGGTTATGGGATTAAAACAGATATAAGATATGGGACGTGAGAATAAGATGGAAATAAGATAAACAATAATCCCATGGAATAATACATAAGCATCTACAATACTCTCACACACCAACACATACATCCTCCTCGACATGCATATAAATAGTCCATAAATCTTGTATGATCATGAAAACCTTGGGGGAATATCATATTATATTTTTATCATCTTATGAGCTTAACATGCTGTCAACCCAAATTTGGGGATCTGGCATACTATGTGGGACTATTGGACCACAAAGAAACATGGAAATAAAACATTCTTCCTATTGGCAAAAACTCTTGACACACACCATGTACACCCACAACACATGCCCATTGCATAAATTAATTTTTCTCAAACAAAAAGTGAGAAAACTTTTGAAGTTTTTGGATTGAAAATTGCATGAAATACTGAATTGCCATGGAATTCTTTTGTTTATGGGAACAGTGGCAATCCCAAGCCCTCCCAGATTAAACAAGGCTACATTAAAGGACTTAATTAAAAGTGTACTTAACAAAGTTTTGGTGGAATCTAGGGATTTGGGTAGGGAGCTGGAAAAGAAAACATTGGAAGCCCCAATTGCATCCTCATCTAGAGTTACAATTGAGGAAAAAGATGTTTCTTTACAACTGGAACAAGATGTTCCCTCACAACTTGGATAGACTAAAGTTGGTGGGTAACATTTCATATGTCATTTGACTGAGAAGGATTTTGCTTGAAAAAATACTAATGTAAATAAGGGGTTCCAGAACTGCTTGAACCTCCTCCTGTGAGAGCCTTTGCTACTAGGAAAGAAGCCAAGATTTATTGTCAGAAATGGGCAGTCATGCATGGCTACACATTGACAACTTTCAAGTCAAGGAGAGAAAAATACATTGATCTAGCTTGTGACAGATTTGGGGTTTATGAAGAGCCATGTCTCACCAAATGTCAAAGGCAAACTCACACTAGGAAGGTTGGGTGTCAATTCATGATACGGGCAAGTAGGAAAGTAGCAGATCCGACATGGCATCTCTCCATTAGAAATGGCCTACACAATTGTCAACCATCTGAAAGTCCTTCAGTGCATCCTCAACTGAGGAGAACTGAGGGGCAAGCTTTAGATCAACTAAAGGAAGGTATGAAAGATGGGCCCAATATGGTGCAAATTAAAAGGAAATTGAGCAAGATTGATGGTGGAGAATACATCAATGATAGAACAATCTATAACACTAAGCGGAAGGTAAAGTTAGCAGAACTGGAAGGGGAAGGTGTTATGGATGCTCTATTGGAAATGCTTCAGGAATACCAGTGGGTTTCCAGGTCCAAATTTAGTGGAGAGGGTCACTTAGAGGCCCTTTTCTTGGCTCATCCTGATTCTATAAAACTTTGCAAAAAATTACATCATATTGCTTTGTTGGATTGTACTTATAAAACAAATATGTACAACATCCCTCTATTTCATGTTTTAGGAATGACAGCCAACAAGAAAGCTTTTACAAAGGCTTTTTTTCTAGAAAAAAATAAACATATGAGTTCTACAGTTGAACTTTGAATGCATCAAGAGTTGGCTCACAATTCCAAGGGGATTCCCAAATTCTTTGTGACAGATCATGAAAGAGCTCTGATTTGTGCTATTAAACACAGTTTCCCTGAGTCATCCAGACAGTTGTTCTCCTGGCACTTGCCTAAAAAAATCCAAGAAAAATTTAAAGTGTGCTTCAGTAATTAAAATGAAGGATGGCAAAGTTTCATGAATCTTTGGGCCAAGTATGGGGCCTCTAGTACCAAGGGGGAGCAGAATTAAATGATTCAGAACTCTGGGTATGCCAATTTATTGCTTCTTCTATTGAACTCTTCTGGGAGTGCTTACTTTGAAACTTGTATACAGTTTTTCTTGAAGGACCACAAGGATGTACTTGAGTATATGGAAAAGAATATTTTCCTTATCAAAGGAATTTTTTTAATGGCTTGGACTTGTGTCTTCCCAGACTTTGGAAATAAAAAAACGTCTTGGGTAGAAGGGGCAAATTCTACTTTCAAACAGCTACTTGTGGGATCTTTGGCAAAAATTTTGGATGTGTGGAAACACCTTGAAGGAACTATTGAAATTAAAATCCAATCAGTCCATACAGCACTTAGAAACTCTTGGATAAAGTTGGGAACAGGTCTTTCAACAGAAATATTCACACTTTGGGTTACAAATTGTCAATTGAGTCAATTGAACTCATTGAGGAACAATTCAAGAATTTAAAGCAAAATCATGATGGCAAGGTGTGCTCCAATTCATATTCAAAAACAATGTGCTTGCCTTGTTCCCACATTTCAGGTGAAATACTATCATCAAGAAGATCCATTGTGCCTGAGGATGTTCATCCTACTTGGCAGTTAGACTATGACCCTTCCAATGAAGTAAGTGCGTCTTTTTAAAGGGTACCAATTATTTGATTGAAAGATCGATTATTGGATTGAAAGATTAATTATTAATTATTGGATTTAAAGATTAATTATTAATTATTGGATTGAAAGATTAATTATTGGCTTGAAAAATTGATCATTCTTTTGGTTTTGACAGTTTGAAACAGATCCAGGGCTTGATGAAGAATCTCAAATGTTTAACAAGTGGAATTCCATGTATAGGGAACAACCTAAAGAATTTAGCTTGGAGATTTTAAGGTAAATGCTTGAGAATACAGCTGCTTTGATTTCCAATCCAAGGCTTGAGCCAAAGGGGTTAAGGTTGAGCCGTGGTCAACCAAAATTGAAAGCAACCTTTTGTGAGCTTTCAAAATTTGAACACATTGAAAAAGCAATTAAGAGGGAAAAAAGGGTTAAAAGGTGACCAAAAAGACTAACAATAGTAAGTATTTTATTTTGATAAATTTTCATTTTTATGGTTTAATGAACTTATGGGATAATTATCTCTGTAGTTCAAGGATGGCTCTACATCTGAATTTCATAGTTCAGTGGAAGAGACTGAAAGTTCATTGAGGGCAGTGCTGTTGGAATCAGATTCCTTTTTGAAGGACAAAGCAGAAGAAATGGAGGAGTCAAACAGAAGCTCATCTTTGGTGAGTGTTTATTACTCTAATGAGATTAGAATTGTGGCTAACTAATTTTTGATTCTAGGAAGTGAATTACCTCAATCAAATACCTGAGAACTTACATAAGCTCTTGGGTGGCGTTTGGGATCCGTTTGGTGATGGAAATTGCAGATTTAGAGTCATTGCTAAATCACTTGGGTATGATGAGAATTGATGGTTTCAAGTAAGAAAAGAAATGCTTGAAACATTGTGGAAAAATAAGAATTGCTATGCTAAGATCCTTGGTGGCATTAAAGGCGTTGGAAAGATAGAAAAAAGACTTGATTTTAATGAAATCAGTGAAAAGATTCCCTCTTCAAAATGGCTTTCAAAGCTTGAAATGGGTGAAATAATAGCAGATACTTATGGAAGACCAATATGTTTCATTTCATTGGAATAATTTTGTACTTTTACTCCTATGAAAATGGGTGTAAAAGAACAATCAGATCCTATGTTCATTTTCTTTGCTAACAGTAACCATTGGGCCCAGCTTGTGCTTAAGGAAGATGTGATTCCAATCACACCCATAGTTTCCAAACCACATTCTATGATTTCTAAAAAAGCCTCTTGTTGGGTTGATAATCTCAAAGATCAACTTGAGTTGTATTCTAATTTATATATTAATTTAATCATTTGGGTTTGGGTTCTGATGCTGATCTTGTAATTCTATTAATATGAAGGGTTATCAAAATTTTAACATCATTATGTTGAGTGTTTTGAGTTAACATCATCATGATGAGTGTTTTGAATTAGATTTTAATGGTAAATTGGCTCAACTTGTGTTGGGCTGAGCCCATCATAAGGAGTATTTTTAATTCTTGTGATGGGATCAGCTTAACACAAGTTTAACTTGATTTTTTCTTTGGTTTTTTTACTTTAGGGCCTTCCCATTGAGATGAAATTGAGAGAAATTCTTTTTTGGTCTTATTACTTTGGGGCTATTCCATTGAGGTGGGCTTGATAGAATTCTTTTTTGGTGTTTTTACTTTAGGGCTAGTCCATTGAGGTGGGCTTGATAGAATTCTTTTTTGGTGTTTTTACTTTAGGGCTAGTCCATTGAGGTGGGCTTGATACAAAAATCCCACCTCAATGGACTAGCCCTATTTTTTGGGGGGGTTAATTTAGTTTTGTTCTAGTCCAATGAAATAAATTTAACTGGTGTTGGGCTAGCTGATCCCACCATAAGGAGTATTTTTACTTCTTTTGATGGGATCAGCTTTGCACAAGTTTAAATTGTATTTTTTGAAGTTTTGACTTTAGCGCTGGTCCATAGACTATTTCATTTTTTATTTATATGCTTGCGCATTCATGGCCCCAGAGTGGTGGAATTTTTAGAATTTACTTTGATTTTTTGTTTTTTGTTTTTATTTTTGTGGTTTTCTTTTTTATTTTTATTTTAATTTTATTTTTGTTCAATTTTTTATTTATTTAATTTTTAATTTTTTTTTCTTTTTTCTTTTTTTCTTTTTTTCTTTTTTTCTTTTTTTCTTTTTTTCTTTTTTTCTTTTTTTCTTTTTTTCTTTTTTTCTTTTTTTCTTTTTTTCTTTTTTTCTTTTTTTTCACAAATGAAATAGGTTGTGAGTGGCTGTTCACAACTGGAATGGGTTGCAAGCAGCCATTCATGGCTTGGATGGCTTTCAAACTGTGCCACACAACCCAATTTGAGTTTTGAACAGGTTGCGCAGGGTGGAAAATTTAACATTTCCCTTTATTTTATTTGATTCTTATTAAATGTTAAATTTGCAAACCTAAAAAACCCTTTCACAACCCAAAATGGTTTGCCAACCATGCCATGCTACCCATTTTGAGGTGGGAATGGGTTGTGTGGGGTCAGGAATTTTCATTTTCATTTATTTTTATTTTTATTTATTTATTTTTTCTTATATTTTAGTTATTTATTTTTTATTTATTTATTTATTTATTTATTTATTTATTTTTTATTTATTTAGTTTTCTAGTTTTTTATTTATATAGTTTTTTAGTTTTTTATTTATTTATTTGTTTAATTATTTTTTTCTTTTTTCTTTTATTTATTTATTTATTTTTATATTGGTCTATTTATTTGTCTATTGGTCTATTTATTTATTTGTTTATTTATTGATTGATTGATTGATTTATTTGTTTATTTGTTTATTTGTTTATTTATTTATTTATTAATTAATTGTGTAATTTATTTTTTCTTTATTTCTTTATTTTTTATTTATTTATTTATTCATTCATTTATTCATTGATTTACTTATTTACTTATTTATTGTTTTACTAATTTATTCATTTTATTTTATTTATTTTTTTTCAAACGTCATATGGGTTGTGAACCTCTGTTCACAACTAATATGGGGTTTGAATGGATTTTCAAGACTTTTTGTAACCCCAGGGTTGCAAATTTAACATTTCCATTTCAGATCATTTTCTTTTATTTTCTTTCTTTCATTTATTTATTTCATTTATTTTAATTTATTTTCAAAAAATGGTTACTGAACTTTGAATTTTCTGTGAATTCTTTTTTCGCCTTCCTATCTACTTGTGTAATTATAAATATTCAAAAACAGATGAATCTCTTTTACTTGATGAATGAGAGATCTTCTTGATTTATTGGCGTTTCCTTTGGGTCTTCCTCTTACTTTAGATCTTTGAGTAGAATTTGGCTCTTGAGTCAGAACAAGTTGATATTTTCAACTATAAAGCTTCTTGGTTTCACCAAGGTAATATTGTTGTTCTCCAGGTGGAAACGTGTGGAATCCATCAATCATTTTATTATTAAATGAATTTTTTCTGGTGGTTTTGGATGGCACTTCAAGGGTTTGTGATTCTTCAGTTGATCAGGGTTAACAGTTAACTGGAGAAAGCAAAATTGAAATAAACCAGAATATTATTCATTTGGTCTTGAATCCAATGTTGAGCAAGTTGCGCAGGTCAACTTGTCAGTTGTGCACTTGAACCCAAATCAATCAACATTTAGTCGTGACATTTCACATGTCACAGCTTATCCATTCAAATTCAGAACGCAGAAAAAAGTACTCGCCACACCTGAGACCATGGCCAGACTTGCACACGCAACAGTCACACTCCAAGAGCAAAGTCTCTGACAGTCAGACTAATCAGCACACACTGGAAATTAAGGAGCTCCAGAACATTATAGATCAAAATGCATTGGAGCTTGAGAAACAATTAAACAAAATAAAGTCAAGTACACTTTTATATAAACAAAAGATAAAGTTAATAGTAAAAGTAACACATCTAGGAAAAAGGAAAAGATTGTCAAGAACAGACATTCCAAGTAAAAGAATAAGAAAGAACAAAATGACATTAAAAGTAAGACTACCAGGAAGAAAGCACTTCCTAGAATGCTTTGACAGAAGAGCAGGTGAAAATTGTCTCACTCATACTCATGAGCACTTCACTCTTGTGTATATATAAAAGATAGCTTGTATCAAGCTCTGTTTTCCTCCTTCTTCCCTATGCAATATATCACACAGCATTTTATCATTATTAGTCTATCTGGTAGCCTTGCTCAACAGATAGAAGAGTCCTTATACATTATCTTAACAAATTATCAGTACCAAGCTCTACCAACCAAGCAAAAGACCAAATCATCAAATTGTATATACTTTATTCATTATCATTGCACCTCATTAAGCATCTCATTAACAATCCACAATTGAAAATACAAAAGAATTAAAGCAATATAGACTCAGCAGCAAGAATTACGCTACTTGGTCAACTATGATTTGTGCAGAGTTGTACGGGTTAGGACTGATGGCGTTAATTAAATGGGAAAGTACAAATGAAACAGCAACAAAGAACTTACAAATCTATGTGTTAATTATGAAACACCTAGACAAAGAACACATAGCTATAGTTAACAGTGAATTAGGTCTGGATAAGGAAGGAGACGCATTAGCAGTCTGGGAATTGTTCAAAAAGAAGTATGCGGGGAGCAAGGCTCACCATCAGATGGTAGCACTAGGCAAATTCATCAATTTAGAGTTTCAAGAAACCAAGGAGTTTGTCAAGAATATCCATGAAGGGATCAGCAACATTCGCACCACTGGATTAGACGTCAAGGAGCAAGTCTTAGCTTTGTTAATTTTGAAAAAGTTACCAAAAGAGTTTGAGTTGTTGGTTAGGATCATCATATCAGACAAGACAAGCCTAAAAGTAGAGGATGTAATCAAAAAAATCAAACACAACTACTTACAATTTAAGGTCAAGAAATTGGACAACGTTGCAATGAGCAGTCAAGTAACTAGGAAACCAATGAAATTTTACAACTGCAGAATAGATGGACATTTGGCAAAGAAATGCAGGAGAGAGTGGACTAACTACAAACATGCTCCACCTAAGGCCAACTACGGGGAAACCAAGAAAGAACAGAAATCAGTCGCGTTTTTAGGAGTAGTAAAAGCCAATTCTAAATACAATGAGGACATGGAAAATGTTAGCTACCTCAATGAAGTCATTAACCTAGACCCAGAGGATGAGAGTATGGAATTCTATGACCCAGAAAGCAACTATCAAGTTACAAATACCAAAAGTAAACACTATAACCCGATACTTACAGAACTGGAAATCTTTGGGAACCTTGGCAATCTAGAGACTAAGCCATATGAAGGAAATATTACTTGCGCTCTTACCAGTACTATTGTAGAGAACACAGCTGCCATAGGGGACCCTAGGTTCATCTTGTTAGATTTGGGCGCATCCGACCATATGTTTGTTGATAAGTCCAACTTCCAAAACTACCGGGAAATGGAAGGAAAGGTTGGAATCAGTGAGGTAGGACGCAGTGTAGATATAGTAGGCAAGGGAGACGTCAAGTTGTATTCAGATGATTTAGCCGTAGTTTTCTGCAATGCATACCATGTTCCTGCATTGCCGTATTGCTTAGTATCCCAAACAGCGCTATGGGATGGAGGTGCACAAGTTGAGAGATTATCAAATGATATTTTCCAAGTTGTAAAGGATAAAAAGGTAATGATCAAGGGAATGATCAGTAACAATTTACCATTTTTACATTTGGAACAAGGAAAATTAAAATGTAACCTCACATTGGAAGAACATAAATCAATGGGACACCCCGGCAATGGAACCAATTGCGAAGCATGCAAATTAGGAAAGTTAACTAGAAGGAACTTCAAAACAACCAGAGAGAGAACTAAAATGACAGGGGAAGAGATATTGGTAGATCTAGTGGGACCAGTCAGGCCAACATCACTAGGAGGGGCAAGTTACTTTCTAACCTTAGTTGACATGGCAAGTCGTTATAGTTGGATAAGGATCTTGAGGACAAAAAGCAAAGCTCAAATTGCGGTGCTAGAAGTAGTAAATTTGATCGGAAATAAGAAAGAAAGAAAAGTCAAACATATCATCAGTGATGGAGGAGGGGAATTCTTAAACCAAGATATGAAGAGGTGGGTTACAGAAAGAGGAATTACTCACATAGTTACCGCCGGAAGTACACCCCAGAACAACGGAACGGCCAAGAGGATGAATTGAACATTGTTAGAAAAAAGCAGGACATTAATAATTGATGCGGGCTTACCTAAGTTCTTGTGGGCCAAAATAATAGCAGCAGTGTTGTTTTTATACAACTGCAATCCAAAAACTTGTCCATATCAGAAGTTCTGGGGAAAGAATTCAAAACTATCAAGTATAAAGCCAGTTGGTTCAGAACTTTTCTACAGTGTTCACCACTTTGAGAATCTGGGAAAGCTGGACGCAAGGTGTCAGAAAGGAAAACTCGTGGGTTTTGATGAAGAACTACACTCTTACCGTATCTGGGATGCAGATAGAAGAAAATTCATATGATCAAGAGATGTTGTTTTTGGTAGAAGACTGGGAAACAAGACCACAGAAGAAGAAAAGATTCAAGATTTTGAGTTTGGAATATATCCATCAGAAAGCAAAGAAGAAGGGTCAAAGGATATCTCACAGGAGGATCATCAGATAGAAGAGGTTTCCAGACAAAGTAACATGTTAGAAGACAAAATTGCAGACCAAGAAGTTATACCAATTGCACCAGATGAAATACAACCTTCAGTCAATAAAAGATTTGACACATCTATTAATCAAGAGGGGGAAATAGAACAGGTGATTAATAAAGTTTCAGACCAAGAAGAAAATAACAAAGATATAGAAAAGCACCTACAAGGATCATACAAAGGTAAACCAGTTAGAAGGGGCAGTAGAGTTAAAGCACCAGCAAAACAATACGGGAATTGGGTTGCTCACCTTGCACAGCTTGCAAACGGGGAAGACCTAGGAATAAAACTAGGGGAAGAAGACTTGGAAGATAATTTGATGCTGGAAGCGATGGCATTCCAAACATTTGTGAAGGAAAACGCAATTGTAGCAGATAGTTATACAAAAGCCAAACAATCAAGAGAATGGGCTGAGTGGAAAAAGGCCATCTTCATCAAAATAGATTCAATTATTGAAAACGGGGTATTTGAAATAATAAATAAGGAGGAGATAGATAAGAACAAGTCAGTTATCAACACGAGATGGGTACTAAATAAGAAGTTTTATCCTTGGATTGGGAACTGTGTTGTGGGCTGCGGGATCAGCAGTTTGGTAGGTTGGGCTCAGCATTTGGAGTGCGCGCGGTCTCAGAAGTGGGGATTGCGGGGCTCAGCACCGGGATCAGGTTGGGTCTACTCTGGGCGTGGCAGGCTTGCAACAGGCTTGGAAAACGCAGACCATGTGATGGAGCCAATCCAACCAAGTTTTTTGGCGGATAGTTTGGGAAGCAGGAGCGGGGAAATAGTGGGTAGGTTTGCGCAAGCATAGGCGCAGACTGATTGGCGGATCACAGGATTTGCAGACGCGTGCGGATGGATAAACGCGGGGGGCTCCAAGTAGATTTTTCCATAAATATTATTAATTTTTTAGAAAAGATAAGAATTGTGGAGTTCAGGTATGAGAGCTTTAATGGGATATTTTCCATCAAGAGATTTATTTTTGGATTTGGTATCTTTTATTTTAAATAGTATTGAGATTGGTATGAATAGCACATGAGGAGGTTTTTATCAGATAATTTGAAATTTTTGAGGGGGGAAACTGTTTGAGTCAAAATATGCGCTTATGCAGACTGACACCCAAGGATTATACATCTTGATCCTGAAATCCTGAACAGAATATTCAAACAACATATCAGGCCTTTACAGGCCAATACAAGCAAACCCTTGGTAATTGGACAGGTAAAATTGCCCATCTGGCAATGGCGCATGTAGCTTAGTGGTTAAAGCATCACTCATGAATGTTGAGTTTATGGGTTCAAATAAGATAGTGCACAACTATATTTGGGATTATGACAGGAACTCCATCTTTTGTTAAATTTTCAACCATCTCCTGTTGCTTACCTTGAATTATTCCGTGGATGGGATGATTGGAAGGATCATTGGAAGGTGGATGGTTGTGTTCTGGGCATATAAAATTTACCAGCCAGAGAACCAATATTTTTTGGAAAAATTTCCAGATAATCTGAAAGGAAAATTGGACTTTATTGATTTTGAAAACCTCTTGGTATCTTTGCTAACTTTACCTTCCCCAGATTATCACATTGATATCCATAGGTATGTTTCTTGCAATTGGATACTCTGGTAGATATGGCATATCCATGGGACTTTTCCCATGATTGGATAGCATCAATTAGCTCCTCCTTTTTATTATATGATATCCCAGGAGGTGGGTTCAAAGCTGTGGAATCAGTATTTTGAGTAGATGCAGAAGGATCAAGAGGAGTTTAACAATGAGTTTTATTACATGAGTTCATGGAGGATGGGCCTGGTGAAACAGTCCTGAAAATTGGGTGGATATTTTCTTGAGCCATTTTTGAAAGAGATTTTATTTTAAAAAAATGAGCTGAAAATAGGAGTTGATACCTGAGAAATATATTGAGCATAAATTGAGTGAAAAAAATTATTTAGATACTTGGTATAAAAAACCAGTTTTTTGGAGTATTTAATGAGGTGTGTTGATTAGTTGAAGATTTGAGGTGAAAAGTTGAAAATTATCCCAAAAATTTTTTGATGAGATTAGTATTTGAATTTTTGATGAAATATTTGAATTCAGGAGTTTTTCTTTGGTATTTTTTGACTGTTGAGTTGTTTTCATTGAGGGGTGGTGATGGATGATTATTTGTGTGCGGTGTGGTGATGAGTGGAGTGGTGTGGAGTGAAATGAAGTGGAGTCATTTGGGTTGGTTTGGAGTGGTGTAGAGTGAATTGGATTTTTGTAGAGTGGATTTTATTGGTTTTGTCTAGTCTGGTTTAGTGTGGTGTGGTTTTTCTTGGTGTGATGTTTTTAGGTGTGGTGTGGTTTGGTGTGGTAGGGGTGGTGTGGTGTGGCAATGGGTGGTGGGGTATGGAAATGGGTGGTGCAGGGTGGCAATGGGTGGTGGGGGGTGTGGGTGGTGTTGGGAGTGATGGGTTGGTGGAAGATCTGAAGGTGATTTTTTATGAGATAATTGGAGCACTGAAAGATGGTAGAAGGTCCCTGGAAAAAATTCAAAGTCATATTAAATTTATGCATGCCACAGGGCTCAAAAAAGCAGACAAAACCCCAAAAGGAGTTTGTTGTGATCCTTTTTTAGTTTAGTTTTTGACAAAAAAATGGTGCCATAAAAAATGAACAAAAAAAGATTCTTGGAAACCTTTTAAGGCTTTTTTAAACTTTCAGCTTCAAATATTTTGAATCAAAATTCATTTTTTCAGGAAAACAAAACAAAAAGTGGAATGAAAAATGTGGACCACCCATTTTATTTTGAATTATTTTCACTGTGATGAATATCATGTGAGGTAAAAACTGTAATTAGCAGTCAGAATAATTCTTATATTCATTTTTTTATTTTTTTAAAAGTTCTGTAAAAAAAATAACTTAATCCCAAATAAATATTGGGAAAATTTCATTGATTTTTCAACTTTAAATTATTTTAAATCACCAAAGAAAAAAAAATATCAAGGAAAAGAAAATGTTGGAATCCTTTCCTGCTTCTTCTTCAATACTATCTACAAATCTCCCTATTATCTAACCTCTATCTTTAACATAAAAACATTCATTACCATCCTATACTATCATCCAAAAACATCATTCAAAAAATCTCACCAATCCATTCCAACTTCATTTCCATCACCATTACCATAAACATAACCATAAATAACATTTCTACCACCATCTCTACCATCACAATCATCCCAATCATCATTCTCATCATAATTCTCATCATCATCCCCCATCATTGATAACTCTTGGCAGCTATGCCTGAGGATCTAGTTGCTTTTTTTAAAATAGTAATATAATTCTTCAGAAAAGGCTCCAAAAATGCAATGAGAATTTCTTTTTTTCTGATTTTATTTGTTTTTTCAATCAATTTTTCAAGGTTTTCTAATGCTTCAAAAATTATAAAAAAAATATTTTAGGGTTTTAAGACACCCAGTTACAAGGCTGTTGTGTAAAAATTTTTGAAAAATTGAATTTTCCAAAATCTGTCTAAAAAAGGATTTTTCTGTGTGTGAGGCTGATGGCGCAGAGATGTAGAACATCCACAAGTTAAAGGATAGAACCCAAAAGAAAATGAATGCCCTTTATTCAATTTTTCAATTTTCCTATTTCCCTTTTTTTGGGGGGGTGGGGTAATTATTTTCCTCATAAGCCCTAACCTTGAAATCACAGAAGTATTACATTCCCATACTTTCTCATACACATGGAAGAATCCTTTATTACACAACCATTTCAAGAAATTTATTTTTGCAAAATTTGATTCCACAGCCTTGTGGTTGGGTTTCAAAGATCTTGATAAAAAATCTTTTAAAATTTTTGAAGCATTTGAACATCTTCAAAAACCCATACAAAAAATCAAGAAAATTGAAAAAAAGAAAAAAACTCATATCAT
>CM062618.1:22637622-22815122 GCA_025617555.3 Puccinia polysora | reverse complement strand
TCCATATCACCCAGATGATAATTTTTTTCTCCAGGTGGAAATTTATGGAATTATTCAGATAATTTTATGATATTTCTATTTTTATTGCTGATTTTTGGTGGAACTTCAATATTTTTGGTTTTTGAGTTCAATCAGGGTTAATTTTAAAATTTTACTTGAGAAATAAAAAATAGAAGTCAATCAGAAAATGATTCATTTTGAATTTAATAAAAAAAACTAGCTGAAAAGGAGGATTTGAAATTCAATTTAGGATCAAAATCCTCAATTTGGTAGATTTTAACCTTGATGATAGCTGATTCAAATTGTTGAATAAATTTTTTACCCATATAATAATATTAATCATAGTTAAAGCAAGAAGTGGAAGATTAACAGACTTGAAGGAATGAATGAATAATTTTGAGAGAATAGTGAATGATATTTCCAGAGAGATGATACACACAGTGAGCAAAAACAATGAGCTGCTTGAAATCTTACTGAGATGCTTCAATATTTATTTTGTGGATTTGGATGGTGAGAGAATTTTCAATTTTATCAACTACATTAGAAGGAAAGACATTAGATGAACCAATGAATTTTTCAATGTTAAATCAAAGTCCTTCTATTCTGGAGGTACTAGAATTTTTAAAGTGATAGTTTTTTGTGGCACAAAAGAGAAAAATCCTTTTTTTTTGGGATACAGTTTTCAAGCAGGTAGTCAGAGGAGGGGGATTACAGACAAGAAAAATATTTCCAAATTTTTCCTGATAAATTAATTCATATTTTTAATTTTTTATGAATTTGAAAATGAAGATGTGTCTGGTGGGATTCAAAACCACAACCTCAGATAGACTGAGCCACATGATAGATTTCTTCCTTTACAAACTAGGCTACAGGCACTTGTGGCTACCAGGGATTTTTGGTATTAATGGTCTAGTTTCAACTGCACAGCCTCCGTAATGTGGTGATACATTGTGTCAGCAGGTTTAACCTCAACAGAATTGACCAACTGGGGCCAGGGTTTATGAAAAATATTCCATTCATCTTCATATTTAAATTTCTTCCTACAATGGGTTTGAATAATTTTCAAAATATGCCAGAGAAAGAGGAGATAATTAGAAGATGGGAAAATTTATAATTAAATCTTTTTCCTTTTCTGTCACAATAACACTTGGACCTTGATTTTCTACTATTTCCTCAAATTCATTGAGGGCCCATTCATATTTATTTTTTTTCTCTTGAGATAAAAAAAAGAAACCAACCAAGAAAGTTCTTGAAAAATTGCTTACCCCAAAAATATGAAGAAGGGGCATTCCAAAATTTTTCAGTCATTGAAATCAAATTTTGGGGTGTTCTATCTGTTTTATGAAATAGTAGGGCATATAAGATTTAGAAATTTGGTAAATTTTCTCGCTTCTCAGTTAAAACATGAATTTTTACAAGGAATGGTAACCAAAAAATTTGATAAGTGAAAATCTTTTTTAATCTGAAATAATTTTTTCTTGATATAAATGGGCTTATGCCTGAAATAAATCTTTAGTTTTTTTTATATTTGACCTCTGATAAAACCAAATACAAAGATTATTGCGTGATTTTCCTTTCTTTACTCCATAAAGGTAATACTAGCACATAAGTGGGACTTGTGTCTTGATAAAATTTCTTGAATTGAATATGAAGGCTTCCAAAATTCTAAATATTTTTTAAAGAAGAATTAATCCAAAATAAGTACCTTGGTTCATGAAAACATTTTTTCAAACTCTTAAATCTTTTTTGAAAATAACAGGAATTTCTGATACATCTTAATTTTGAATAAAGATAACTTCAGAAGGATCTTAATTTTTAATAAAACTCATTGCATTTAAATACAGAAAACTCAGCTTGTAAGTGATTTTTAGAGAATAAAAGAAGATTTTCAAATTTCAGTTCCCACAGAATTTGATTTTCAGGAAACTTGATTGCCTAGCTTCTAGAAGGGATATTGAAAAGAATAAACAAATATAGCTCAATTTATAGATAAAGAATATACAATATCATGTTTGAATTTTTATTATTATTATCTTAAGATAATTCCAAATAAATTGGATAAAATAGGGGGAAAATCACTTTTTTCTTTAAAGCCCCCTCTTATATCAGGATCTATCTTGAGGATCAAGGGTAATTTTAAGAATTGAGCTCACCAAGACTTCTATAATTTGGTGATTATTTTGTAGAAATATTTACCCAAGGGTCAGTTCAGATGTAAAATGAAGGAATTAATCAATTCATAATTAATCCTTGGTAAATTTTGGTTGGATTATGCAAAATTCAACAGAAAAGCTTTATTAGAGGTTATCCAAGTTGAAATTTTGAAAAATTAAAATTTCTTGTTTCAGGAATAATACCAATTTTTCAACATATATATTTTTTCATCAAAATAAACAAAGAACCAGAGGATTCAACTAAAAAGCAAAATAAAATAAAAAATTAAAAGCCGCAAATCATTTCTTAAAAATTTTAAATTTAATACACCCTATTAGGGTGTATCAGAGTTAGCAAACCTGCCATTTTTTTAATTATGGGTTTCAAAAAATTAACCAAGTTTTAATCACACCATTAGAAATTAAAAAACCCCACTTATTTCACATCAGATAGGTAAGAGTTACAGTAACATAAATGGCTTTTTTGCAATGTGGTATATAAAATATGTGACCAGAGGTTCCAAACAACCTTTTTATGAAATAACTCATTTATCTCAAACTCACTCACCCAACTGGTCATCAAAATTGCCTCCCTCATCCAGATAGGTCATCCACCCCCACAATTCAATGAGTCAACCAAACCCAAGTAGCCAATTCAATGGAGCTTCCAACTTTTTTAAATTTCAAGTTCAAGGAAAAATTCTGGAAGGACTCTATATTTTAGGGGGGTTTATAATGTTTCTGCAAACCTTCCTCATTTTGATCACCCAATCCTGCATCTTGCACTTCATAAATACTGATACATATTCTTAAAAATAAAATTTAGATCAAACTCAAGCATTTTACCCTAATCCACCCTCCTCATCTCCTGTGCACTCACCCATCCCTCTATATCTGTTCTCTGGTTTTCAAAATCTGATTGATCCATTTCCAGACTTCAAAGGGTTCAGTAATTCTCCTCAAAAGCATCTTTGGCTCCAATAAATCATCTTGTGCAATCTTGGCTATCATCATTCTTTTCTGTTGAAAACTACTACACAATCCTCACTTCATTCATTATCATTTGAGTAACTTGAACCATCTAGTTTCTTTCACCAAGGCCAACACTGCCTTTTCTTGCCTTCAAATTGCCACCCCTTGCCATATGGTTGATAAAATGAATATTTGCATTTTCTGGGATGTCAAAATAGTTGCCAAGTCCAAATCCAAGCCTAGCAAGTTTTCATATACAATTTATTATCAATTTGGAGTAAAAGAGTGAAAATTACATGTCCCTCCATCTTTCACTGTTGCATCTGATCCCTTGACTTTTTTAATCATCCAACCCATCTCATTTTCCCTTCCTGGCTTGTAATTGCATTGTTGGAGTATTCAAAAGCTATTGGAATCTGAGAAATTTCCCATCTTTCCCAATCTTAGGTCTACAACCTCCAATTGGGAAACCCAGATTCAGTTTAATTGTTTCAATTTTTTTCAATTCTGTGCTAGTGTACTTCTGCTTCTCACAACAAACTCAGACCCAATTTTCTTCCCAGGAAGAAAAGAAATAGTACAAATAAATTTAACTTAAACTTTTGAAAAAAAAAAACTTGAAGAAAAAGAAATCCCTCCAAAAATTAGTCTCCAGCAACAAAGTACCTCCTCTTGGTGATGGCAAAATTTTGGCCCCCCAGATCAGAACCCTCAATAAAAACTTTATGGAATCCATAATGAATTAAATTTAAACCCCTCATTATTTGCTTCTACTGTTCTCTATCCCCCCCAACTGCCTTCCAATCTTTTCAGAGAGTTGGATAAACAGGGGATCCATCTGGTCTTTCATGACCTTGCTTAAGAGGTTGTATTGGGTAGATGGGGGAACGCCAGAATTTTTAATAAAATGAGCTTAGGAAGCCATTGTATCACCAGGACTGTGCAATCTCCTCCTTGGATCCTCATAAAATGTGTTAGCCTCTGCCTCAACTGTATTTTTCATAATGAACATGAGCTGGTCCACCCACTACTTGACTTACTTCTCCGCCCTTTTTTTAACAAGTTCCATTCATCATCTTTTGAAAACACACTTTAATCTAAATAGCTTCAAATTTCAGAATCAAATATAAACTGAGATAGCATCATGAATCAGGCACAAAAAATTTTGAGCCAGAAAAAAAACCTCATTCCTCACCCAACTACCTTGGTATTTCTTCAAAAGAATGAAACCTTTGGTAGAAATATTTCAAGGGAAAAAGGCTTGAACTTGAGGTTCACAGAGAGTAATTTGTATCCCACAAATTCCAGCATAAATCAATCAAAAATTGTGTTTGGAAATCCCGCTATACACTGTAGATTGGGATTATTTTTAACTAGAGAAAAATTTGGCCTTAAATTAAACTGATAGAAAAGGAAGTATGTAAAGATTTTAAGGAAGATGGTTATCATGAGATGGATTTAAAACTTCAATCAATCCAATTGGGAGCAATTAAGGTATTAAACAAGAAGAGACTATCAAGCAGTTTTTATCATTCAGTATTTTGAGATTGGTTTGATTTCAAGGCTGACCACTAAAAATTCTTCTTAATTTGCATTGGCCAATTGTGTTGATTTTTTTGATTACTGAATAAAGAGAGGTGGAGTTAGAGGTTCATCTATCTCTTGGTCTAATGTGGGACACAAAGGGCAATCTGGCTCATGTGAGGATAGCCCATCTTCATCATGAACTGGTGGTTGTCATGCGAATTGCAGGGTTCATAGTGGGAAATGAGTATTGAGGATTTCCTGCCATGGTAAATGAAGACTGGGTTTCAACCCAAATCTGCCATTAAACATCAAAAAATACAACTTATTTGACATCAGACGTGTCAGAGTTACCTGAGAGTAAATGGGTTTTTTCAGATAAATTATTTAAAGGCTTTCACCACCTCAACAACACATCATTCCACATCATAACCCCCTGGTTTCCAACCTCACCTCCTGCTAACTTTGAACTCATTGGAAAAATTCTACCTCCAACCTCATTGGGAGAATATGGTTCATCACTCTCACCAATTTATTTCTCTTTTCACTTCATCATTCTCAAAAATTTATTGCTCTCATCTCTTCATTGCTACCCTCATTGCTACCCTCATTGCTTCATCTCTCATCCCACCATTTCTTTCCTCATCACTTCATCAGTCTTGTCATTTCATTTCTCTCACTCTTTCCAAATGGCCCCTCAGCAAATCTTCTGCTAAAATTCCACAAAAAAATCAAAGAAACCAAAGAAAAAATTTCCAAGGAACTCTACACAAAACAATCCTTGCCAATCAGCTTCCAAAGTCTCAAGTAAGCTCAATAGAGCTGATCACATCATCCTGGTCAACTGGCTCAAAATTTCCTCCAACTATGATGCTTGCTTTGGATCCAACAATGAAACATGATTGGGCAGACCTTCATCCTCTAAGTTTAATGGTTATCTCCTGATGGCCAATTATCTGAAGAACAAAAAAAAGGTAGGCTGGATCTTTCAGCAAAACAGATGAGGGAGCAATTCAAGAATTATCAAGCCAAGTAAAAAAAGGCCCACTCAATTTCAATCTCCACTGGCTTTGGTATCAGTAACTCTGACAAAGCCAAGGGAATTGACTTGGTGGTAGATAAGTTGGAATCAATTTCTCCTTTTTATATTCAAATGGATGAAATATTTGTAAAGAAGGCCAAAATCACCCTTTAGCTGCTTTTTACGCCCAAAAATCCAATCCAGTTGATGCTGAGAACTTGTCTGTGGATTCTCAGCCTAACAATGATGATCCTGATGAAACCTTTGAGTGGCCCCAATCTGAGGCCAAGGTGGCTATTCCAAAAAAATCAGCTCCAATCATGTCTACATTGGCATTGATCAATGATTCAAACCCTTCCTTGGAGCACTCACTTACTTCTTTGTATTTCTCTCTTCCTGGGGTGGAAGAACAAAACAAATTTCCAATGAGGAGCAAGTTATTCCACTATCTTCATTACAACCAACATCTTCTCAATTCAGAAAGAAATTTCTTGTATTTTCTGTCCATCAATCCTGACTGATTTAGATTGTAAAAAAACAGGCTCATCCTTTTCTGAATGGCCAAACACTCAATCAAATGGGGCCTCCCACATCACCTTCAAATAGTAGTGATGACCTTCAGAAAAAAACCTCCTCTGCCCAGGGAAAGCAAAAGGCCTCTGATTCAAAAAACTTAAAACCAAAAAGTAATCAAAAGAGGAGGAACACTCCCAATTTTTTGGGCTTTGAAGATATAATGTAGAAGCAAAATTCAAGTGAATTCATTGATTGAATCTTCTTTCTTTATATATCTCTCATTAATATTCCCCTCCAAAAATCAGTGGAATCACAAATTTAATCTGAAAAATTTGAATTTTAAAAGGAAAAGTGGGATTTTCAAAAGCAGAAAGCCAAGATTTCAGCTCATAAACAAAAATTGGATGCTGAGTGGAAATTGAAACAGGAAGAGTAGGAGTTTCAAAAAGAGGGAAATGAGAAGGATTGATTGGAAGAGCAACTGGGAATGGAGAGGGAACAACTGGAAATGGAAAAAATATATTTTTTATTTGTAGCCATGGCATGTATTGTTAGCAGTAAAATGGTTGAGGAAATGGAGAAGATTACTGGTTGATTAAATATATTTACCTTGATAATTTTTTTTTAAAAAAAAAAATGATTACAAAAGTTTTTGAGACTATTTTTAGGAACTGTTTGATCTTCTGTTTGGCATTTTCAAACTCTTCAGGCAAGGGTTTTTGACCATTCTTTTTTTTTTGGAAAAAATGGCAGGATACAGATCCAAAGGTTGTATTGTCTTCAAACATCACACAACCTTTTCATGAATCCCTTACTTTCCTAATTCCAATGAGATATTGGAATCCCTCCTTTGAGCCCTGCTTTTCTGGCAAGCCCTTTTCTTGCCATCTCTCTGTATTTTTTTCAAACCATCTCCTCCCATCTTGTTCCCTTCCAACTATATACTTTGATTGAGGTGAGGATCAAGAAGGGATTCAATTTGTTGTATAACATTTGGAGGGTGGTTGGAGAAGAATTGGAAGTCCAGAAAAAAGGGTCAAAAATTGAAAAAAATAAATAAAGAAAATAAATAAATAAAATAAATAAAATAAATAAAATAAATAAAAAATAAATAAAAAAATAAATAAAAAAATAAATAAAAAAATAAATAAAAAAATAAATAAAAAAATAAATAAAAAATAAAACAAAAATAAAATAAAAATAAAACAAAAATAAAACAAAAAAACAGAAACATGGTCAGTCATGTGAAAATTGTTGGTGACACAGGATTGGATTAAAAAAAAACCTGGAGTTTCTCTTAGGCACAACAGCAAATACCAAACCTGCCCTCAAAAAAATAAAAAATAAAATTGCATGAATTACCCATGCAATATCTTAATTTTTTTAAACCAAAGAAGAAAAAAAATAAAAATTAATGACTTACTTGAAACCACAATCAATTCCTAAAGAAAACCCCGCCCCCCCCCCCAAAAAAAAACCATTAAACTGATGCAAAGGGGGGAGAGGAGAAGGAGCACAAGGTTGCAAAAAATCCCTTTCTTTCTTGCTTTTAAATTGATCAATCATTGATTTTTTGTGGTTTGATTGATCAATCATTCATTGTTTGTGGTTTTATTAATAAAATGGAAAGCAAAAATTTTTTTTCAGTTTGATTGATCAAATGGCAAGCAAACAATTGTTTGCTTTCCAATTAAGTGACAATAAGGAGGAGGGGGGGGCAACTCACCAAAAGCTGAGGAGGAGGAGGGTGAATCACCAAAAGATGGCTGGATGAGCGGGCTGGCTGGAGCTAGGGGATTGAAAGGGAGAGTTAAGTAAGGGGATAAGAAAGTAGAACAAAGTTAGAGTGGAGTGCATGAGGGGATGGGGATCACCACAGAGGTTTGATGGTGGTTGGGTGGGAGGTGGAGTTTGGAGGTGGGTGTGTTGGTGGTGGTGAGGTTGGTGAGTTGAAGTTTGTGGTGAATTGGTGAGGATTGGAAGGTGTTGGTAGTGAGTGAGGTGGTTTGGTGAGGACAAGGAAGGAGTGTACCAGTGAGTGAGTGGGGTGAGATGGATGGGTTGTAATGGTGAGGTGGAGGAAAGATGGGATGTTTGGTGAGAAATGAGGTTGGGTTTTAGGTTTTTTTTTGCCTAAGTCAGGTAAGGAAGGGGATAAGAAAGGAGAACCAAGTTAGAGTGGAGTGCATGAGTGGAGGGGGACTCACCACATAGGTTTGATGGTGGTTTGGTGGGAGGTGGAGTTTGAAGGTGGTTGTGTTGGTGGTGAGGTGGGTGTGTTGGTGGTGAGGTTGGTGAGGTGAAGGTTGTGGTGAATTGGTAAGGATTGGAAGGTTTTGGTAGTGAGTGAGGTGATTTGGTAAGGACAAGTAAGGATTGGACCAGTGAGTCAGTGGGGTGAGACAGATGGGTTGTAGCAGTGAGGTGGAGGGGAGAGTTGGGTGTTTTTGTGAGCAATGAGGTTGAGGTAGAGGGTTTTTTTGTTTTTTTCTAAGTCCACCCAGAGAAAAATAAAAATGATAATAATGAAAACATGAATCATCCTAGGATTCTTGGTTGAACAACCAAAACAAAAAATTTACTGTGATAAAAATTTTTTACTGATTTCAAAACCAAATCTTACTCATCAAAGTGAGCAAGTGTGAGGGATAGAATCATCTCTCTCATGGAAGAAGATTTTGGGGAGAGTCTGTATTATTGGAACCATGTATTGCTGTTCAAATAGAGAATTCAAATCTAACCAATTTGATTCCAAATTTAAGTCTGAATCAGAGTCACATAATAAAAGTTCAGTCAGATTTTTTGTGTTTTCAACTTTCCAATGGGAATTTTGATTTGAGAAAGATGGTGATTTGATGTGGGTTGATGAGATGAGGATGGGATTTGTGTGAAGCAATGGAGATGCAATGTTTTTGAAGGGATGGAGATGGGATTGGTATGTTTTTTCTGAGGTGGAGGTGTGGATGGGGGTTTCTAATGCAATGGATGGTGGATGGATGATGATTCATAAAAGGCGGATTTGATGTTTGAAATCTGCCATTTCCATGAAACACACCATTTCACAATACAACAGTTAGGGGGTATGTGTATTTCAGAAACCCGCCATTAAAAATGGCGGGCTTTTTCAAATAACATGGCGGGTTTTCTAACTCTGATACACCCTAATTAAAATAGTGGGTTTGGTCAAAACAAAATGGAGGGGTTCTAATGGTGGGTTTTCTAACTGTGATATGCCCTATTGGGTGGATGGGGGTTATTTGAAAACCTGAAATTGAAGGAATGATTATACAGGAAATTCTTATTCAAGATACAGAAATTAAAAATAATAAATTTGTCTGTTTAATTAATCTCATTCAACCCCAAATCCACTCAATCTTGTACTACCAACTTCTGGGTCTGGGGTTAAATTTCACCTATCTGTGGAAATTTTTTATCTTTTCAGATTTCCATACAGGGGTTTTTTGTTGAACTGTGTTGTATTGAGTGCTCTATCTTTGCACTGATGCTAGCCAATCATTCCAAGTTTCTTATTGATTTTTTTCCTGGTGAAATTTGATAAGAAGAAATCCTTTCTTTTCAGATTCAATTTATCTTTCAAAATTCATGGTGTCTAGCCCAGGCTGAAATTCACTCCTTTAGAACTCCTAAATACATATCTTTTTTGAAAAGAGAAAAAATCAAGAGGGCATAAATGTTTTTTTTGTTTACTCAATGCCCACCTTTTGCAAAAAAAAAAAAAAAAAAAAAAGGAAGGAAGGAATAAAAGGCATGAATATAGCACTATTTTAATGTATTCATTCATTTTGGATTATATTCCAAATACAGAAGGGTGTTTAAACCCTGAGAATTTCTGCTAATCAAAAAAATGTTTTGATATAGACACTTCAGTTTTGGAAAGCCTTCTTTTGGCAACCACCTTGGGTGGGAAAACATTCAGTTTTAGGACATTTTGGACTGTTGGAATTTCATTTGAAGGCTTAAGCACCCCCCTGGGGTGGTAAAATATGCCCTTTCATTATTTGCTGGGCTTTTGGCAAGCCCTTTTGGGGTTTAAATAACTGCCTGGGTTGAGGAAACCTGCTGTCTGAGGATGATCTGGGCAAAAAGAAGCCTTTAAATTCTTTGAAAAATTTCCTCCAGCCCATTGATAGATCCAAAAAAATAGGCAAAGAAGTCAAAAATTTGATGGTAAATCACACAGATAAAATTTAAATCAACTCTGTTTTTTTTTTTTTTTTCACAGGTATGAGAAACTTGTGTTTGAATAAGTTTTAAATTCATGAATTCCTCATGGTTGGAAAAAGGTTGCAGCACTGATTTTCCAATCACCCATGTCTTTTCACAAAATAAATCTTTGATTTTCTTTGTTTATGTTTAATTGAAAGACTTTATCATTCTCCTTGAACAAATTTTTAATATTTCCATCATCCCCTCATTCTATCTCTTGCATCTATTCCAATTTTCCATTTACTCATGAAATTTTTAAATGGATTTTATTTTTTTACTCACTGGTTTTTTGAATTATTGTCTCTTCTATTTTACTCTTTGAATATATAATTCAAGTTGATGCAAAAAAATGAAGAGAAAATACATGATGAAATGAAAGCCAGAATTTGAGAATTTTTTAAAGAATGCAAATCCAAGAATCACATTGAAAGAAAAAATGTAGATTCTGAGGGGGAAAAAAATCAAAGTTTTACATCAATTCAAAAAGGAAGGAATTACTGAATTGGCCCATCAACCTTGAAGATCCCAAAATTTTATGGAATGGAACATCCTCAATCTGGGTTGTATACAAGCAGGAACTCTTGCAAGATAAAGGCACTTACAAATAAAAACTGAATGTTGAAATAGCTTATAAATCATACAATACAACAATAAGCCCATAAAAGTTGTGTTTTAGAGACTCCTTTGGATATGGGATTAATGTAGCAAATAGATTTCTGGAATTAACCAAAGGGAATTCAGTATTTATTTTACTCCTTTGGGGTATTCTTATACTAAGTTTTTGGAGTTTCCTGCCCTTCTAAAACTTGATTAAATCTGCAAAATAATCTTTATAAATTAATGGCTGGTTTCTTGGAGACTGAAAATGGTTCTCAGGTCAGACTTGGATTTATTATTACCTGAGATTTTTAGGATGTTTGAATATTTTAAAAGTATGATTTGAATTGATTTTAGGGGTTAAAACAGTGGTTAATCAGATATATTTGGTCTTCAAAAAATATTCCAATCTCAAAGGAGAAGTGTTTCCTTGAAGGGGTGGACCAGGAGAGATTCCATGGATGGGGTTGAACCACAGAGGGCTGCAAAGGGAAAAAGGTTGGTTTTTATTTTTTTATGATCTTCTTTGTTAAGGGTTTAAAAATTGACTGGGGGTGTTTCTTTGATTTTGTGCTGAATAATTTAAGTCTCAGAAGAACCCTTATTCAAAGCACCTGGTTGATTTGGTTCAATGGTTTATGATTATTTTCAAATACATTCCTCATTTCCTGTTACTTAAATATTGGTCCAATGATGATATTTTATCTGTTTAGTTACCACAGGTGGATGTTTGGGAATGAATTACTGGTAGGAATGAGATTGTGGATGGTGGTGATACAACTTGGATAGGGCAGAGGGGCCCTCTTTAAATAAAAAATTCCTGCTTCAGGGGATGCTCAGGGCTCCCTTGAGGGTGCTTCTGAGCCTCTCTATGTACATTTTATTTACAGGGAGGTACATTTACATGAGGTATTTCTTCTGGTTGATAAGAAACAGTGCCAATTTATGGGATATGTTTTTCTGGTTAGTAAAATTTTAGCACGTGATTATCATGCATGCACAACTTTGCATATAGTTCTGTGTAGTTCTGATTGAGTTTATTTGGTTTTTTTTGGCACTGCATCTGCTTCTGCATATAGTGCTGTGTAGTTCTGAGGTAAATTGGTACTGTTTTTTTTTTTGTTTGGTACCACATGTGGTTCCTTGCATATATTTCTAGGTATATTTTTTGAGTTGATTGGTTTCTTTTTTGGTTCTTCATATGGTCCCTTGAATATATTGTTGTGTATAGTGGTGAGGTGAGTGGTTTTTTTTTGGTGGCAACGTAAATCTTCAGGGTGTATGGTCTAGGTGCTGAGGTGAGCTGTCACTGATATGTATGGAGGGTTTTCCAGGTATTTCCATGTGTGTGTATTCCAGTGATTTGTGATACTTGATTGGGATGTGATTTTGCCCTAGCTGATTGGAGCTGTATCTTATAATCAATGAGAGTTAGAGGAGTACTTTGACTGAGTGACTTTAGGGTTGGAATCATATTTAAACCATAAAACTGAGTTTGATGGCTATAGGTAAGTTTTGGTGTACCATAGTGTTGTTTGCAGATTTTATGTAGTGAAGGGCTTCATGGATAAAGATCAAAAGCAGATAGCACTTACTCCTTCTCCAAAAAATAAAAAAATTGATGGCTGATGATTGATTGGAAGAACATGATTTGGAGCTTAAACTCAGGCTTTGAAATTAGCAAGAATTTAAAGCACAAGTCATGGTCTTGCAAACCCCTGAAGAGATGTTTGATAACAGATGTTTGGTTGCCACATTCCAGATTTCTCAATTCTAAATCATGGTCTGAGTTGGTTTGATTGGTAATAGAACCTACCTTTCTGCTGAGCATCATGCCACCAAAACAACAAACCAACCAGAATTCCATCAAATTTTCTTACAGAGGCATGTGGAACTTCAAACTTCAATCCATCATAGGTCCTTTTAAGGTCAAACAGGGCCTCACCCTCCAATGCAAAGATCAACAGGGATTAGCAGCATGCAAAAAAAAAAAAAACTTCAAAGATCTGGGTTATGGCCCAGTCCTCCCTCCTCAATCTAATCAAAAACTTATGAAACATAAAAAAATATATTATTCAACAATTTTATCAACCAAAGTCAGTCCCAGAGAGTGAAATGGCCCTCCAAAGCACTAGGGACAACTTCCCAGGTCGAACCCTCAGCATTCCGATCAAACCAATGCCTAGCTGCATCCAAGCTGTCATCAAGGCAACAATGGTGGTGCTATCCTACGGCACAACCGGAGATCATATTTTATGTAAATCTCACTAGAATTCAATGGCTAATTATTTTTTGATGTTTTCTTGTATCCCTCATGAATTTCGAGGCTAATTACAATCAATCAACTCAATTGGAATTTTCCCAACCTTATAGTCAACCTAAGTCCCCTTTTGTGTCTTGCGAGGGAATGGGGTACTTATTCTTTCTTTTGAGGAGAACCTCTTTTTAATGTCCGGGAAAATATATTAGCACCTGGTTATTTTAATTTTATACAAACTAGCCCCTCCAAAAAAACAAAACAAAAAGAGTGTACGACAGAAAAAACCCTTTTTACATTTCAAATTTTTACTTTTAACCCTGCTTGCTTCAATTAACAAATTATCTTTTTCCGAAAAGGGCCGAGGAAAAATTTCGGAAAACTAATAAGCCTGGGTTCCTTTCTTGACAAACACTGTGGCCCGTTGTCGATGGAACAGGATTTCAATCGGACACATAGATTCCAAGATTGAGTTGATTGACAACCGTCCGTCCGACCAAGCGTCATGGTAGGTGTCGAGAAGCCTTTTAGTGAATGGGACTTGAAACTGTCTCCATACTACTCTATCAAACGCTGAGATACGTGCTTTAGGATAAAAACCTTGAAGGGTCGATTTTTCCGAAAGTACAAAATCGAATTGAGTAGTATTCCACTCGGTTGACGTCAAGTTGACCAACTTGTCGTAATCCCAAGCTCGTCCTGCAGTGCCCATCGGGTAGCTCTCGTTCGCAACCTTGTCGTATAATTGCAAGAACCGAGATGCACCCGTTTGGCAGACCAAGTCATCAAGATGGACTTTTGAATCTGAGTATCGCCATAAATAGTCCAATGGCTATCATCAATCATAGAGAGCTTTTTGTGATAACAGTCGACTCCAACCTACTTTGGTTTGAAGAAAGTTCTATCGAGTGTAATGCCATAATTGCGTTTCCTCCGGGGTAATTATGCATCGATAAATAAGTGGTGAAGGCAGTATTCAGAACGACAATCGCACCGATCAAGAGACCTAATCCTAGTTTGACCCATCTGGAAAGGGGAAAAAGGTTGCTCCTAATGAATCGCAATCACAAACACGTCCATTGATATCAGTACGATCAGAAGTCATCAGAAAGGGATAAACGGTTTGAATGAATGCGAGTGATTCAGTCCCAATGAAATCGGAATACTAACAAACGATGGAAGAATATCGACGTGGAAAGGTTCCAAACTGGTACGATATAAATGATAAATCTAGTCTCCTTATGACTTAAAGATGACATCGCTGCCAAAAACACCAGGGAAGATAAACCCAAGAGAAATATCTTTCGGTTTAACATGAATCCTACGAGTGAAAACGGATATGTGATCCCTAGCAGCTTGGGGAGCGCAGACGTAAAATAAAAGTGCCAAGGCATGATCTAAAAGAAGAAATGAAAGCATGTATCGAAGTTTTAGCACTGGAAACTCACCAATGTTTCATTTTGCGAAGAAGCAATGATGTACAACCTAATGCGTTTGTTGTGGAGGGTATACTTGAATGTACCTGAGAAAACGAATAGGAAGACTTACACCCCATTGAACAGATTTACCTTCGATCACATTAAACAACAGAGAGGTACCTTCGGGCCAAGTCAACTTTTGCCAAAAATAAGAGTCGATAGGTAGTGTCATTTCTGAGCAAAAACCGTTAGGATAGAAATAGGTTTGAGGGATCAGAAGAGGGTAGCACGAATGAGATCTCGGAAGAACAAAAATAAGGATCAGTTACTGAAAGGTTGGTGACTAATGTACTGACCTAACCCAGCAAAAGTAACCAAAAATCCACGACTCACAAGCTGCCAAAACGTGACGCGTTTAGACAAGAGGCTCAGCAGGACGATCGGTACCAATAATCCCAAAAGTTCCAACCGAAAGACGACGGCGGCAAACGTCAAGAATGAGCACGCGTTCAGGGTTCTTAATCTTCGGGATGTATTTGTTCTACCTCTCTGCATGGTTCTCATATACTGGCCTAGAGCGATTTGGACTGGATTGGGATCAAAAAAAAAAAGTCAAAACTATGATTTTTTTGGTGCAAGAGGGTAATAAAGCCTCCTCGCTGCAAGTAGGCTTGAGAAAATAAGCACGCGGAAAAGAAGGGTAGAAGGAAAGCAGACCAAATGGGAAAGCGAACATGTTAGGCAACGTCCGACTTGCGTAGAACATCAGATGAAATTGAGCGGCCGAGAGCAGGAGCATCAGGACGGCGACGCGATCACTGAACAGTAGTCTACCACATAGACCAAAGTAAACCAACGAGCTCGAGTTGAATGTGCCCAAGAGTGCACGGACAAGGATTTGTTCGGCAAGTTTCGATTGAACTAGGTTGGTGAGCCTTAGGATCGGTAGTAAGAGCCTGGCGATCGAGCCGATCAACATAGCCCCGATGAACGTCCTGGGTATGGGGCCTTGAAATTGAACGTGATCACCAAAGTGAGCTATGGCCGATAGACTCGGTTGGTGGATGAAATCATGAATCGCGTGTAAATTAAACGATTCTTCGACCTTAGTGAACGGACATAGGAATAGTTGAAGGAAGGTCGAGAGGAAGACGACGAGGGCGGCGCTGAAGATGAGCATCACCGGTGATTGCGATCGGTGGTGCACAGGAGGAGCTGATGATGGGAGGGAGGAACCATGTCAATCAGAATAGTAGATTGACGAGGGTTGAATGACCAATACCTTTGGACGGAGGAAAAGCTTTACTTACGTGTAACCTTTTCAGAACCGGGACCGGATGGGAGTTTACAGTTTGGATAACATACAGGCGACGATGCTTCTAGTCGAGTAGCAATCGCGGGTGTCGTCATCTCGGGCTCGATCGGGTGAACCGGGGGCAGCATGACCTCTGCGATCCCCCGAGCCAATCGAGCTCGGTGCGGATGCCACTTCGACTCATGAATGGCCCCCACTGGGTGGTGGGGCCCCCTTTCGCGGCCCCCTTTCACCTTTCACTGGGCACAGTGAATTCCTCGTGATTTTCCCCCAATCAATATTAGAAAAGATCCGATTGTTGGTTTTTCTTTCAGGTATATGAATATAAATTTCTAACAAATCAAAAAAAAAAAAAAAAAAAATTCTTCAAATATAGGTGGAGCATTAGGGCGTATCAAAGTTAGCAAACCCGCCATTAGAAACCCGCCATTTTTTTTGACAAAACCCGCCATTTTTAATGGCGGGTTTCTGAAATACACATACCCCCTAACTGGTGTATTTCAAAATGGCGTGTTTCATGAAAATGGCGGATTTCAATCATCAAACACGCCATTAAACCCTCCATTTATGCATCATCATCCATCCACCATCCATCACATCAAAAACACCCATCCACATCAGCAAATCCATACCGGTCCCATCTCCATTGCATCACACACATCTCTATTGTTTTTCACATACCTTCACATACCCATCTTCACACAAATCCCATCATCATCTCATCACCCCACATCACTCACCACCTTTCTCAACATGTCCAATCAAACATCCCGCCAGCAAGTTGAAAACGCAAAAAAGCTGACTGAACTTTTGCTACTGTTTGACTCCCATTCAGACTCTGATTCAGACTCCGATTTGGAATCAACTTGGTTAGCTTTGAATTCTCTGTTGGCAAAGCAATACATGGTTCCAAGAATACACACTCTCCATAACCCTATGTATGAAAGGCAAAAGCTTCATCTCATCCCTGACTTAAGCTTCCAGCAACTGTTCCAAACTTTGTTGCCTTCTTTCATGAAACTTTTGGCAATGATTGAAGACCACCACATCTTCCAGAACAATTCTTGCAATCCTCAACGCGATCCAGCCATCCAACTTGCCGTTGCTCTTTGTAGATTGGGGTCAAATGGAAATGGAGCAGCAATCCATCAATTGGAAAATCTATTCTCAGTCAGTTACGGAAGCATTGACTTATACACCAAAAGAGTCATGATTGCTATCCTATCTTTCCGCCGCTTGGTCCTTTCATGGCCAACCAAAGAAGAACGCAAGGAGATATCTCAAGTAATGGAGACAGAAGGCTTTCCTGGTTGCATTGGTTTTGTTGATGGAACCACCATCCCCTTGAGTCAAAAACCCAACCTAGATGGCAACCACTATTTTGATTGTAAAAAAAGGCAATTGATTCATTTCTTTTCCAATTTCTATGATAAAACTTTGGATCACACACTGACCAAATATGTTCCATCTCTTTGTTTAGATACTCCGTGGCACTACAACTTGTTTGCAATAACAACAAGAAGTTCATCTCCCTCCATGCTGGCCTTCCAGGTTCTTGTCATGATTCATATGTTTTCAATTGGATGCGGATTGCCCAACAACCAGAGATCTACTTTGACCAAGATCAATACCTTCTGGCCAATTCGGCTTATGCTAGTGGGAAATATGTAGTTCCAGCATACCGGAATGTTTCGTCCAATGATCAAGGAAAACCCAATTTTAACTATCATCTTGACCAATCAGGAGTTCGGATTGAGCATGCCATAGGAATTCTGAAAGGAAGATGGGCCAGCTTACGGGAGATGCAAAACCAGCTCCAATGTTCCAAAGATATGAGGTTCCTCATCAACTGGATTATCACTTGTGTAATCCTTCACAACCTTTTGGCCAACATCAAAGATGAATGGGACGAAATATTCCAAGATGATATTCCTGATCGGCCTCAAGTCATCCCTGTCTCATCTGGTCCCTCATCTTCTTCTATGAGAGAGCGGATTCTTCCTCTCACCCTTGCTCGCTTTGATGAGTAATTTTTGATTTTGAAATTGGTAAAAATTCCCTTCACCATATTTTTTTGGTTTTGGTTGTTCACCCAAGATTCATAGGCTGAGTTTTTTTTTATTTTTTTTTTAGTGGACTTGAATCCAAAAACACCTCCACCTCAAACCCTGCCACTCACCAAATGCCACCCCCCTCCCCCTCACCACTCAACCCCTTCAACCTCACCCCACTCACTCACCGGTCAAACCCTGCCTCCTCCTCACCAAACCACCTCACTCATCACCACCACCTTACTCACCACCACCACCTCATCTCACCTCACTCACTGAATCCCCTCCTCCTAATCCTGGTAAGCCCCCTCCACCCTCTTCCTCTTCCTTCCCCTCACCAGTTGCTGATCCTTTGATCATTCAACCTTTAGTCCCCCCCTGGATCCATTTCTCTATCCATCAAGGTGAGCCCCTCCCCTCCTCCAATTCCTCCTCTCATTGATCGAGCAATCAATTGCCAATGTTGGGGGTATTTTATTGGAATGAGATGGTGGCATTATGAAAACCAAGGGGCAAATAAACAAAAGGATTGATGTTTCAGGCATGGCGCGGCCACAGCCCAATCAATCAAATACCATCATCAATTAGAAAGCACTTTGCATGGTTTCCTTAATGGACGCATTCATGCAAGGCGTTCAATCTCCGGCATGCTTTGGTTGAAAAACCAAAGCACCTTTTAGGGAAACACGGAAAGAGTGAATAATGCCTTCTGGCACGGTTGAACTTCTTGTTACTTTTGGATGTTGAAGTAACATCTGAGTTTGGTAGTCTGTGTTGTTTTCCTACTACTAGAGGCTTCAATCCATGTTGTGTCTCCTTGGCATCTCCTGAAACGCCAAGCTCATCAAAACTACAAACCGTGTTTCAGGATGAAACCCAGGAATCACAACATGAATGGAAAACCCAAAGAAAAATAATGCAGAATCAAAACTAGAGGCTTCAATCCATGTTGTGTCTCCTTGGCATCTCCTGAAACGCCAAGCTCATCAAAACTACAAACCGTGTTTCAGGATGACACCCAGGAATCACAACATGAATGGAAAACCCAAAGAAAAATATAGACTATCCTTGGTATCTGTGAAAAGTAGGCAGTTAGGATAACTCCCAGAGACATTGCGCTCCAAGGGTTTTTAAGTTGAACACCATACCGGGGCTTCTAAATTGGTGAGGATGGAGTTCTCATTGAGCTCTTCAATGTCACAATGGAGAAACTTGCGCAGGGCAGGATAGAGTATACACCAAACATTGGTTGTGGGCAATACTTGGGATACCGTTACGACTAGTTGGGTAGAAGCTAGAGTGATTTACGCGATTTAAGTTACAGTCAGCAAGGTCACACTAAGTTACTCGCCCGGTTGGAGAGCAGTGAGCGATTTGACAAACCTTGTCTTATCCATGAATTGGGATGGCTCAACAAAACTATAACAGCGGCAATCAGCTCCCAAAGCTTATGCTCCTTGAGTATTTCTTTCTTGATGATTTTGGTTAGTGCAGTGATAACACAAGTACAAACAAACTCTTTGGAGTCTACAATAATTTAGGTCCAACGTGGGCGAAAACAGAAGCAAGCAGGTCAATCGGTCAGTTGTGGATGCTTTCAGCCTTTCAAAGTTTGTTCTGACCTGCCAAAGCTTGCATCATCATGGGTAATATATACTCTTCTACGCTCACCGGCCCAGTATTGGTATTGATGTCAACCACGTGTTCAAAGAATGAAGCTCGCAAAATGTAGTCGTTCTTGTTTAGATACGTTAGGGTGTGGGATAGGAGAATGTCACTACCAAGATGATTTGATGGAACTCAGGTTAGAAATCTTGGTTAGTTGAGGCCAATGAAAGTAGAGTTACTTGGTCTTCAAGCGGCCAAAAAACTTTGACAAGTCAGGAAGGCTTGTAAGAAGCGACCTCTTTGTCATGGTCAAACTGTCGGTCAGGAGTGATATGACGATTTCTTGGAACTGTTGGTGAAGTTCATTAATGTTATAATCGTACGAGGACTGCAAAGCCGGACAGATCAGCCGGAGTAATTCAATTGAGAATTTCATGAAAAAAATGCAGACATCAAGTCGTCAAACAAACCTCAAAATTATCCACGGGATCGTTTGAATTAATTTGCTTATTATCCCGTTTGACTTGGTTCTTCTGATTGATGACTTGGGCCAAGTTCAGAAATCTTTTGCTGGTCAAAGCCAGGGAGCCAATACATTTTCCAAGCGTGGCCCAAACAAACTCAGATGGGTCGTTAACCAAATGCTTGAGGTTAGGGATAAGATACTCGGGGAAAAGGGATGAGTTTGAAGGAGTGATTGTGTCGACTTGCAATAACTACTAACATTGACAAGTTTTCTGTTAACCAAAACAAATTACGCCACGTTACAGTCTTTCAAAGTTCACTTACAACCTGAGTCAGACACAGCAAGGAACTACTTTTAATCAAGTCACAGCTCTCGGGGCAATTCAGCAGGCTGACCAGGTATGGCAGCACACGATCCAGTTTGGTCTCATCGGTCAAATGTTCAATCAAGACAAGATACAAATCCAAACCTTTTGTAACTGAGCTAGGATATAAACAACTGCAAATATTTGAACTGAGGACAGATAGTAAGACCAATGCAACATCATCTTTTTTTTTTGTAAAAAAAAAATGATACATTCATGAGCATGGGCGCAGCTGATTGCTTCAATTGTTGAGACAAATAATACAAACCATTGGTAAAGATTGGAGATAACCCTGGGAAAGCTTTGAGATAGATGCCGTGCCCAGGAACATTGAGGCTAAGCGGGAAATCAACCTGGAGAGTTTGGAATCACATTAGCCTCACAATGTTACCAAGGGCCCAAGATAAACCAGGACATGATCTCAGCGTAAGAGTCTTTACCCAAGCTGTTTGAGAGGTCTGAGTGAGTGCACATTTGGATGGCTTGACGGATAACGTGTGGGAGTATGGGGGAATCTTGTCGACAATGGGATTGATGGCCTTGGAGCGAGTTTTCCGCTGGTGAGAGGAGCCAATGAAGCCCGAGATATAGTCAAAATCTGACCACAACTTTTCTATGATTCCGTTGGCGTCATTCCTGAGTTTATATTGGAACGTGATCTCAGGGACTCTGGCCCCACCCGGAAACGGCCCACCAATCCCGGGTGCGTCAAGGTTTGTCCAACGGTGTGGTCCAGGCAAATGGATTGGACCAGAAAGATCTTGCAGGCTTAAGAGGAACGGATGGAGAAACAAATAGAACAAATGCGGGAAGGTTTGGTTGCTTCAACAGTTGTTCAAATACATCTCAAACGTTAACCAATCGGAGGGATTGAGCTGAATCATGCTTCGGACAAGATCCTGGAGATGAGAGGTGATAGATCAGTGTATCCAAATCAACAAACTTATAGTCGCCAATCAAAACGCTGACCCGAATCTTGTCATCTTCAATTCCACGTAGGTAAGGTTCTACGGAATATTCGCCAGACTTGTAGTTGAACATTTGACTAAGACTGAATGGACTATAACCCTTGGTGAATAGTTCACCAATCACGCATCCTAAACTAAAGACATCCATGGATTCTAGGACCTTAGACTTGATCGTTGGCTCCAAGTCAACTTGGGTGGAATAAAACCTCTCTGGGGCAAGGTAACAAGATTGACGCAAGGAAGTATCAAAGAAGTATGAAAAGTCTGCAGGATCATCCTTGGGTAAGAAGTTTGGCTTGAAGGTTGATGAGAAGTCTGTGATGTAAACCCAATTCCAAGATGTTACAATCACGTTTTCTGATTTGATGTCACCATGGGCCACCTACCCGAGTTGTAGAGGGATGACGAGATAGAGGAAGTGAGTAGGAGGAAGTTGTTGGGGAGGTATCCATTGGGCCTTTTCAATGGTTGTCAATGTGAGAGGATTGGCACTTGGTCAGTCGGGCCAAATTGTTTCATTTGCAACCTTGGGTTTGAGTATAACTGTGATCCCTTTGCAGGAAAGTATGATGTTCAAGACCATTTTGTGACAGGGTCTGGTTTGATTTAACCCACAGTGGCACTGCCTTGAGCAAACAATTGTCTCCTTGCCCACATCAGGCTCAAACAACTGGGCCAAAGTGCTTTAGTTGCAAGCTTGATTTCAAGCAAAAAGGTATAGTCAAAATGGTTTGGGCGGCTAACAAGTACAAGCACTGTACTTTCCAGCTGTGGACACAGCAACCCATACCAGAATGGCCATGTCACTCCAAATTAATAAAAAAACTCAGAGCACTTTTAGGGACATGAAAAACGGCCAAATTTACTCTAGAGAAAAAAATATCAATAAAAACAAAAAAGATTTGTATATTGGTGGGGTTAAGAATGCTCTCAAACGTTGTTGTAGTAAAAAATAATTTTTTTTTCTTTCATCCATGCAAATATATTTACAAGCCCAGCATTTGAGTAATCTGCTGTATTTCTTCTACCAATCTACCACTGCCAATGCAAGCCAAAGCTACTGATACCTTATCCTTTTTTTTGTTTGCCCGTTGTTCCCTCTCCTTTTCCAGTTGCACTTGCTGTTGATCCTTCTCCTTTTCCTCTTTTTGAAAATCTAGCTCAGCTTGTTTCAACCTCCACTCAGCATCCAATTTTTGTTTATTAGCCAAAGTCTCGGCTTGCTGCTTTTGACCATCCATGGCCAGTTGGCGATCCCACTTTTGCTTTTCAAACTGAAGTTTATCTGATTCAATTTGTGATTTCACTGTTTTTTGGAGGGGAATGGCAATGAGAATGATTTTGAAAGCAAGGATATTGAATCAATCAACTTACATGAATCTCGCTTCTCCATGATTTCTTCAAAGCCCGAAAAACTGGAAGTGTTTCTCCTCTTTTGATGACTTTTGGGGTTGACATTGATGGAATTGGAGGCCTTTCGCTTACCCTTGGCAGAGGAGGTTTGAGTCTGAAAGTCCTCACTAATATTTGAAGGCAATGTGGGAGGCCCCATTGGCTTGAGTTTTTGGCCAATCAAAAATGGATGAGCCTGTTTTTTTACAATGTAAATCAGTCCGGAGCAACCAGACAGAATTGAAAACAATTTAGTTCCTTACTTGAGCAGATGTTGATGGCAACGGTGATCCAGGAATAACATCCTCCTCATTGGGCAAGTTCTCCAGTTGTTCTGCCCCAGGAAGAGAGCAATCAAAAGAAGGAAGTGAGGGGTCCAAGGTTGGGATTGACTGATCAATCAATACCAAAGTAGAAGTGATTGGAGCCAATTGTGTTTGAATATCCTCCTCGTCATCAGATGGGGGCCACTCCAAGGCCAAGGTTTCATCAAGGTCCCTGTTGGTAGGCTGAGCATCCCCAGCCAAGTCCTCGGCATCAACGGAATTGGATTGTTGGGCATTGAAAGCAGCTAGGGGGGTGATGTTGGCCTTCTTTCCAAAGATTTCATCCATTTGAATATAAAAAGGACAAATGGAGTCCAACTTATCAACCACCGAGTTGATCCCTTTGGCTTTGTCCAAGTCGGTGATACCAAAGCCAGTGGAGATAGACATGGAGTGGGCCTTTTTGTACTTGGCTCAATAGTTTTTGAACCGCTCCCTCATCTGTTTGGATGACAGATCCAGCCTACCTTTTGTTTTGTTCTTGAGTTCATTGGCCATCAGGAGATAACCATTGACCTTAGAGGATTGAGGTCGGCCAACACGTGTTTCGTTGTTGGATCCAAAGCAGGCATTGTAGTTGGAGGGAATTTTCAGCCAGTTTACCAGGATGATGTGATCAGCTCTCTTGAGCTGACTTGAGCCCTTGGAAGCTGATGGGGGAGGATTGTTTGTTTTGGAGTTCCTTGGTGATGTTCTCTTGGGTGTGTTGGACTTGTGGGGGGAGGTTCGCTGAGGGGCCATTTGAAAGAGTTTGGGCTACGCAAGTGATGAGAGCAATAAATTGATGAGAGTGGTGAAGTTTTGAGAGCGATAAAGTGGATGAGAGTGATCAAGTGATGAGAGCCGTTAAGTGATGAGAGTGATGAAGTTTTGAGAGCGATGAAGTGGATGAGAGTGATCAAGTGATGAGAGCAATAAAGTGATGAGAGTGGTCAATCAATTTTATGATGAGGGTGGGGGTAAAACATTTTCCGATGAGGTCGGAGGTAGAAGGAGGTGGGAAGACAGGGGTGTATGACGCGGACAGGTGGTGGAAGCATTTAAATACTTTATTTGAAAAAACCCACTTATTTCAGGTTAACTTTGACACGTCTGGTCTGAAATAAGTGGGTTTTTTTGATTTTTAATGGCGGGTTTGAAATGGCGGATTTGGGTTGAAACCCGCCATTAAAAAATGGCGGGTTTGGTTAACTTTAATACCCCCTATTGTTTACAAAGTAATTTGAAGATTCCAACCTTGGCTCTCTCCCTGTAAGCTCCAAAGCAGCCCTTAAATGAAACTTTTTTTTGCACCCTGTAAAACAATTCTAAAAAATTACAGATTTCCAATGTTACCTGTATTAAAATATATCTGTCACTTGAGACCATTAATATGTCCATCTAAAGAACAACGTCACCAACAGACAAAAATCCTGTTCTATTGGTTGGCTTGACTGATTATCAAGGGTTCATGCCAATTCATTAATTCCAAATTTCTTCCATTTTTTTCTTCTTTTTTCAATTTTATTTTATATATTCCCAAACAGAGAGAGAAAATTTGATGAAAAAACTTTTCTCCTCTGTGATTTCATACTTTACCTTTGTTAATATATGGACCCAAAACAGATTCAAGATATACCAAAGAGGGATTCATGTTTGAAAAATTCTCTTTCAAAAATATTTATGCACAGATTTGGACCTGAAAATTTTCTTTCAATTGAAAAAAAAGGTTTGCAGAAACTGTTTCTCTCCTTGGAGAGTGTCAGACCTATCTATTGCCTAGACTGGTAGAATTCAAATGGTTGTGGTGATAATAGGAAAACTCATAGGAAATTGGTTGAGAAAACTTGAAATAAGATTGAAATTTCAAGGCTAATTCAACTTGAAATTAATTTTGAATGATTTTTATATTTAGGGTGTAATTCTGAAAAATAATTAATCTAATTCATGAGAAAAGTGGTGAAATATTGATCTAAGATTTTCAAGAAGAAAGATGAAAAAGGTATGAAATCAGCTGACTGATTAGACTTATAAAAATTTGAAAAAAAATAATTTTTAAGGAAAATAAAATATGGTGTGGAAATCCAATCTGGGAATCACCTAAGTTTATCCAAGATTTTTTTCAAGAACCCATGGTTCCTATAAAAGTCACCTTGGTGTCAACCAAAGTGACTTTGATGCCAGGCCAGGATTGACTTGATGCCTGGCAAAATGATTCTGGAACAAGGCCAAGTTTTTCTTGGTTCCAATCAAAGCTGGTCAAAGTGACCCATATAATACATTATAAAATTTTTATTTTTCAAAAAAGGGTTGAAAGGTGGGGGGAAGAGAGGCTGTTGGGTTTGGTGCAACCAGCTTTGATTTGTTTCAAGGGGAGCTTGGTTGGGTGCCAAGTTTTAACCCCCCCCCCCAAGCCCAATCTAATCAAGCTTCCTGGGTTCTGATCCAAGTCCTCCTTGCTTCAAAAAAAAATTAAAACTTGGAAAGGCACCCTAAAGTGCTTTATACACCATATCCTTTCACTCAATGATTCAAAAATGTCAGAATATCTTCCTAAAAAAAGACCAATGAATTTCTTAAACAAGTATAATAATTAAAATAAATTTTCAAAGCAAGGAAAGCTATAAATAAAAAAACTTGAATGAATTCAATCTTTTTCATTGAAATTTTTTTAATATCTAAGTGTAATGAGGAAAAATTTTAATTTAAAAATCAGATGAAAATTCAGTGGTAAGTAAAAAGGTCAAGTAATGATTTCCAGAAGTGCAAATTGAGCATTTGGAACAAGCAAAGATATGATGGTGATATCAATGATAAAATAATGTCTAAAATATCAATTTGAAAGGTTTTCCAAAATTAATAATTGATCTAGTCCACAGTAGAATTGCCTTATGACAAGTTGCAAAGTACATATTGAATTTTTAACATGAGAGCAAGAGGTTAAAATGAAAATTTAACAGGTTTGAATGAGTACCAAATTTCATTTTTTCAATTCAGGGAGATAATGGTAGGTTTTTTCATGCAAAATCAAATTTTTGTGTGAATTATTATGTGTGGAAATGCTCTCAGTTACAAAAGAATACAATTAGATATATAAGTTTAAAGTTCACTTTTGATCTGAGTTTAAACATGTTTCATTGGGAAAAACAATCTCAAAACCTGAAATATCCCTATTTTTAATGCGTCTGGCACCTGGAATATTTTAGGAGAATTCAATCATGATTCAAAAAAACTAAATTCAAATTATTTGATTGACTACCTAAATAAATTTTATACCCTTTAAATGAAGGAACTCTAGTTTATAATCAATGAAGATGAGTACCCTGAAATTTCTCCAAATCAACTTTAAAATGGAGCCTGCAGTCCTGGTACTGTGAAAAGATTAAAATGTGACAATTTGATACTCAATTTTTCTATTTTTGCTTCCCAATTTATCCAAGTAGAAATATCAAACAATAATTCAGGGCCTGAAATTACTGAGGATCACACAGATTGTAAAGTTCCAAGTTTTAAAGATAAGAGCACACATCTAAATTTAAATTTCTGAATGAGAAATAAGTTGGTAATCTTTTGGAAAAAAAAAACAGACACAACTCATGAACTTGCACTAATAAAAGGGAATTTCAGATTTAGCCAATCTTTAATATCTGTAATTGAAGGTTTCAAACCAAATCAGCCATTCAAAACCTACCATCAAAAAACAAAATCTCTCTCTCTCTCTCTCTCTCTCTCTCTCTCTCCTCTCTCTCTCTCTCTCTCCTCTCTCTCTCTCTCTCTCTCTCTCTCCTCTCTCTCTCTCTCTCTCTCCTCTCCTCTCTCTCTCTCTCTCTCTCTCTCTCTCTCTCTCTCTCTCTCTCTCTCTCTCTCTCTCTCTCTCTCTCTCTCTCTCTCTCTCTCTCTCTTATTTTAAATCCCTCAAGTTGAACACAAACTCAGTTTTTCAACATCCATAATATTCTTCATCTTCATCAATCATTAAGATTCAAACAGAAATATCTCCAGAAATAATGGTTCTCAGTCTGCTAGTACCACCTCTTGTGCTGGTCCCAATTTCAAATGTAAAAAAATCATCATTCAGATAAGCCTGCCCAAAGTGTTGGAAAGCTTCAAGTTATATAAACCTGAGAGAACCTTAATATTTTCAGTTTATGCTATAATAAGCCAGTGTCCTCATCTTTCCAATCCCCATCATTCTCATTTTTTGATCTGATCTCAGAAAAAAGAATGCTGTCTGTTCTAATAGGAATTCCCCAAAGCACATCAACTACCTTGCTGGAATATTGATCTCAAAATTTATAGATTTATCAGAAATAATTTCAATGGGCAAGCCTCCAGTCCTTCTACTGGTATGATTAGTTAGGATACCATCTTTATCATATCACCACAGCCTCTTTTGTTCTAGAATCAGAATGAATACTTTCATTGAGAGTGATATTTCAGTCACTTGGTAGTTCACTGTGTTTTTTTTAATATTTATTTATTCCTCTTGGCAAGATTTTCAAATTTAAGTAACCATACCAGTAAAATTAAAGATGTTAATCAAAATATTAACTTGGGTGGAAATACCTACATGGCTAAATTTCAAAGTTGGAAATTCCTAACCTTCAATCAACTCTATTAATCCTTCTTTTCTGTTTCCAAAAATCATGAAAAATATTTTTTACCATATTTGATCAGACTCTCACGCACCCACCTTGCTAAAAAATCCTGTTGTTCACATCAAATTGAGGTATGAAGTCCAAATACAAAGCTCCTTCAAGGCCACCAATTTTAAGGATTATAAACTAAATTAATGTATTTCCATCTTGATTTTCCACTTTCAAGGTTTTAATTTGGGAAAACCTGAACTCTTTATAGATGGCTGTCCAATCCACAGGTTTATATTTTCCAAGGTGAAATATCATCCTCAGAATTTCCAGCATTTTTTCTTGAGAGATCATTGATAACTATAATGATAAAAAAAATAAAAAAAATGAAAATGGGAAACAATTTTTTTTTAAAAAAAAGAAAGAAAAAACAAGCAAGCAAAAAAATGAAGAAATTATCATCAAATCATTGATGGGGAGAGGTAGAAAGAGGAAGGTTTTATTTGATCTAAGTCATCCACCTTGACAGGTCTATCAATCCAAACTTTTAAACAAATTATTGATGACTGCTTCCATATTTGCATGAATAAGATTTTAAATTTTTACTGGAAGGATGAGTTTCTTGAGAAGAATGAATGTGAACTAGTTTTTGGGGGGAATGAGTGGTAGAATTGATTTCCTATTCAACCTGGCTTACACTCTTATGGGCTGTGATATTTTTGAGTTCTTGAATTTCCAGAAGGGGTTTAGGGGGAATATGAATTATTTTTTTATCAACCCATCCTTCCATCTTTCCAAATGGCAAGCTTTTTATTTTGTTATTTTTATGAAGGTCCAAAGAAACTATTATTGGTAGGTGGGACACCTTGAAGAACACCATTTACCTAATTCCCAGTTCCAGGAAGCATCCCACCTGGCATATTCTTGCCACCCACACTTGATATTTTCAATTTCAACTCTTTTTTAATTCCTTGGCATAGATTTCATGAAGAAAAAACAATAAGTGGTCCATTTGAATCTTCAAGAGGTTGAGGATTTTTTAACCCACTATGATTACCACATTATTATATTGTGGAATGTCAGGTAAAAAAGTGCATAGGCCTAATGAATTCAAACCAACCTGAATGGGGCTGGTGAGATATGATTGTTTGTCTTGATTCAACTAGAATCCATCTCCTGGTCCGATCAAACCATCAATTGTTTCAATTTTTTTTCATTTTTTAATCAATTTTATTGCTTTTTAAATTGTTGAAGGAATTCAATTTAATTCCTTGTATTTAGAATCAATTGAGATAAACTATTATTAGTCTTTTGGTGAATTAATTATTCATCAACAAGTGGGGGTGTGTTGATCATATCTTTGAGGAGGCAACAGGGGTTTTATGAGTTTCATAGTCCTTTAAAAAGTGGGTATGTATACTGAATAATATTTTTGCACATATGGAGGTGGGGATGGATGGATGGATTGCTCTTCCATCATTTAATCCTACTTATAAGCTTGGAGGTATGAGAGTTTTTCTTGGTGAAGATTGCCAATAGAACAAGGATGGGGAATTTAATTGGTCCAAGGGTGAAGAAATCTATTTATCTCAATGGATTCACTATTCAATATTGCTCACAATTTGGTAATTTTCATCTGATTTCTGATTAGTTTTCATCCTCCTTCCTGAAATTGATTAATTTTATTTGGAATACTCATTATTGCATAATTTTTCTACAGCCTCCCTGGGGTTATCTTTTTTATTGTTTGATTTGATTACCATTGGGAATGGAACATGTTGGGAATTTTTACAAATCATGAAATTGATATCACCATAGAGTTATGAGGGTTTGATTGGTTGGTTTGATCAATTGAGATGACTATTGGATGGTGTGTATGATTTTATGATTTGCAGGCATTTTTGGTTGTTTGGAATTTTGATGAAAAATGATGCACAAATGGTATATTTGATTTTTTAAATCAGTTATTTTTATCAAAGAAAACATTTTTAAATAAAAAAATCAGGGTGTATCAGTGTTAGAAAACCTTCCATTTTTTCACTGGTTGGTTTAAGAAAAATACCCCAATTTCAAACACACCAGTAGAAACCAAAAAAAAATCCATTATTAGGGTGTATCAGAGTTAGCCCACCCACCATTTTTTTAATGGCAGGTTTCAGCAAAATCTCCCAATTTCTAACATGGCATTAAAAATGGAAAAAAACACTTATGTCACATCAGACGTGTCATAGTTACCTGAAAATAAATGGTTTTTTCAGATGAAGTATTTAAAGGTTTTTGAAAACTCAACCACACATCAGTCCACGTCATACAATCCTGGTTTCCCACCTGCTTCTACCTTCAACCTCATTGGAAAAATCTGGTTCCTCACTCTCATCACTTCATCACTCTCATCACTTATTGCTCTCATCACTTCATCACTCTCATCACTTTATTTCTCTCATTACTTCATCACTTTCATCACTTCTTAACTCTCATCCCTTATCCCTCTCATCACTTCCTCACTCTAATAAATTATTTCTCTCATCACTTCATCCCTCTCATCATTTCCTCACTCTCATCACTTTATCACTCTCATCAATTTATCCCTGTAATCACTTTATCCCTCTCATCACTTTATTTCTCTCATCAATTTATTTCTCTCATCACTTTATTTCTCTGATCAATTTGTTTCTCTCATCACTTTATTTCTCTCATCAATTTATTTCTCTCATCACTTCATTGCTCTTAATATTTTCAAATGGCCCCTCAGAAAACCTCCCCCCGCAATTCCACTCAAAAATTCAATGCACCAAAGCAAAAATCCCCAAGTAACTCTAAATCAAAAAATCCTCTCCCATCAGCTTCCAAAGGCTTAAGCAAGCTCAAGAGAGCTGATCACATAATCCTGGTAAACTGGCTCAAAATTCCTTCCAACTATGATGCTTGATTGGCATCTGAAAATGAAACACATGTTGGCCAACATCCATCCTCTAAGGTTAATGGTTATCTCCTGATGGCCAATAAACTAAATAATAAAACAGATGGTAGGCTGGATCTTTCATCAAAACAGATGAGGAAGCAATTCAAGAACTATTTAGCCAAGTACAAAAAGGCCCACAAAATGTTAATCTCCACTGGCTTTGGTATCAAAAACTCCAATAAAGTCAAGGGAATCAACTTGGTGGTTGATAATTTGGACTCAATTTTCCCTTTTTATATTTAAATGGATGAAATATTTGGAAAGAAGGCCAAAATTTCCCTTTGTATTTTTGGAAAAAATGGTGGGATACAGATTCAGAGGTTGCAGTTTTTTTCCAGACCACACCACCTTTTTGTCAATCCCTTCCCCTACTGCTTCCAAAGAGATTTCAGAATATCTTTTTCAAGCCCTATTCTTGCCATTTCTCTGTATATTTGTAAAATCATCTCCTCACAGCTTGTTCCCTCCCATCCGCATACTTTGATTTGGGTGAGGATCAAGAAGGATTAAATTCATTTTATAACATTTTGAGGGTAGAAAACCCATCAATTGAGTGGTTCACCAGTCAAATAATGAAATAATGTAAAGGACTACGGAATCCAAGAGTGAATCAAAGGCAGAGGATGGACTGGAGGCAAGATTAATTATAGCTCCTGGTTGAGATTCCTGTGCCATTTGTCTTGAATTTTTGCAATATTTCCTGAGAGTTCTATTGAATTCATTTTGATACAAGTATTTTACAGATTGAAGAATTTGTGCGGGAGAGTCAAGAAGCAAATGAAGATGAATATATTTGAAATTTGATTTTTTTTCCAGGGTTCAATTAGGTTTGATTCACAAGATGAGTTAGAATTTTCAGTATCCCTGGCGGCAGGTTTGCCAATTTATAGCTCAGGAGGTGGGCTAAGTTAAGGTAACTTGGAATAAGAGGAATTTCTCACCCAGGTGAGAATAAGGGGTTGCACAACCAAACAAAGAATTCATTGAGTGGGTTGGTCTAATAACTTCATAGATGATCTTTTTCTATAGAAACTAATAGTAGCCACCCAAAGGCAATTCCATCAATAGGGCAATTTTTTTCCATGCCTCCATCCTTGCCTTTATGTATATGTATGGTGAGCTACCAAGGAAGAAAAAAAAGCTAACCAGGATCCTCTTGTCATATTTTGTTGGTCTTGATCTCATGAGAATGGAGAGAAATTGCTTGGTGGTATCTATCAGGATCCAATTTCTAGTTCAGTTTCTTGGACTTGGAAGGTCAATTGGAGTGTTGATCTGAATGAAAATGATTATGATGATTATCCTCATCTAAATCATTTTATTGTTCTTGTTCTGGGCTTTCAGGATCCCATTTTCCACTAACCAAGTCTTTGTCCTTATCAATCTCTTTATCTTTACCATCTTAAGGATTATTCTGATTTCCACTGGCAAACTTTGCCATCTCTCTTGATCTATTTGCAATGGAGTTAGAATTCTTTTAACTCTCTGTTGGGCATGTGATTCTATGACTAGGGGTGACCTTGGTTCCTTTAGGTGCCTAGAGGATTGAGTGGATGTTGAGATTGATGGGTGGAATGAGGAAATCATACTGACATGAATTTACAGAACCCACCTTGGTTACACTTGCCCATATCATTCTTTCAACAGCATGCCTCCCTGAAATCAGTCACTGGAGATAGTTTGGCAAAGAGTGGTAAAACTAGGGTTGGAGGGAGGAAGTTTGGGGAGGAAAGTGAGGATAAGGGTTGGTGGTAGAGAGGGAGAGAATGCAATTTGAGAGGAATGACTGGAATACCACCTCTGGTTGAAGTAATCAAAAGCAATCTTAGTGCCATCCTCCCAATTGTACCCAGCATATACAATACCAATTTACGGCAATCTGAGCTTAATCTTCCCGATTGTACCTAGTATATACATTACCAATGAGATGATCACCAATGTTATCAAAGATTTGCATCTTTAGTAGGTTACATACCATATTTTACCAACTCACAAAATACATCATTGTAGAAGGTCCCAAAGTAGGAGGTCATTTCTGCCTGGGATAGCTTACAGTTTGAATTGTGTGCTGGGTTCTGGTACATGTTAGAAATAACCAAGTTTTGAGAGAAGTTGGTCTTGATATGTTTTTGATAGCATCATTCACCATGTTGATAGGCACCAATCTTAAGGTAGAAAGAGCAGTTGACCTTATCTTGCTTGGAGCTTTAGATATTACTGAGATTGGATTCTATGCTGGAGTTTCTGACTTGGCTCTGTATCTGCTTGAATAGTGCTTGACTTGGATATGTTCTATTTTATTCTATTCTAGATGAGATGTAGACTGATTATTTGAGTGAGATTGTGATCAGGTGGTGGTGGTAGTGTTGGTGGATGAAAGGGTTGCTTGAGTTTGGGGCTGTCTGTTGAGTCAGAGTAGCTGGCGCTGCTGACAATGGTATGGTTGTTGAGCAATGGAAATTGGATTGGTGTGGATTTTAAAATGTGGAGGTGTGGATGGGTGTTTTGCATTTAATGGATGGTGGATGGATGATGATGCATAAATGTAAGATTTGATGTTTTAAATCTGCCATTTCCATGAAACACACCATTTGCAAATAGAACAGTTAGGGGTATGTGTATTTCAGAAACCTGCCATTAAAATGGCGGTTTTGGTCAAAAGAAAATGGGGGGTTTTTAATGGTGCTTTTCCCAACTCTGATACACCTTAATCTGAGTGTTGGAAAGGTAAAAACAAATTTCATTCTGGAATATAGATTAAATATATTTGAATTAAATTGAAATTTTTACATGAATATCTAATGAATAAGTGGTATATTACTTGAAATAAGTAAAGCATATTGAAGCTAAAAATCATCATGTAAAATTTTTGAAATTCTTGAGTTTAATTTATCAAGGGAATAAATTAGGTGGAAAAATGAAAAAAAATGAACAATCTCAATTTGAATTTAATATTATCATGCAAGAATGGAGATATTATTTTGAAAAAGTTGAAATAATGCACTTGAGAAATAATTAGGTCATGTTTGAGTTAAAATATATATATATATATATATTTTCAACGGAAGCTTAAAGAACAAATCTTTGATTTCCAACCCACGATTAAAAATCTTAAAACCAAACTTATTAGATGCCGGTAATTTCAGATTTATCCACAAAGAAGTGTGTTCCAAAATAATCTATACAAAGATATTGAATGCCTCAACCATGTTTCAGACCACACCATTCTCCACTTTCTTCTCCCTTCCATCCAAAACAAAACTCATTGGAGATATCCTCATCCTCTCTAAGAAAAAAACCACTCAAAAATCTTGCAATAAATCCATACCTCTCCAACTTGATCCTTGAATTTTTGAATCACTGAATCTATATAACTCATCAGTTAATTGCATAAAATCATACTTTGAAGAAGAAAATCAAAAAGAAAATCCAGCCAAGCAAACCTCTATAAGGAATTCAACATCAGCCAATCCTTCTTCTCAATCCAACAAATAATTTTATTCAACCTCCATATTCTAATTTTCATTTTTATCTATTCATGGAAAATGAGCTACAGGAAAAAACCAGTGTGATTTAGTTTCCATTGAAACAGATGGGGCATTGTTCTAAGAAATGTTGGGAAATATAAAAAAAATATTTTCCCATATCCACTGGATTTGGCATAACCAAAGCATATCAAGCCAAGTGGATCCATATTTTTTTATAAATAAATTTAAATTAATCTTTCCTTTCTGAAATAAAATTGATGAAAACTTTTGGGGAAAAAGCCAAGTTTACCCCACCAGCTGATTTTGATGCAAAAAGATCCCAAGTCAACCAATCCCAAGGAGAATTTTCACAGATCTTAACCTCTTGATAAAAATTAAAAGGAAAACCTGGAGCCCCTTGAATCACCAGCATCTGATGATGTGGATCATAATATAGCTATATTGGCCCCAATCCAATACACATCAGCATCTGGAATTCAGCCAAACTTCCTTGGATCCATCACATGCCTCTTTGCAGCAATAAATTCCAAGTGCAGATCAAATAAATTATTTTATCCCACTACCAGAAGATGATTCAAATTCAATAAACCCTGTAAAAATTCCCAAGTATCATGTTCAATTAACATCCACTCAGGTCAGTATTGAATTTCTTATTTATTTCTTTAGTGAAAAGCTTGATTATGGAAAGGAAGGTTGGGAGAATACAAAATCAATTGATGAATGAAATCTAAGTTCTGAGATTTTATTTCAAGAATAAAAATGGATTTTGAGAAAGAGGAGAAGTAAAAAGATTTCCTTGAATTGGAGAAAAATGAAAAGCTTTCCTTAGCCATTTCATGTGTTAGTAGTGGTTTACCAGTTGATTAAATTGAAAAATATTCTCAGATACTTGGATTTTAAATATATTTTTAGGTAATTTTTGGTGAAAGAAAAACATATATATAATCAATAAAATTTTTACTATTTGCAAGCAATTTTTAAATTTCTTTCATAAACACTAATTGTTGAATACTTTGAAGGTACACCAAAATATTTATGGACTACTATTCCCCCCTTTTTTTAGATATCTAACAGGAGAAGCCTATTTTTTTATAATTTTTTGATGTTTATAATCCTCTAAAATTCTGATGAGTAAAATAATTGGAGTTCAAAACAGCTAATTTAAACTTGGAAAAAATATTAAAATCTAAAAAAACCTGCTAATCCCTGAAGTAAAACTGCCACCCATAATATCAAAACTTTGATTGGAAAAAATAGAAGTGTATCCTTTTTCTGCCATAATCTGTGAATTAAAGATGAGAATCTATCTTAGAAAATCCCAGATATCAAAAGGTGGATCTTAGTTTGGGATGGTTTGAAAGTTTTTTTAAAAAAAATTAAAGTGGGATGAAAAATAGAGCTCTTGTGTTAATTCCCATAATACATATGGTTCATTGGGTGAATTCTATTAGCAATTTGTTCACTATGTAACTCCTTGAAAATTTTATGATGAAAATCTCTTAGTTTTTGGGAAAGTCACTGTCCATCCATGGTGATTTTTTTTTCACCTTCAGGATGGAAATCAATTCTTCTCATAGAATTTCAGAGTTTTTTTTCTGAAAAAAAAAAATTCAAAAGCTTTCTTATTACTTTAATTTCTCCATTCATCAGCCAAAATCACCACAGAAACTAGATCCCAATTTTATTTAAAAGTTTGGAGGTACATATTATGGTGGATTTAATGGAAAGAAAAACTTCCCCATCATATCTTATCCTCAGAAGAAATATGACTGAAACAATACCACTCAGCCAGACAGAAATAATTTATGTTTTTTGGGTGAAAGATTGGAAATCCGATGCTGATATTGGCTTAGAAATTTGAAGTGGATTTTTCAAATTAAATTTAAGTGGGGTTTGAATCCTATTTCATTCTAGATCATATGCAGAAAAACTTAATGAGTTAATGCCATCCCAAAAAAATTCCCATTATCTCCTCTTTTTTTTGAATTTTGAAATTATTGTCCTGATTCTTGACCAGTCTTCAATGATCCAAAAAAAATCAAAATAAAATTAGAATATTGGTAAAGAAAATTCTAAGATTGGAATTCACTGAATTACTCACAAATGGCTGTGATCCTCATTGTAGAATCAATTTTACAGACACCATTGAGAAGATGAAACATTTGAAAAATGGGGGGAAGGGTTGGGATGTCTCAAAGATCTTTTCACCTTTTTTTTTTTAGAATAATCAGCCTTCAGACCACGGTAAATTGAGGATTATTCAGGCATATGCAGATGCAATGAGATGTGAAGATGGGTTGGAGAATCAAAATCTTCAAAAATCACATTTTTTAGGAAATAAGAGTTTTAAGAGCTTACCTGTGGAGGTGATGATTATTCTTATTTTGAGAGTGAGGAGGATGGTGGTGGAGGTGGAGATGGCAGTGGAGGGAGGAGGAGGAGGCGGAGGAGGAGGAGGGGTAGATAGTGGAGTACATGATGATAATGGTGGTGGTGGTGATTTTTGCATCATTCAGAAGGAGGGGGGCATTTCTGCGGGTCCTGGTGGTAGCAAAGATGGGGGGAGAACAATCATTCATAGTTGAATAGCAAAAAATCTTGCAAAGAATGGATGGGGGGTGGGTGAGAAGGAAGAATGGAATAACCTGAAGAGTACCTTTGGGTTCTAGTGAAAGCAAATATGGGGGGTATACCAGATCAGTAGTAAATGAATCATTTTATGGGGAAGGGATGGGGGTATTGGCAAGATAAATATAGTTTTTAGATAGGATTAATAGTGTATAAATTATTTATAATTTTAAGTAAAAGTCTTTTTTTTATGACTGATTTGATTGATTCAATGGACATGGGATGAAATTGGGCAGAGAGGTTCTTTTATAGAAAAGATCCCTCTCATCAAAATGGCTATTTACAAGCTGAGGGAGAAAAAATTGACCCATGCTTTTCTCCTTTGTTTCTTTGCTTTATCATGGAGTGAAATGAACTTGAATTTTTTATTTTCTCTGATAGTCCTTGCTATTTTATTTTTAATCCAATTTTGATTCAACTTTCTTTTCTTATTTGTATAGAAAATTTCAGAATTAAATACATCAATATTTCTCTGAATTGTTTCTGTATAAAGTTCATGCTTTTATAATAGATGTAATCATTCTGTTATTTTATTTATTTTTTCTTTCTCAGAGCTATCAGCATGTTCCTCCCTTTGTGTCAATGGATTGAATACATCTTTTAGTGACATACTTTTGGATTACTGACAGATTATGTGTCAGCTTGCTACTATGTACAGAGAAAAACTGTCAAATAGTAACACAAACTATGAAAAATAAGAATACCTCAATTAAAAAAATAAGGAGTGAGAAATCCATGAATATTATTACAGGAATGGATTTCTCACCCAAAATTAGGTAGGGTCACTCACTGACCCCACCCTTGAATTCCAAGTCCTTATATTTTTAAAATAATTAAAAAGAAAAGTACTAAAAATTACGACACCAGTATGGCACTTTTTGGCCATTCTAATATTGCACACGTATCGTCAAATATAGGGTTTACACCTAAAATTCACTCAGAATTGAGGTGTTGTGTATATTTTAGGAGTTACACGCGGAAATGTGTTATGTCACAATTCCCGCGCGCAGCCCCGCATCATTACATATCCCTACGTACTAGTAGCAGCAGGTTCCCGCGTACTAGAGACCCGCGCACAGCTGATTCTGCCACGCACGCAGCAGATCCTACCCCGCGCGCATCTGTACTAACTGATCCCCGCGTCTGGATCAGTTGTGACTAATCTGACAACCAGGTACCGCTCAGAAGAGCTACAACCTAGTTAGGGTTTCCTAGTATATTTAATAAACAGAAAAATTCATTCCTAATGATCTAAAAAGATCAAAACTTAAATAAAATTAATGAAAATTAAGTTGAAAACATTTTTTAATAATAAATCAAAGATCAAGGATTATCACATAAATCACTGATCCTGATCTTTGAAGACCACAAAACACCACAAGGAGTGTTCATAAAAATTATTAAAAATTATCTACATGATGAGCAATTAATGGACAATCAGTAAACATCCACATCTGCACGCTTTAAATCAATATCAATAGTACAAATGAAGGATTAGTACAGAATGATCAAATTTACGCCATAACAGATTAACAGATCCTGTGGCTAAAATAATACAGAAATCCAGCAGATCTAAGGACAGCTGATTGACAGCACCAAGTGGACGTGCTAATATTGCCCTGACTGGCTTGTCAGCCTCATCCCACAAGCAGAACCCTCTCTACATTCCCTGATAAGACCAAAATCACCCCAAAAAGGTATTTATACAGACCTCTTTGGATCCATTATTCCATCATCAGTTTACCAGGAATTATTTATTATCAATCAGACACCGTGTCATTGTTAATCAAGTGCTTATATGAAGATAAGCAAGTGATTTATGACTTAGTCTGTAGTAGTATTATTTACCTATATTAACCAATCAACCATTGAAGTTTAGTCAAGCAATCTACCCCATCTTCTCTGAAACCCTTCCAATTATTCCAGGATTTTCGTGTTAAAGTGGTCAGAGTGAGTTTTACCCTTCCTTTCTTGGCCATTTGAGCTGTTAAGCCCGGTCATTAGTGGAATAAGTCCTTTCTAAGACACCCATCTTTATTCCAAAGTTCTTAAACTGCCTAAGGAGGCCCCTTGAAGAGAGGTTGCTAGTCTGTAAAGATCCCCAGTAGTATAATACTGTGGCCCCTCTTTTATATTATATTGAAAACCATTTACTACCAAACCAATTAAACCTTGCAACTGCTCTTATTAAATAATTTATTTGAGCTTCTAAGTGTTTATTATTGGAATAATAATTATTATTATCATTCCAGCATTTTTATCACTCTCTGTAGCTAAAGGAATGCAAGGTTCCTGGTATCAGAGAGCTGACAACTGGGGGTCTGGCCGGGAAATATCCTTAAATAATTAATTTTTAATTATTTATTCCTTGGAACAGTCTATTTATTTTTTAAAAATAAGTTAACATACTTATAACATATATTTTTGATCATTTGTTTCTCTAGTGGATCTTAAGACCAACAGAGAATTGATCAATTATTATTTGAACCTTTTTAAAAATAAAAAAGAAGAAAAACCCTGTAACTTTGTCCCTGTTATTCTAACTCCTGAGCAACAACAGGAGAAATTGCTTTATTATAAACAGCAGGTTATAAAAGACAAAGAACTTGAGCTTGAAAGAATTATTAATTTCAATTCTTTATTAAGGCAACATAAGGAGTGGAAGATTTATCAAAGGAAGCTTTATATTTATAAACTAAATAAACCTGAAGATAAAGAAAAATCCAAAAATAATAAAAGTGATTATTTTTTTCCTAAAAATCATTTTAACACGTAAAAATACAAAAAAATATTAAACTTATATTTTTTTTGTTTTTATCCATCTCAGTGGATTTTGATTTTGGTGATCTCATTGACCAGGAACTCCTAGAGGACGTCCCAGACAGTGTACCATTGGACTTACCCTTGGATTTATCCCAGGATCTGATTGGAACTCACTCAGACCCCGTTGGAATACCCTCCAAGGATAGTTGTGACCCCAATCAAGTGTTGGTACCCTTGAATTTAACTCTAAGTAAGTTAAAATATTTATAAAAAATTATTAAAAATATAAAACACACAAAAAATATTATTTTTATAATTTTAAAATCTTTTTTCAAAAGTTTCAACAAAAGACTTACACATTTTTTTGGTGCTATCTTTCAAAATAGGCGCAACACCCGTGCAACCGGTAGAACCCCATCATATGGATCTCTGCCCGGAGGAACCCGTGCGCGCAAGGACTCCAGTTGCTAGCGCAATGAGGGGACTTGAACCCGTGACCATAGTGTCTTGCGGGACAAAGATGGCAACAACCGTGGCCGCCAACTCGACCAACAGACCGTTGGAGAGCCATCCGTTGCCCACCATCTTATCCCAGGAGGGTACAGGTCCTCCTACGCCACCCCAGCTGGACTCAACCAAGGAGGAAAGAGTCAAAGTATTAGTGAAATAGCACGTGAGCTATTGGGAACAATTCAGGTTGGCTCAGACCCAGGAGGATCAAGCAGGTATGAGAAAAGCCATTTCTCAGGCAAAGAAATCTCAGATTCCTCTTCAAAGGTTGATCCCAAAGAAAGAAGTAGAAGGATACATGCAGAACTGGAATCCTTGGGATCAGTTAGCTTCCTTAAAGGGAAAGGACCCCAAAAAGAAGAGGTCCTCAGCCCATCAGAGGTTAAGGAACCCAAAGGATTGGGACAACATAATATCCTTAGCCCAGAAGTGGAAAAGGGTGTACCACAATTAGATGTAGAAGCTCTTAATAGCTTTTCTATAAATGTGTCTCACAATTTTACTATTATTAGCCAATGCTTTGACAAAGTTTATCAACAATTGGACAAATTAAGTTCAAGTATTTTCAGAGTGATTGACACTCAGTCTCAGATTATGAGAATTGATGAGTTGGAAATACAACAAATCAAGGATAGTATAAGAACTAGTAAGTTGGACCTGATGAAACATATTGATGACAACCAATCAATTCTTCAGGAAGATATTCTTGCAACCATAGACCATCTTAAGGAAGAAGTTAAGAAAACTAGTCCTACTCCTTCAGCCCATCTAACTAACAAAATTGACTTATTAAGCAAAAAACTTGATTTAGAGTTAGGTATGATTAAGAATGATCTCAGAGATCTTAAGATCAACTCTACTAACTCTCTGGTCATTGACCTAGAAGAAACTAGACCTGCCAGGTTCACTAGTACTCCTAGTGTTCCTCCCAGAACCAGGATAACTAGGAATGAGTCCTTCAGACCCAGTCCTACTCCTGAAATGGAGCAGGCTTTGAAGCTACTTCCTCCCATCACTGAATGGCCTAAATTCTCTGGAGAAGGAGAATACAACCATGTCAGTTTCATTAAATTTATTGACTATACTCTTTCTTCTTATGAGCTCCCTGATGCAATAGCTGTGGTAAGATTGCCCAGATTATTTGAAGGAGTAGCTCTTGATTGTTTTATCAATAAAAGAGAAGAAGTTGGATCTTTATCCTGGAATTCTTGGAAAGAATTGATCGAAGTACAGTTTGGTACCAGGATTTGGAAAAGAAAGATGATGAAAAATTTTGAAACTTCCCAGTTTGATCCATCCAAGGACAAACCTCATAAGTGGTGCCTAGACCAGAAAAGGAGGTTAGACTGTTTTTATCCTGATGCTGATAAGGAAGAAGTCAATGAAAGACTCCTCAACTTATGTCCCGGACAAATCAACCACAGTGTAAGGTGCAGAATGCCTATGGATTCAGATCTTTCCACCTTAATAGGTGTGTTAGAAGAGACTATTGATATGAATGATCTTGATAAAAGGGTCAATAAACCTCCCAGGGAACAAAATACTAGGAACAGGGAAGAATATACTGCCAAAACTACAGAATCCCCTGCTACTAATCCATCTACCTTGGAAGTCAAGAAGACTCCAGAATCAAAAGAGAAAGTATGTTGGAACTGTAACCAAACAGGACATGTAAAACCTGATTGTCCTCTCCCTAGGAAAAGGATTAATCTTATTGAAGGAGAAGAGTATGACAATCCTGACCCTCACCTTGATGATACTGACGGATCACTCTCTGATTGTGATCTAATAATCACTAACCCTATCAATGTTATTGAAGGTAGTATTGAGTCTTCTCTGGACATAAATTCTGTCAACAAGGATTCTAACTTACCTCAAAAATGGAATCCCAACATGAAGATTCACCACATCTCTGAGGCTAAGGCTCTGACTCTAAAACCTTCTGCCAGTAAAAGTTACACTTCAGGCAAAAAATGCTATGCTACTGGTTTAATCCAAGGTCCCCCTGTTAAGTTACTTCTAGACAGTGGAGCCTTTTGCTCTTGTGTTGGTTCAACTTATCTGGAGAAACAAGACCCAAACTGGAAACTGAACTTACTACCAGTACCTCAGGCTAAGTTCAGCAGTTGTAATTCTGCTCTCAATGCTGTTGGAGTATGGTCTTCTGATAACATACTCCCTCACTCTAAAGGATCACTCAAACTGAACATTGAATTTGTAGTGCTCCAAAACAGAGTATGTGATTATTTTATCCTTGGGAATGATTCTCTTTGCTTATATGGTATAGATGTATTCCAAAGCAAAGGTAGATACTTCACTATAGGTGGACACTGGAATAAGAAGTTCCAAATATGTCATGTCAATGCTCAAACTTCTGATTCAACTTATGAAAAACACTTAGAGAAGTTCAATCAGGAATACTTCTCTCAAGCTTCTTTGAATTCCCTTCTCAATGAAGAACAGAAACGGGATATCCTACAAGTATGCTTTGAAAATCAGAATGCTTTTTGTACCAAAGATCACCCCATTGGTAACATCAAAGGACATGATATGATCCTAACTCTAACTATTAAGCCTCCTTACCCACCTAACCTCAGGAGACCTGCTTACCCTTCTAGTCCAAAATCCAGAGCTGCTCTGGAAACCCGTATTCAAGAGTTGGTTGACTTACAAGTCTTAAGGAAAGTAGGCCACAATGAAAAAGTGGATATTACTACCCCAGTAATTCTAGCTTGGCACAATGATAATTCAAGAATGGTTGGAGATTTTAGAATTCTTAACAAATACACCCAAGCTGATTATTATCCAATTCCAAGAATTGACCATTCTCTGCATAACCTGTCCAAGGCTAAGTACATCACTACCATGGACATGCTGAAAGGTTTTCACCAAATACCTATCAGCCCTGATAGCCAGAAATTCATGAGAATTATCTGTCATTTGGGAATTTATGAGTATCTTAGGATGCCTTTTGGTATTAAAAATGCTCCTTCTCATTTTCAAAGGATGATGGACATAGTCCTAGGATTATTCATCAGACAGGGATGGATGATGGTATACATTGATGGTGTTATCATTTCCTCTGATCATTGGGATACTCACATGGAGAAATTAAGGCTAGTCCTCAAAACCATCTCTGCCGTAGGATTGAAAGTATCAATTAAAAAGTGTAACTTTGGCTATGGAGAACTCAAAGCCTTAGGACACATTGTCTCTGGACTAACCTTAGCTGCTGACCAAAACAAGATAGCAGCAGTAATGAATAGGCCTATGCCTCAGAATAAAACTGAACTCCTATCATTCATCAGCTTCTGCAGCTACTATAGGAAGTATTTACCAAAGTTTGCTCTTCTAACCAAATGTCTGTATGAGATCTGCAACAACACCACTGTGTTTGAAATGACTCATGACAGAGTCAAGAACTATGAGGAACTCAAAATGGCAATGACTTCAGCTCCAGTACTGATCCAGCCAGATTACTCTAAACCTTTCAAGCTCTACATAGATTCCAGCATGGAAGAGCTAGGAGCTGCTTTACACCAGGAAGTCATAGAAGATGATAAACCAGTGGAAAAACCTATGCTCTTCATATCCAGACAAATTAAAGATACTGAGAAAAGGTACGGTGCAAGCCAAATGGAATGCCTGGCCTTAGTATGGGCTCTAGAGAAACTCCATTATTACTTAGAAGGCACCAACTTCACTGTTATTACTGACTGCAACGCTTTCAGGAAATTAATGAACATGAAGACCCCTAGTAGGCACATGTTGAGATGGCAGATAGCTATACAACAGTACAGAGGACAGATGACCATAGTTCATCAAGCTGGGACTAAACACCAGAATGCTGATAGTTTAAGCAGGAATGCGTTACCCAATGACCCAAGTAACCCTGCCTATGATCCAGAGGATAATGAAATCTTCCCTATCCTTAATATTAACAGGTTAAACATTGAAGCTCCTATAATGGGAATCCATGTTTGTGAACTGAATGAATCATTGTTCAACTCTATCAAAGAGGCTTAAAATTATGGCATAAAGACTCTGATCACTATTATGGAAAGTGCTTCTCCACCTCCTGAATTGATCAATAGCCTACCTTAACCTCTTTTGAAACCATACAAAGCCGGAAGGTTCACCGTATGGGATGGTCTGGTATACTATAGGCATCAACATTCAAGTGTCATAGTCTTAACTAAGGATGCCCATATCAAACATGTTCTGGCTGAGTGCCATGATAACTGCTCATCTGGTCATTTGTCTGCTGATAGAACCTTGGATAAGGTTAAACAAACTGCTTGGTGGGTTAATTGGAGAGACTCCACTATACAGTACGTTACCAGTTGTGAAACTTGTCAGAAGTCCAACAAGACTACTGGGAAATGGTTTGGACTACTGCAAAAGATTGCTGAACCCAAGAAAAGATGGGAGATCATCAATATGGACTTTGTAGCTGGACTACCACCAGGAGGGGCCTATTCCTAAAACTCTTTCTTGGTCATTGTGGATAGGTTCTCCAAGAAAGGAAAGTTCCTACCTAATCACAAGGAAGACACTGCTATGGAAGTTTCCCTATTATTTTGGAACAGACTCATTGCTGATGTTGGAGTTCCCAAGATTATTGTCAGTGACAGAGATCCTAAATTCACCTCTGAGTTCCGGAGGAACCTAAATGATATGCTTGGAACCACCTTAGCTTTCTCTACCGCTTATCATCCTCAGACGGATGGATTAGCTGAAAGGATGATTCAGACCCTGGAAGACATGCTCAGGAGATTCTGTGGCTTTGGACTAGAATACAAGAATTCTTACGGTTATTGCCACAATTGGTTTAGCCGTTTACCTGCACTGGAGATGGCCTACAACAGTAGCAAGCACTCTACCACTAAGGAAGCACCTTACATACTGGAAAGAGGATGGATTCCTAGATTACCCAAGGATAACCTTAACCACCAGCTGACCAATATTCACCCTACATCACTTGATTTCAAAAAAATGATAGATGTAGCAAACAAACATGCTGTTAAATGTGTCCAGGATGCTATAGAGTATAACTAGCAAAGGTGGGATAAAACCCATAAGGAGCCTGATTTCAAAATTGGTGATCAAGTCTTAATCTCTACCACTAACTTTACCAACTTGGGTGGAAATAAAAAGCTTAGACCAGCTTTTGTTGGACCTTAAACCATTAATAAACTTTGTGGTAAAAATGCTGTGGAAGTAATCCTCAGTGATGAGCTTTCTAGGAAACATCCAGTCTTCCCAGTAAGCCTCATCAAACACTACCAACCAAGGAATGGAGAACATACTCCTTCACCTGCAATGCCTGTTACAGAAGAACCTGAAAAGGACAAAAGTAAAATTAGCAAGATCCTTAAGGATAAGAAAGATAGGATCAATGGAAAAGATGTCAGACTCTACCTGGTTAGATACAAGGGTGAATCAGCTGATAAAGATGAATGGTTTCCTGAACATAATATCCCTGACGGACCTATACACCTGAGGAACTACAGAGCCAACAGGAGGCATTAGCCCCAAATTTTTTTTTCGGATATAGACATATCTTGGAGCGGGGAATGTCAGCTTGCTACTATGTACAGAGCAAAACTGTCAAATAGTAACACAAACTATGAAAAATAAGAATACCTCAATTAACAAAATAAGGAGTGAGAAATCCATAAATATTATTACAGGAATGGATTTCTCACCCAAAATTAGGTAGGGTCACTCACTGACCCCACCCTTGAATTCCAAGTCCTTATATTTTTAAAATAATTAAAAAGAAAAGTACTAAAAATTATGACACCAGTATGGCACTTTTTGGCCATTCTAATATTTCACATGTATTGTCACGTATAGGTTTTACACCTAAAATTCACTCAGAATTGAGGTGTTGTGTATATTTTAGGAGTTACACGCGGAAATGTGTTATGTCACAATTCCCGCGCGCAGCCCCGCATCATTACATATCCCTACATACTAGTAGCAGCAGGTTCCCGCGTACTAGAGACCCGCGCGCAGCTGATTCTTCCATGCACGCAGCGGATCCTACCCTGCGCGCATCTGTACTAACTGATCCCCGCGTCTGGATCAGTTGTGACTAATCTGACAACCAGGTACCGCTCAGAAGAGCTACAACCTAGTTAGGGTTGCCTAGTATATGTAATAAATGGACATATGCATTACTAATGATCTAAAAATATCAAAACTTAAATAAAATTAATGAAAATTAAGTTGAAAACATTTTTTAATAATAAATCAAAGATCAAGGATTACCACGTAAATCACTGATCCTGATCTTTGAAGACCACAAAACACTACAAGAAGTGTTCATAAAAATGATTGAAAATTATCCACATGATCAGCAGATGATGGAAAATCAGTAAACATCCTTATCTGCACGCTTTGAAGAAATATCAATAGTACAAATAAAGGATGATTACATAATGTTCAAATTTACACCATAACAGATTAACAGATCCTGTGGCTAAAATAATACATAAATCCAGCAGATCTAAGGACAGCTGATTGACAGCACCAAGTGGACGTGCTAATCTTGCCCTGAATGGCTTGCCAGCCTCAGCCCACGAGCAGAACCCTCTCTACGTGCCCTGAGAAGACCAAAATCACCCCAAAAAGGTATTTATACAGACCTCTTTGGATCCATTATTTGATCATCAGTTTACCAGGAATTATTTATTATCAATCAGACACCGTGTCATTGTTAATCAAGTGCTTATATGAAGATAAGCAAGTGATTTATGACTTAGTCTGTAGTAGTATTATTTACCTATATTAACCAATCAACCATTGAAGTTTAGTCAAGCAATCTACCCCATCTTCTCTGAAACCCTTCCAATTATTCCAGGATTTTCGGGGTAAAGTGCTCAGAGTGAGTGTTACCCTTCCTGTCTTGGCCATTTGAGCTGTTAAGCCCGGCCATTAGTGGAATAAGTCCTTTCTAAGGCACCCATCTTTATTCCAAGGTTCTTAAACTGCCTAAGGAGGCCCCTTGAAGAGAGGTTGCTAGTCTGTAAAGATCCCCAGTAGTATAATACTGTGGCCCCTATTTTATATTATATTCAAAACCATTTACTACCAAACCAATTAAACCTTGCAACTGCTCTTATTAAATCATTTATTTGAGCTTCTGAGTGTTTATTATTGGAATAATAATTATTATTATCATTCCAGCATTTTTATCACTCTCTGTAGCTAAAGGACTGCAAGGTTCCTGGTATCAGAGAGCTGACATTATGAAAGAGATAATGAACAAAGAGGCTTGTGCCAAGTTCTTCATCAGTAAGGAGAAATAATAAAGAAAATGAACAAAAGAAAGGAATACAACAAGGGAAAGCAAACATCTAGCAACAAGTTGTGACAAGTTAGCTGGCAGGATCTGAGATGGCAATGCGTACAGAATTGAAGGATGAGGAAGCTGAGGGTTGGATGACTGGGAGCTTTGAGCAAGGTTGAGGATCAATGATAAGATTTAGGAAGATCACATATGACAGTGAAAAATGAAAGTCTTACCAGTCAGAACTTGATGAGCAGAAGATTGTGTAGTTGAGGTTGAGATGGCATCTTGAGTGTGAGTCTTGAGTGTGAGTGAAACTTAAAAGAAGAAAAGGAATAAAAGAAAAAGAACATAAGGAAAGAAGAGGATTGAGAAAAAGGATCAAGGGGATTGATTGTGAGTCAGGTTGGGGATTGAGTTCAGCATTGAGGGTCTTCCATGAATTGTCCCCCCGTGGCTGTCCTTCTGGTTGTGCCTTGACTGTCTGTGACAGTTGAGAGTTCAGTTTGTGGCATTTGGGAATTGCGCGCAGAGTGAAACTTGAGGGAAGAGTGGGGGAGACTGTATTGAATTACTTGACACCCCCGGTGACTTTTATGACTGGAGTTGGAGCCAAGAAGGAGGGATTAATTAGTTTAAGGAGAGAAGTGATTGAGGGAAGAGGAAGTGCCTTGATGAGCCCATTGGCCTTCATGTTGGGGGCAGGTATAAGCTCAATGACAAGGTTTCCAAGCTTAAGTTCTTTGCAAAGTGCCTTAGGTTTTATGTCTATGTGGCGAGTTTTGGAGTTTTATCCAAACTTCTTGAGTTTGTCATTGAGTCCCTTGTTATCAATTAAGTGCCAGCTCGGGCTGACATTGGTGTTCAAGAGTTTGGCCACTAAGCCTCTCATCCAGATGTCTTCTAGGAAAGAATCAACAAGGGGGTTGAGTTTGGCTTTGGTTGTGGATTGTGTAAAGTTGCGCTGGCAGTAGCTGCTCCAGGAGATGAGGGAATTGAAAAGAAGAGAGAGATGACCTGATTGCAAGTGTCTTGTTTCCAAGTTGTTGCTCCAAGTGGCATTGCTGTAACATTCAATTTGAGTGTTGGAATGGTGAACTTGCACAGCAAGTTTGAGATTTTTGGTACTCTTTAGATATTTCCAGCACCTTTTGCCTTCCCTCCAGTGGCAAATGCCTGGCTTCTCACAGAATCTGGCAAGGCTGGAAACGGCAAAGCTGAGGTTGGTGCAAGTGAGGCAAGCTATGTAGTTTATGAGAAAAACCACAGATTGATAATTGATGTTGAGAGACTTTAATTCTTCATTTTCTTCATCAGAGGGGGGCATCAAGTTGAAGTTGGCTGTGAAAGGAACTGAAGCTGGCTTGCAATTTTTCATTTTCAATTCTTTGAGTCCGTGGTCAATGTGCTTGGGATGAGACAAGAGGATTTTGTCGCCCATGCATTTGTACTTCATTCCAAGAATTGTGTTGGGTTTGTGGTGACTAGAGTTGGGGAATTGCTTGAGAAATTTGTCTTGGAAGTTATTTCCAGGACCAACCAGAATAAGATTTTCTACATGGAAGAATAAGACTGAGTTGGAGTTTGGATGAATGTAAAAACATGGATCAGAAATGGATTTGTGGAAGCCTTGTTTGTGGATCCAAGAGGTGAGGGTGTTGAACCAATTTGCGGGTGCTTGCTTCAAACCGTAAAGAGATTTTTGTAAGATGAGGAAATCAGACGTTCTTTTTGAGCCTTTGGGTCTTTGAATGATGACTTTTTCGGACAGAGGTGCATGAAGGAATGTGCTTTTTATGTCAAATTGGGTAATTGAGAGAGAGTGGAATAATCCAAACAGCAGGGAAATACGTAAAGAGGCGGCCTTTCCAGTGGTAGAGAATGTGTCCTGATAGTCCAATCCATAGATTTGATCAAAGCCTTGGATGCACAGTCTACTTTTATAGATGAGCAGATCACCGTGACAGTTGTCTTTTATTTGGTACACCCAGGCAGTGTTGAGTGGATTATTGGGTTCAGGACTGTTTTGATCCTGCCATACCTTGAGTAATTTGATCCCATTGAGTTCAAAGTCCATGGAGTCTTCCCATTTGCAAGATTTGGAGCATTTTTTTGCTTGTTCAAAAGTTTTTGGCATGTAACAGTGGTGATAACCAAATTGTTGAGGTGGATTTAAATTCAATTGATCTTGGAGAGTATAGCAAGGAATAAGTTGTTGCGCAAGTTCTTCAGAGGATTTGGATTCATTTTTGGTTGAGCAAACCTTAGGAGATTTGTGGGTGAGCATAGAAGGAGGAGAAGGATTTTTGGAAGGAGATTCAGGAAGGTTCTTGGATTGGGACATGAGGTTGTTGGCGTGGATAGGAGAATTTGGGGAGGAATTGGTGGAAGAGATGGTAGGAGGATGATCTTCAATCTTGATTAGCTGGGATTTTTTGGCAGGGTTTGGCAAGCCAGGAGACTGAGTTTGATTGAAATGTTTGATTATCTTGACATGTTTGAGTATCTTGACATGTTTGGAGGAGATAATGGAATTGTCAGATTTGAGAATTCAATAGGACAAAAAGTTGGGATTGTAGCCCACAAGGGTACCAGCAAGCCCTCAGTCTTTGAACTTTTTGCCTTGGTTCATCTTGTTTTCAAGGAACATCACCTGAGATCCTATGGGTTGAAAGTAACTTAGGGTAAGAGTTTTACCAACAAAAATTTGATAGGGAGAGGGAAGATTAGGAGATTTGTGAATTTGGTTCCAGGCAAGACAGGCTGACTTAGCAACTTCTTCCCAGAGATTGAGCGGAATTTTGGAGCTTTGGAGGATGGCTTGCATGCATTCAGTAAGTGTTTTGTTGGCTCTTTCAACCTTTCTGTTGTGTTTGTGATGGTATGGTTCAGAAATTAGGTGTTGGATTGAATTGATTTTGAAGAAATCTTTGGGTTTGGAAGAGGTGAATTCACCACTGCTGTTGGTACAAATGGTTGCAGAAAAACCATTCCTTTTTTTTTTGTGGTTCAGAATGATTTTGAGTTGTTGGCTGGCATCAGATTTGTACTGTAGAGGTATGGCTGAGATGTATCCTTAGAAGTTGTCGATAATGGTCATAATGTAATTCATGTCATTTCTTGAGAGGGTTTGATTGGGCCTATCAAGTCAATGTGAAGTTGTTCAAAGGGTTTGGAAGAGGAGCTGGAGGCTTTATTTAAAGTATTTTGGGTGATTTTCAAGAAAATGCAGTCCTCACATTGGAAGTCAGCAAGCATTTTGGCAGACAGCAATGGAAAAAGGTTTTTGAGGCAGTATGGAGTTGCATGTCCAAAAGACTGATGCAGATGTTGGATGTGATTGGGATCTGGTCCCTTGAGTGAGAGATGACAGAATTTGTGGTTGTTACCAAAAGAAGAAGTAGGATTGAGTAGGAAGAGATTTTCTTGAATAAAACCTGAGAAGGCTAGTTGGGAATTGGCAAAGAGCAAGAACTGGTTTTGGGAGGATTTGAGAGTGCAGTGCTTAGTGGAGATCAATTCACTGGGGCTGATGAGGTTCACCACCAGATTGGGTACAAAGAGAAAAATTGTTAAAGTCACCAATGAGCTCTTCCAAGACAGTTTAACAACTCCCTTGCGCTTGATGGGAAGCTTTGCGCCTTCCTTTCCGGTGTTGATGAATTCCTTGTCAGAGCATTTGTCAAGATGGCTGAAAAATTTTGAAGAATTGAACATGTGACTTGAGGCGCCAGAGTCAAGGATGATTCAATCAAGAGGGTTGAAATCTTTGACCCACGTTGTAAGAAGTGCCACGTAATGAGCTAGTTCTTTGGTTTTAGAATTGGAATTGAGTTGAGCTCTCCATAAAGCTTGCAATTCCTTCCACCACTTGGGAGCAAGATGTTTGTGAAGGTGCCAACACTTGTCTTTGGAGTGATCAGGGGACCGTGGATTGTGGAATCCTTTCCTGCATTGCAGCTCTGTTGGAATCAGCTTCTTTGGCAGTTGTGATGAGACAAGAGCAGTTTAAGAGAATTTAGCTTCCTTGGATTTGAACTTAGTTTTTTTTGTCAAACTGGCTAAGTTTGTTGAGAACAAGATCCATGGAGACAGCCTTGTTGGATTGCATTATTTTCTGAAAAAGAGAGTGCAGAGATGGTGGAAATTTGAATAGAGTGAGATACAAGAGAATTTTTTCTGGAAGATCTATAACTGTTAAAATACATAAGCACTTATGCGTGTGCTATGTATGAGTGTAATCCAAATGGGATGTACATGAGGTCCTCTGTGGCCCATTGGAAACACACACGGACCATACGTGGCTGTGTTCATGTCATGGATTTGGGGAAACTGGCCTCAAAACGCGTGAAACAGGCCCATTGATACACAGGCTCTAATGGGACTGGTGGGGTATATGGGAAAATACAGCCAGATGGGCTTGTATGAGCAAAATTGGGCCCAAGGTTTATTTTGGACATACTTGGCCAGACAGGCTGGCCCGCCAAAGTATGTTAAACTCACCTTTTGGGTATGGGGGCGGCCCATTGGGGCCGCCGCCCATGTGGCAGCCCATTTGGGGCTGCCGCCCATGTTGCGGCCCGCTTGGGGCCGCTTTTTTTGCTGACGGCCTGTTTATGGGGCCCGACCGCCTGCGCGGGGCTGTCATAGGGGGAAGGGGGACTCAAAATGGAGCCCCCCCACCCCAGTCGCGGCTGCTGCACTGGGTGGCGGTTGCGGGGCTGGTGGCCCTGGCTCCTCCCCCTCCCCTTGCTTGCCATTGCAAGGAGGAGGGGGAGGGCTGGCTGGATGGAACCAGCCAGAGACCGGTTGCAAGGGGCAACCAATCATGGTGGGAAGGACTTTATCACCCCCCCCCCAAGAGTGGTGGCTAGGCCGGTTGCATTGAGGCAACCGGCGGTGGGGGGGGGAATTGACCACCCCCCCACCATTGAAGGGACGCTCTCCCCCCCCCCCCTTTACCAAGGGGGAGGAGCAACAGGCTGGAGGGGACTTGACCACCCCCCAGCCCACCTACCATGATGAAGCCCTGGGGGCATCAACCTCCAGGGCCCCTGGTAGGGGGATTTGACTGCCCCCTCCAGGGATTTGAGAGAAAGAGAGGGGGGGCGTGTCCGCTGGTTACACCCCCCCATGTGTGTCTGAGACCGGACCCAGGTGTGTCCTGGGTCCCTCCTGGCCATTTTTATGGCCAGGGGCTGGTTGCATGAGGCAAACAGCCAGCATGTGAGGTAACGGGCCGGTTGTAATAGACAACCGGCCAGGGGTTTGAACAGCTAAGGGGCTGGTTCAGCCCCATTGAGGTGGAAACACCAGAAATAACTGGAATAGGCTGGTTGTAAGGGTACAGGGACTGATGCCATGCGGGCTGATGTAGCCCAAACCAAGTAACAAGGCCTGTAGAGCCTGTAGAGCTCTTTTGGAGCGGAAAATTTGCCTTTTGGCTTGTTTTATCATGGGCTCATAAGAGGCCAATCCTTTGTACTTAAGGAGCTCTTCTCCCTGCCATTTTCCATCATCCATTCATCATCCAATCAAATTCATCACCAATATCATCCAACATATTTCCCCATTGTGAGAGCCCATCAGCAATTATTGACACAAGGTGTCCATCATCTCTTTTGCTTTGAATAATGCTCATTTTCCTAAGCTAATTGCTGGCCATAATTATAACACATTATCAGTACCAACATCATCATTACTTCCAAGCCATCTAGACCCTTGTACCTCACTCTGGAAAACCTCAAAGACCTCAAGTTTTCCAAGAAGATGTCCTATATCCCTGATTTTAGCTCCACCAAGATAGTTCTGAACAGTCAGAATTATATGTCATACTGACACCAAACTCAGTCTAACCTCAGTCTAACCCTCAGGCCTAATCTACTTTCTTAGGAACTTCAACCTCAGGGCTCAGGAGACTTACATCAATATGTCTCCAGTAACTATATACCTCAGGATCTTCATGCAGTACATATCTACATATAGTCTAACCTCATACTATACACAGATAGACTCCATAGGCTTGCATATACTCAATCTCCCAGGCTCTACTCTACCTCTCTGTCTAACCCATACCTCTTTGGGTTACCTCTCTGTCTAACCCATACCTCTTTGGGTTATCTCTCTGTCTAACCCATACCTCCTCTGTGTGGTTTATCCTTTGGGAATCTCTATGTACATCCTCTTGCAGATTGTATTACATACTCTCTCTACTTAGTACATAGTGTCATGACTCCCATGTACACTGTACATCCTTCAACTGTACTCTCCCAACTTAGACAGCTCAGACCTGGAACCTTGTCCCAATGTAGAAGCAGCCTAGCCTAATGTAGTAGCATACCTGATCAGCCCTCTCTGTTACTTAGACTGTTCCCATGACATCATGTGTGTAGTCTGAGCCCCAATCACTTGTACCTCTGTTGTAGTTCCAACCTCCTGTCTATTTAATAAGCCTCCTCTTTCCTCTTCCTGATGCTTCCCCCAAGAAATCAGTTTACTACTTCTTACTAGGAGATCTTTCCCAGCAAGTGTCATTCAGCGCCATTCAACCCAATCCTCCTCTGCTCCTGTTAGCCTCCTTCAGTAACCTTTCCCCCAAGCCTACTGTGGGTAGAGACCCCTCTGTGCCAAGCCCTGCTTGCATGTCAGCAGCCCTTGTGACATTATATTGCTTTGGCTGTCCTTATGGATAGTGAGCTGGACAACATCTGTTGTGGGGAGATAATGGATGCAGATTACACTTTGATCAGTTCAGAAGTAGAGAAAAAGTCTTATCACCTCATCCTTAGGCATCTTGATGAGAATCATGTGACATGGGTTGCCAAAACTCTTAGGGAAGATGAGAGAAGGAGGGGCAGCATCCTTTGGAAGTTGCTTAAGTCAAAATATGCTGGTGATTCCATTCACCAGAAGGTTGTAGCCTTCAATAAACTATTCAAGTTAAAATATTCAAATTGTAAGCAGTTTGTTGCAGAGGCTAGGTCTAGCACAGCCAAGTTTAATTCATCAGGACTTAACATGGATCCTGAGTTTTTGTCACTCTTAATCCTTCAGAAGCTACCAAAGGAGTTTAATTCTTGAGTCAGAATTATTTCCCAATTGGATTCTCTTCCTGGGGAGGAGGATGTGCTGAAGAGGATTTAAAAGGATGATCTTCAGTTCAAGATGAAGGGGGGTTCTGGAACAGCCCTTGTTGGAAATACAGGAAAATCTTGCAAGAAGGCAAAAAAGGATTTGTCCAAGGTCTTATGCTATAATTGTCAGAATAAGGGGCATTATGCTAAGGATTGCAAGGAGGCCAAGAAGAGGAAGAAGTCCAAAGAGAATGACAAGGAGGTCAATCTCACCACTGAAAATGTTGCAATGGTGGCGTTTGATGGTCCAATGGAAATGGTTGTTGGGGAAGAAGTTCCCAACAAGAAGGTCAAAATTGATGAGGATCAAGAAATGGACTTTATTGATTATGAAGTGAGTAATCTTAACCTCAAAGATGAGAACTTATCAGTGACTGATAAAGCTTCTTTCCTATTAGTAGGATTGAAGGAGGATTTTCTTGTTTTGATTGATTCTGGCTGTACAGATCACATGTTCTTTGAACCAAATTTATTTTCAAATCTTAGTGATTATGATGGAGTTGTAAATATTGGTCAGAAAGGCAGAACAATTCAGATTAAGGGAATTGGAAAAGTTATTCTTGCAAATCACTTGGGTTTCAAAATTTCTTTTGAGAAAGTGTTCTATGTACCAGAGTTGCCTTATAACCTTGTGTCTCTTGGAGTGTTGTGGAAAAAAGGTTTCCAGATTTTTTATCTTAAAGAAGATAGTGAGAAAATAGATTTGGATTTCTAGATGACTCAGAACCAGCATAAGCTGTACAAAGAATAGGAGAACATGAGAATGGAGAATCTGATAGGAATAGAGATCTGGAGAAAGAGAATGTAAAGAGAATCCTACAGCTTGACCAGAACTTGTATGTTGGAGGCAGAAGTTATTCAGGGAGGACAACGCATATTGAGAGGACAGGCTGAGAGGAGAAGTTGGAGAGGTAGGCTGGATGGCTGGAGGATCAGATAGGGTCTTCTCAAGAGATCTTGAGAGATCAGAGTCTCACCAGACAAAGATCTATGGTCAATGGGATTGAGTTGAATTGGTGGCGGGGAAAAAGAAGAAAAAGAAAAGGTAGAAAAGAAAAGTTAGAACGAGAAAGCATGAAGAAGAGAAAGCTGAATATCAAAGGTTTTCCCAACCGTCTGAGTGTTGAAGTGGCCGCAGAGTGAGGCCACCCAGGGTGGAAGAGAGAGCACACGGAGAGAGAACTGAGAGGAACGCGCAGGAGCGCGGGGAGAAGCCTAATGAGACTTAACAGATAGGTTTGTTATTGATATGGATGGGAGAATTGTTCTTAGTGGACAAGTTCAGAATAAGCTTTTGTGTGCAAGCTTGTTCAAAATCTCAGCTCTGAGCACTGTTGCTCACAATAGAAGGGGCCATAAGGTAAAGGACAGCAACTGTGAGAGTTGTACCTTGGGGGCTAAGACTAGAAATGTGTTCTCAAAGAGTATAGATTGCACTGATGTTCCTAGAGAGGAATTTTCCATTGATTTGGCAGGGCCATTCACACCGTAGTCCCTTGGTGGGGCAAGATACTTCATCAATTTAGTTGATACTGCAACTAATTATGTTTGGGTTAAACCAATTTGATCTAAGGATCAGACCACAGAGGAGGTTTCTGTAATCTTCAAAGCCTGGAAACATAATGATCTAATGAAGGAGATCAAGAGGGTTATTACCAATGGAGGTGGTGAATTTGTGAGTAAAGAGTTTGAGAGGTTATTGAAAGATTATGGTATCATTCATATAGTCACTACTGCAAGTACTCCACAAAATAATGGAATAGTTGAGAGAATGAATAGGACTTTACTGGACAAGGTCAGAACTATTATGTCTCAATCTGGTCTACCAAAGTTCTTAGGGGCTGAGTTGATGTGTACAGTCTGTCTCTTGCACAAAATTGTAAGTGTTAATGGGAAGAGTCCTCATTATCAGTTTTGGAAGTTTTACCACAAAAAATCACACCTAATAAAAATTGGTTTCTTGGTGTATTATAGTGTCCACCATAATGAGATGGTTAGAAAATTAGACCCTAGAGCCAGAACAGGGGCACTTGTAGGCTATGATTTAATCAGTAAATTTTATAGGATCTATTGTCCAGGGAAAAGAAAGTTTATCCATAGTAGGGATGTAAAATTTGATGAAAGTACCTTCCCAATTAAAAGGAGTGAAGATGTTGTTGTGAATAAGCCACAGCAATAAATAGAATTAGCACCTATTTCACCAGCAGAGGCTGAGGAACATGTGGTTCCAGAAGATGAAGAAATGGCAGATGTGCCACCAGAGGGTTTAGTACCCGCTTCAGGGGAGTCCGTTAATTTGGAACCTGATGATCCTCCACCTCCAGTTAGAAGGAGTGGAAGGGTTAGAGTGCCAGTTGATAGGCACAGGGAATGAAAGTCCCATTATGCTGCCGCAGGATATGAGGAAGATACATTTCAGGAACAGTGTATGCTCAATGAAGTCCTAGAGATGAGGTCAGAAATTGGTAAAAGGTTTAAACCAAATAGCTTTGGACAAGCTATCAATTCTGATGAGAGAGCCAACTGGAAGAGTGCTATTTTTGAGGAATTTGATTCTCTGGAGAATGATAGTGTCTTTGAAGTAGTTAAGCAGGATTCTGTTCCAAAAGGAAAGACCATTGTGGGGTCTAGATTGGTGTTAAACAAGAAGTTTGACACAAATGGAGTTTTGAAGAGGTTCAAAGCTAGATGTGTTGCACAGTGCTTCAAGCAGAGAGAGTGTATTGATTACCAAGAAACTTTCTCACCAACTGGAAGGCTGTCCACCTTCAGGTACATCATTGCTCTGGCAGTGGATTTGGTTGAAGAAATCAGACAACCTGATTTTGTAACAGCATACTTGAATGCAAAACTTGGAGAGGAGGAGACTGTTTATATGTCAATTCCTGATGGTTTTTGTGAATGTTTAGTAGAGACTAAACCAGAAACCATGAAAAAAATCTGTGTTAGAAGTTTTCTTTCAGAAGATAAAGGAGAATATGTCCTCAAGCTGTGTAGATCCCTGTATGGATTGAAGCAAGCAGCTAGGTTGTGGTATAATACCATGAGTGAGAAACTGATACAGATTGGTTTCAAGAAGTCTGAGGCCAACCCTTGTCTTTTTTTAAGAAAGGATGAAAATTTTTTTGTATGGTTTGAAGACATTATCATCATTGGAAATGGTAAAGAGAGAGTCATGGAGACACTCAAAAAGGAATTCAAGATAAAAGATCTTGGTCTGGCGCAACAGGTTCTAGGAATGAAATTCAGTAAGAGCAAGAATGGTATTAAGTTAAACCAGAGCCGCTACGTAGCAGATCTTCTTAAGCAGTATGGCTTAGAAGATACAAAGGAGTTTGGTACTCCTATGCAGTTAAACATTTGTTTAGAGAAGTCTACAGATGAGGAGTATCTGGAGTTTGTTCAATCAGGGAACAACTAAAGGTCAGCTATTGGATCACTTAATTATTTGGGGCAATGTACAAGGCCCAATATTGCCTTTGCAATTGGTGTCTTGTTGCAACACTTAGAGAAGCCAAGCATGAGGCATTGTTCAGCGTTTAAGAGAGTTATGAGGTAAATTAAAGGAATGCACAGTCTGGTACTGTTGTTTACAAAGTCAGCAAACTTTCATTTGGTTGGTTATTCCAATGCAAGTTGGGCAGATGGTAACACTAGGGAATCAACAAGTGGTTTTGTATTCTTCTTAGGTAAGAATCTGGTGTTGTGGATTTACAAGAAGGTATCAGCAATAAGTCTTTTGTCAACAGAGGCTGATTATAGAGCTTACTTAGCAGCTTCACAGGAAGCAAAATGGTTGAGGAAAGTCTTAGAGGATACACATAAGCCACATGGGTTTGCGTTTTTGTATTCTGATAACCAGAGTGCCGTTGCCTTGCCGCAAAATCAAGTGTTCCATTCAAGAACAAAACATATCAATTTTCACTTTAACTATATTTGCAATGCCGTTAACTGCAATGAGATTGTGTTGAGGTACATGCCTACTGGAGCAATGATTGCAGATATCTTGACTAAGGCTTTAGATAGGAACAAGCATCAAGGCTTTGTGACTAATATGCAAATGTCACCCCTTTTGGATTAAGGGGGTGTGTTAAAATATGTAAGCACTTATGCGTGTGCTACGTATGAGTGTAATCCAAATGGGATGTACATGAGGGCCTCTGCGGCCCATTGGACACACACACAGACCATACGTGCCTGTGTGGATGTCATGGATTTGGGGAACTGGCCTCAAAACACATGAAACAGGCCTATTGGTACACGGGCCCTAATGGGCCCGATGAGGTATATGGGCAAATACAGCCAGATGGGCTCTTATGGGCATAATTGGGCCCAAGGTTTATTTTGGACATACTTGGCCAGACAGGCTTGCCCGCCAAAGTATGTTAAACTCACCTTTTGGGCTTGGGGGCGGCCCATTGGGGCCGCTGCCCGTGTTTCAGCCCATTTAAGGCTGCCACCCGTGTTGCGGCCTGCTTGGGGCCACTGTTTTTGCTTACAGCCCATTTATGGGGCCCAATGGGCCGCACGGGGCCGTTGTAGGGGGCAGGGGGACTCAAAATGGAGCCCCCCACCCCGGTTGCGGCTGCCGCGGGGCTGGTGGCCCCAGCTCCTCCCCCTCCCCTTGCTTGCCATTGCAAGGAGGAGGGGGAGGGCTGGCTGGATGGAACCAGCCAGCAACCGGTTGCAAGGGGCAACTGGTCATGGTGGGGGGGACTTGATCACCCCCCCACCAAGAGTGGTGGCTAGGCTGGTTGCATCAAGGCAACCGGCGGTGGGGGGGGGGGGAATTGACCACCCCCCCACCATTGAAGGGGTGCTCTCCCCCCCCCTTTACCAAGGGGGAGGAGCAACGGGCTGGAGGGGACTTGACCACCCCCCAGCCCACCTACCTTGATGATTCCCTGGGGGAATCAACCTCCAGGGCCCCTGGTAGGGGGATTTGACCGCCCCCTCCAGGGATTTGAGAGAAAGAGGGGGGGGGCGGCATGTCCGCTGGTTACCCCCCCCCCCCCCCCCATGTGTGTCTGAGACCGGCCTCAGGTGTTTCCTGGGTCCCACCTGGCCATTTGTATGGCCAGGGGCTGGTTGCATGAGGCAACCAGCCAGCATGTGAGGTAACAGGCTGGTTTTAATAGAATACCGGCCAGGGGTTTGAACAGCTAAGGGGCTGGTTCAGACCCATTAATGTGGAAACACCAGAAATTACCAGAATAGGCTGGTTGTAAGGGTACAGGGACTGATGCCATGCGGGCTGCTGTAGCCCAAACCAAGTAACAAGGCCTGTAGAGCCTGTAGAGCTATTTTGGAGTGGAAAATTTGCCTTTTGGCTTGTTGTATCATGGGCTCACAAGAGGCCAATCTTTTGTACTTAAGGAGCTCTTCTCCCTGCTGTTTTCCATCATCCATTCATCATCCAATTGAATTCATCACCAATATCATCCAACGTATTTCCCCATTGTGAGAGCCCATCAGCAATTATTGACACAAGGTGTCCAGCATCTCTTTTGCTTTAAATACTGCTCATTTGCCTTAGCTAATTGCTGGCCATAATTATAACAATACCTACATCAACAATTTTCTTTAGGGAGATTTTGGTTTCAGTGATGAAGAGATCTATTGCTTTGAGTTTGAATTGGTGGTATAGGAATTTTTTAAAAACACAGGCTCAATTGGCTGTTTGGGAGGATGCAAACCATTCCTTGATTTTTTTCCAGAATAGCTTTGCAGAGGAGATGTTTGCATGGTTGACAATGTTATTGTGGGTCACAGAATCAATGAAAGAGAGAAGAATAACCCTGGTTTCCATGTTGTTGATTGAGCTGAGAGTTTTGGAGTTGTTCTCATGAGCCTCCTTGACACCTTTGAGTTTGAGCAGCATGGTCATTTTGTCTTTCCAGATAGAGTAGTCATTGTCAGATACAATAGTTACAGCTTCCAGAGCAGCCTTGAGAATCATTTTTCAGAAGCCATTGTTGCTTGATCCCTCCACTGATTTGGTTGGATTAGTTGGCTGGATCTTTGGCTTTTAACCGTTTTGGATTACTGACAGATTATGAAAGAGATAATGAAAAAAGAGGGCTGTGCCAATTTCTTCATCAGTAAGGAGAAAGAATAAAGAAAATGAACAAAAGAAAGGAATACAACAAGGGAAAAAAACATCTTGCAACAAGACGCAACAAGTTAGCTGGCAGGATCTGAGATGGCAATGCGTACAAAATTGAAGGATGAGGAAGCTGAGGGTTGGATGACTGGGAGCTTTGAGCAAGGTTGAGGATTGATGATAAGATTTAGGAAGATTACATATGATGGTGAACAATGAAAGTCTTACCAGTCAGAACTTGATGAGCAAAAGATTCTGGAGTTGAGGTTGAGATGGAACCTTGAGTGTGAATCTTGAGTGTCAGTGAAACCTAAAAGAAGAAAAGGAATAAAAGAAAAAGAAGATAAGGAAAGAAGAGGATCAAGAAAAAGGATCAAGGGGATTGATTGTGAGTCAGGTTGGGGATTGAGTCCAGCATTGAGGGTCTTCCATGAATCATCCCCCTGTGGCTGTCCTTCTGGTTGTGCCTTGACCATCTGTGACAGTTGAGAGTTCAGTTTGTGGCATTTTGGAATTGCGTGCGGAGTGAAACTTGAGGGAAGAGTGGGGGAGACTGTATTGAATTACTTGACACATACTTGTGTTGTATTTTACAGGAACTGGATCTTGAATAACTTGATTATTATTCATCATATTTGGATGATTATTTTTTCTATCATGATAAGAATTATCTATTCTTTATTTTTTTTATTAAATAAATTTTTTCCAACAAATATTTTCAAATCTATATACCTCAACAGGTATTACAATCTCAACAGCAGGAGGGAGGGGGTGAGGATTGAGATGGGACAGGGTACTTGCAGTTCAATGGCAGATGGGATGGTTGGTTAGCAGGATGTTATTGAATTTAGTTGGGGCTGGTGCTTCTGAGTTGATCATGCATGGTGGATAGATCAGGGTGGTGGTAAGGAGGATTTTGTGTGGTTGAGGTGGAGGTTGATGTGAGGTTGTGAGAGGGGGGGCAGGGGAGGTTGATGTTGCATGGTGGTTCAGATGATGAAATGGTGATGTTTGAATTTTTAAATGTAGCAGGAAGTGATAATTTGGAGTTAAAACAAAAAGATAGAAATTAAAAACCAGGCAGTTTTTTTTTTTTTTTTTTTTTTTTGACCAAGTCTCAAAAGATAATTCATGAATGAAAGTAAGCTATATTGAGAGGTAGGATTCTCTACTTCTCTCCTGGGTAGCAAAAAATTAAGTATAAGAAAAGAGTGCAATGTCTTGGGGAGAATCAGGCAAATAATATTCAAATATTTCATTTCATTCATATTTTATTTCAGAAAATAAATCATGCAGAATAACACAATAGATCTACAAATTTCTGAATATCTCCATGCCTTTGTAATTTTGGAGCTGGTTTCAAGTTTTTATTAATATTCACCATCTCCCATTCAGGAATCTTATGAATTTTTGATTTAGACCCTTGATTTAGCTATGTGATAGTAGAAATTGGTTTTATTTTGAAAACCAGGGGAAAAATTCCAGTATGCTGTAACCATGTGTTTACCACTGGCACAAGCAGAGTTTGCAAGGTGATATTAATAAAAGTATTACTGAGTTTTTTGAGAAATTTTCATTTGACTGAAAATGTCTGAATGATGACAGGAACCCGCAAGGCCAGCATGGAGAGAAATGAGCTTCTTGTTTTTATTCAAAACAAGTTTAACCACAACAGATTATCCAAATGAAAAAAGCAAGGATGGTTGGTCAGCTTCTTGTAAAAGAAATTTAAGAATGAAAGAATGGATTGGCTTTTCTTCCAATAAAAATAATGGCTTCCATAAAGTTTGGGTTTTTTAATCAAGGTGCTATTGGTTCCATCAACAAACCCAATAAAAAATGGAAAGCCTTCCCTATCACTTACCTATGATATCTCCTTCCACTCTACCTTTTTTGGCCAGAAAAGGGCCAAGCCACATAATCCTAGGATAAAAGTGATAATTCATTGGCTATATAAGTGGACTGTTCCATACCCAATTGAAAATAGAGTTTATCAAAAATGAATATATTCTAAATTCAAATTTGAGCCAAATTGGAACCGAGAAACTGTGATTTGGATAGAGGGATTGAATTTAGGATTCCAAGATCCATTCTGGAATATGTGATGTTTTTCAATTATCTTGAAAAAATTCATTAATGATGCCAAAAAAGCTCAAAAAATCTGATGGAAGCTTTATTTTGTGGAGGAGATGGAGCTTCTGAATTTCATAAATAGGATGGAGCGCTGTCTGTATTTGAGGGAATAAGTAGCGCCTTTGCAATAGGGGATTTAAGAATAACCAGTTGGATTCCAAATGGGAGTCTGCACCAGATTTGAGTAGTAACAAAACTTCAACCAACTTGATTTCATGATAAACTAGATTTCTGAAGGTTGATATAGATGTACAGGTACTGATACTTAAGAGTTCTATGAGTGGTGGTCATGTTTGGAATTTGAAGTGGTGAGGTGTGAGCAATGGTGATGTGTGTAATTTTAAGTGATGAGGTGTATGAATTGATAGAGTGAGGAAATTGGTTTCAATATTGATGATATGGAGGGCTGGATGGTTTTCTTGAATTTTGATGTATGATGATACATGGATGATGGATTTGTTGTTTGAAACACACCATCTTGAAATTCACCAGTTAAGGGGTATGTGCCCAACCTGCTGTTTTTAATGGCAGATTTTGTCCAAAGAAAAAAAAGGTGGTTTTCTAATCGAGGGTTTTCTAAATATGATTTTCCCTTTGAAGGAAAGAAAAATAGGGAGATGGGATATTTAAAATAAGTACCAAATTCAATGAGAAGGAATATATGAATTAAAAAATATGAGAATTAATTTTAAAATTGGCTTGAAGTATGAGAAGCATGGTTCAAAGCATAGGAAATTCAGGTGTGTAAATCTTTGATAATTCCTGATAAAAAAAAATAGGTATTAGAATATTAGATACATAAAAATTGCAAGAGCTTTTCCAGGTTCAATTTTTGGTTGAATACCAAAATTTTAAATTTCTCAATAGCTTTGGTTTGAATTCTGAGCTAGTTAGATTCCAAACCATCTTTTCTTTCAAAGCTGATCCCATAATTGCTGAAATTTGAAGCATACCAGTGGACTCACCACCAAGCTTGGCTCAATAGGATCTTAGAGGCTTTTCAATTTCCTCCATAGAAATTAATTCCATCAATTCTACAATTTCAAGCACAATTCTTCTTTTTGGTAAATTTTGAGAGGCTTGATTCAATTTTCTGCATCTACACCAAGCTTTCCGCCAATAAAAAATGTTCCTTATCAAGAAGTAGCTAGATTAGATTTCTAACGAAAATTCCTTCTCGATAGAAAAACTAGAACTCACGGTGTTCAACATCACATTCACCCATGATGCATGCCGTGTTTCTCTGGCCCGACCGCTTCCAATTACTCCACCCCGCCGCCCCCGATGATGATTCGGCCGGGTTTGAGGTTGATGGGCTGTGGTGGTCTTGGCTCCCCGGGGCATCGGGTCGGTTCCTCCTCCCGACTACCCCGCCCGCCTCCAGCTCGGCTGGTCTTCTCCCACTCTAAATCCAGCCTGCGTCTTCTTCCCTCCGCCTCAACACTACACTTGTGTCGGATGATACTTAATCGATCGAGGACCATCGCCCGGATTAGAAAGATCGTATCATCGAAACCCATCGTCCTTGGTCCTAGTCATCCACTGATCGATTGATTCTCCCAACTACTTCTGAATAGGAAACCATGGCATTCAAGAAAGATGAAGAGACGGGCGGTGAGCATCTCCTTCCACGTCGTCCCTCAGGATTGGAGTATGGGTCGACTATGTGCTGATATCGTAGCTCTCCCTCTTGGTCTGATGAGCTAATCATAATCAGTGGCCCATTTCATGCAGGATAAGACTACGGTGATTCAAGAAGCTAGAGTCTTTAACGAATCACCTATCTCCCCACGCAAATGTAGGATCCTGTTGACGAAAATAGTTTACCTTTTGTACTCGGGTGAAACATTTGGTCCTCAGGAGGCTACCACCTTATTTTTCGGTGTCACCAAACTGTTTCAGCACAAGGATGTCAGTACTTTCTTCGATTTTCATCCTTTCGGTCATTTCATAGCGTATACTATTTCATACATCGTTTGATCCTGGTGTGACGCTTGGGCTGATAATGATATCTTCCTTTGGAATCTCGACAGAGTGCTCTACGACAAATGGTTTATCTAGTGATCAAGGAGCTATCACATCTTGCGCAAGATGTCATCATGGTCACCTCATCAATAATGAAGGACATGCAACCCAACTTGGAAGTCATCTATCGACCAAATGCGATCAGGGCACTTTGTAGGGTGATCGATGGCTCAATGATCCAAGGTATCGAAAGGTTTTATAAGTCGGCTATCGTCGATCGAAATGCATCCATCAGTTCTGCCGCCCTAGTCTCTTCCTATCATCTCTTCCCGATCGCGAAGGATGTTATCAAACGATGGGCCAACGAAGCACAAGAATCACTCAACGCTAAAGGATCCAGTGGTGGTAGCTTCATACCTGCGAGCGCGTCAAGTTACTTGAGTAGCTTCGGTGGTGGGGGTGGTCAGGCTCAATCAGGCTATCAAGCCGTCGCTAGTTCGAGCTACATCACTCAATACCACGCCTTGGGACTCTTGTACGCCATCAGGCAACAAGATAGAATGTCTGTCTCAAAGCTTATCCAACAGCTGGGTGGTGGCAAGAGTAACACCCTCCGAAGCCCTTACGCCCTTTGCATGCTCATTCGATTCGCCAGTAAAATCATGGACGAAGACCCTAAGTTAGCTGCTTGCCTCATCTTCATTTCTTGATTATCATTTGATCTCACCTAAGCCCACAAATTCTTATCATTTGGCCTCTAGCCTCCAGAAACAGATGCACGATCTCCTCGAAGGGTTCTTAAGACACAAGTCTGATATGGTTAACTACGAAGCGGCCCGGGCGATTTGCGAGATGAGGAACGTTACCTCCGCCGAACTCTATCGACCGGTGGCGGTACTTCAATTGTTTTTATCATCGCCCAAGGGTGCACTCAAGTTTTGTGCTATCAGGACTTTGGCCAAGTTGGCCTTAACTCACCCTCAACCGGTTCAAGCTTGCAATCTAGACATGGAAAGGTTGATTAACGATGATAACAGAGGCGTAGCCACCTTTGCCATCACCACGCTACTTAAAGTACGATTCTTGCCCCTTCCTGTTTTTTGATCGTCTGCCTTTTTTACCTCTCGCGTATTTTTCCTCATCATTTTGTGTTACCTTGAGCTGACGTCTCGTTTCATTTATTTATTATTACCATCACTATTATGGTCACGTTTCAGACAGGAAATGAAGCATCCGTCGATCGACTTATGAAGCAAATCTCAGCATTTATGTCGGAAATTTCTGATGAATTTAAGGTGACGATCGTGAATGCCATTCGAGCCTTGTGTTTGAAGTTCCCGGCAAAGCAAGCTGTCATGTTGAACTTTTTATCCGGAACTTTGCGCGACGAAGGTGGTTACGACTTCAAACGGGCGGTTGTGGAAGCTATCTTTGATATGATTAAGTTCATTGGAGAATCCAAGGAGACAGGTATGCTGTCTAGCAGATCCATCCCATCTATTCCTTTATCCTTACCTCTACGCCTGAGTATTATTTCCTAAGCTTCTTTGTCTTCAATATTCTAGCCTTGGCTCAACTTTGCGAATTCATCGAGGATTGTGAATTCACTAAACTCTCGGTGAGAATATTACATTTGCTGGGAATTGAAGGTCCCAAGGCAGTCCATCCATCGAAATACATACGATACATCTACAATCGGGTTGTTTTGGAGAATGCGATCGTAAGGGCAGCTGCGGTATCGAGTTTAGCCAAGTTTGGTGTCAATGTTCCCGATCCCGGGGTCAAATCAAGTATTAGGGTGCTTTTGACAAGGTTTGTCCCACCTCCACGATGCGTGTATCCCGTTTGAAGTCTGACTTTTAGATGTAGATGTTTGGATGATGTTGATGACGAGGTTCGTGATCGAGCGGCGCTGTATCTCAAGGTGTTAGAGCAAGAGCCTTTGGCAGAAAAATTTGTGAAGGATGGTCGGTGCTTTACGTGCTAACGTTTACAATCTGAGGCCAAAGTTGCAATTTCAGCTTACGAAATCCTTGACGACTCTTTTTTCCAGAATCCACAATCTCTCTTGCTGCATTAGAATCCAAGCTAGCATCTTATATTGCTCAAAAACAATCGACCCAGGCCCCATTCGAAATTTCCAGCATACCTAGAATCAGTCGCGAACAAGCTAGCCAAGAAGCTCGCCGTTCGTAGAAATTACTTACTTGATTCATTTTTATGTATCTGATTCACGATCTCATTTTTTTGCATCAGGCGCTCGACAAGAAGCTTCATCAGACGCGGCAATATTCAGTACCACCACCAAAGCGACTGAGAAACAGCCCTCTGGACCCTCGGTCTCTATTTCAAGCACTGCCGAAACGCAGCTTGCATATGTTAACCAGCTTGGGGCAGTTCCAGAATTTGCCGCGTATGGAAAATTATTCAAGAGTTCTACCAAGCCTATCCCACTCACCGAACATGAAACCGAATACGTTGTTGGTGTCGTGAAACACATATTTGCTGAGCACATAGTATTTCAAGTAAGTCTCGATCATGTGAGGTATGATGATCAAGAGTAGCTTGGAGCAAGCAAAAAGAAACAACCTTAACAGCTTGCATGTTTTTGAATCCACAGTTTAATCTGACAAACACTTTGCCGGACACCATCCTGGAACAAGTTTCTGTGATCATGAACCCGCCCGAAGAAGGATTGACAGAAGATTTCATTATCCCGATCCCCAAGATTTCGAACGAGCCGGGAATAATTTACGTCTCCTACACCCGCACAAGCCCTGAAACTTATGCCGTCGGCGCCTTCAACTCTACGCTAAAGTTCATCTCCAAGGAGGTTGATCCAACTAGTGGTGAACCGGAAGAAGAGGGTTATGAAGACGAATATCAAATCGAAGACGTAGAGCTGGGTGTTGGCGATTACATTATCCCCACCTACGTTACTTTCACTTCTGAGTGGGATAGGCTTAGGTCCGGTGCCACGGCCACCGAAACCTTCCAATTGAGCGCTTTGAAAAGCTTGAAGTGTATGTTACAGTCTCATCTACTTATCTTCAGAGATGCACGCATGTATCTTGAGTGAAGGGTCCCAAAAAATGCTCATGTTTATCCGTCCGATTTCAATTCTATAAGCTGCATGCGAAACGATCATTGAGCTTTTGAACATGGAACCCTTGGGCGGAACCGAAAATCCCACCTCTTCAACAGTCCACACGCTTCAATTAGCCGGCATTCTTTGCGGAGGAGAAGGGAACGTATTGGTTAGGACTAGGATGACCTATAGTGCTGATCAAGGAGTGACGATTGAGATGTCAGCTAGAGCGGAGACACCTAAAGCTGTTCAACTGGTTATGTCCGCGATCGCCTAAACTCATAGAATGGTAAAACAAAACAAAACGACTTTTTCATGTCACGAAAAAAAAACAATTCAATCATGTTTTGTTTTTCTCTCCCGCCCTTCGCCTCTTAAGTTTTCTAGATTGATTTTCCCAAGACCAGAATCCCAAAGTTTTGTCATTTGTGCCTCTTCTCTTTCTACCTTGCCATTTGATATATTTTCAATTTTCGTTCATCTTCCCCCCCCTTGATATAGAAGTATCTTTATTTGATTACGTTTGTTGTTAGGTCATCATCCCGATTCTTTATGACGCTTCTTTTATTTCATTCTCTTGTTGATTGTTTAATAGGAAATATTGAAGATATTCAGAATAGCACGTGCACTTGTACAGTTTCAACGGTGGTGTAAATTGTGCAACTATTTAGTGAGTAAATATAAAATCTCTCCAAATTTCTTCAAAGAAAACACGCCATCATTCAATTGTGAAAGTATTTTGGCCAAAAGTGAATCAAAGTCCAACAACTTGAGTTAGTCCCAAACCCATGCCAAGTTGACGTGCCAACATGAATTAAATCATCATGAATGATTTATCGAGGAACCTCAGCTAATTTTCATTTCACAATCTAAACCTATTGGGCATAGCCAGCTCACCTGTGCCTAGTATTCCACAGCGGAGGATTGGGAGGTGATGAGTCCAAGGTTTTTTGGGGGGAAAGGGGGGGGGGAAGAAATGCCTCTGATTTTCATTGATATTTGCAATTCATATCATTGGACTGACCAGGAGAACTCCATGTATGTGAAATTTATGCATACAAAAAAAAGCACCTTTTCAACTGTTTGTAGCAACAATACAGGGGCACAAATCCAGCCATATGCATCACAAGTGATTACCAATACAAATAGGACCTTCAAAATTGAGGGCCACCTTTCACAAGGGTATCATAAGGTATGCATGAGATAGCATGTATGTATGAGATAGCATTTATGTATGAGATAGCATGTATGGATAGATGGGTGGACTTGGGTTTTGAGCATCTAGAAATTTTTGGGGATTTATTTCTGATAGAAATTGTAGATTTATGAACAAGGTGTTGTAATTAAATGGTGACTGTGGTGAATCATTGAACTGATTAAAATGTTTTGTGTAATTGGAAAGCATGGTGGTATTATTATCAATGCTTCTGTCACCCAGCCAGTCCATGTATTAAGAGTGGAAAGGGATCTAGTTGGATGTGATGCAAATGACAGAGTGAGAAATGCTCCAAGGAATCTCAAATTTAGTAAGGCTACATCCTTCAAAGTTCAAAGTAAGAGTTAAAAGCCAAGTGCAAGGTGTGAGAAGAAGTGTTTTTGTAAAGGAAACTGGGGAAAAGCTTGTTGCAAAGACTTAGCCTCAGAATCTTCAAGATGCAAGAATTTATGAACTTATCTAACTGAGGAAACAATCTTCAGGTAGATGGCATTGGTTTGTAAGGTAATCTACATTGTGATGGGGATGAATAGATACAACTTGAGGAATTTCCTCTCTAGCTAGGAATAAAGCCAGGATTCAATGAATAATTTTTTTTTGCAAAGATTTTGCCAAAAGGAATGATTTATCAAAAAAAGAATGATATATATATATATATATATATATATGCTGTGATGCAAATTAATGGAAAAGACTTATCCACCAAAATATGCTCCAGTCTAGGTATGGAAATGAAAGGTATCAAATGAATTGATTTCATCACAGCAAAGGCTAGAATGAGACCAGTTTCAATGATGGAACTGCAACTAAAAGTTAATAAGGAAAAATTGAATAATGATAATTGTTAGAAAAAATGCCATCTCTCTTCTGAACACTCCCACCCCGCCAGGAGCCCCAAAATCCATATCTCCTCCTTTTCTGCTTTGCCCTTTATTCTGCGGTGCCTGCTGGTTTCTTGATTCTTGTTCTCCACTCATTCTTTAATTTCTTACTTTTTCTGTCTCCCTCTTCTTTTGCTCTCAAAAATTGTTCTTGTCTTCTTGTTTTCCATGCTTCACTCAATCCTACTCAGCCACAGATCTGCCTGGTAAGACTTGGAACCTCTTGGAAAAATGCCTTCTCCAAGACCCTGACAATCTCATCTCATCAGTCCTCCAGTCTCACAAAATCAGGCTACTAATCCCACAACTCTCACCTTGATCTGCCCCACCTGTCCAACAATATCTGCACATCTCTTACTCTGATTGTTGAACCATGTTGTTGGTTCTTTCCATCCTTCCTTCTTTCTTTATTTCTATCTTTATTTCCTTCTTTTTTATTCTTCTTTAACAGCTCTATTCATTTTCTGATTTGTGATCCTCAGACTGCTGGTTTTAGTTATCAAAACTTGAATTAAATTTTTATTACAGTTAAAAGCTGAACTTGATGACTCCGACTAACCCACAATGACCAAGCCAGCGGGAGCATGCAAATATTTTCATCAAGTAGCCTTGAAGGCCTCTGTAGATGCTATTCCTCCTCTCAACAAATAAAATTACTCAATATGGCTCAAAAAGATGCTAATGTTGTTCAATCTCAGGGATGTCAGGCACACCATCACAAGGAATTCTGGTCAAATGTCCACCAAACAAGACAGGGAAATTTGGGCTATCATCCTCTCAAAATTAGACAGCACAACTCACACCAATGTGGTCAACTCATCAAACATGAGTTCTTCAAAACTTCTCTGGGTGGAAATAAACCAACAATTTGCATCCTCTGAAACTGCCAATAGGACCAGATTTTTCAACCATTTCCTTCACACTGCCTTTAATGAGAAAACTATTGAGGGATTTTTAAAAGTGATAGTCAATGTGGTTTTAAACCACCTGATTCAAAACAATAACAAGCACAAAGCCCAACCCAAAGGCACAAAATCTACTCCCAATTTATCCCTAGTCACCACAAAAACAAGAGCAATGGACAAAAGAAACCCTAGAATGTGATGCAAAGAGGGGGACCACAATCCAAATGCTCCTCACTCTGAATCATCTTGCTTACATCTACACCCAGAAAAGGCTCCTGGTTGGTGGATAGAACAACAAAAAAAATGGAAAAAGAAAAATAAGAAAAATCCCACCATCAACTACCACACCATCCTAACTCTCTGGATATATGCCAACAAAAATCCCAAATTAATACTGGATTAGGGAGGTAAAATCCACATTTTCAATGCTCTCAGATACTTTGCTTCAATCAAACTTCAAGAGGAGCCAGAGGAAATAAAAAACAGAAAACTGGAGGCAAATATCCAGATATGCAGAACTGGGATGGTAAGGCTGGAATGGAGATAATCTGTTATCACTCTTGAAGACTGCTTATTTCCCAGATATAGTAGTAAATCTCATCAGCCCAAAATTACTTGAAAAAAGAGGCTAAAATCTCTCCCAAGACAGAGACAACTTTGTTTTCACAAAAAATGGCAACACTTCCTTGAAAGGATCAATTTTAGACAATCTGTTTGTGATTAAAAAAAACCTATTGGCTGGCCAAGGCAACTCTACCCATCATACAAGTACCTTCCAATCAAGAAAGAGCCCATCCTTACTTGAACTAAAAAGGATGTATGGCCACACCTCTCTTTCTATGCTGAAACCCCTTCTGAAGGATTGGTTCACTCAAGAAGAAATTAATAACTTCCAGTGCAACAATTGTCTGAGGAGCAAGATTGCAAGATTCATGTTTTTGGCCCCATCCACCCCAGAAAACAAGCCTTTCAAAAGAATCCACCTTGACTTGGTTGGCCCCATCAAGCTGAATTCCAAGGCCAGCCATCATTACATCCTAACCCTTGGGGATAATTATACCGGCTATCTTTCTGCCTTCCCTCTAACATCCAAAGAAAAAACGGTTGATACAATCATCTATGTCCTAGAGACCAAATCAAAGAGACCAGGATAATTTCCTAACAAAGTCTTCTTGGATAAAGCCACCAAATTTACAAAATCAACATTAAAGGAATTTTCCAAATAAAACCCATCAAAATTGCAAACTCCAAACCCTATCATCCTCAACACAATGGCCATGCCAAAAGAGAAAACAGCAAAATTATTAAGTTGGCTCAAGCTAACTTCTCATCCAGCAGAATATCAAAAAAATAGTGTCATATGGTAACCAGAAGTTTCTGCTTAATGCTGAACTATATCCCAAGGGAATTTCAGCCCCTTTTCCCCTGGGAACTCATTTTTGTTAAGAAACTAATGTAAAAATTTCTAAAAACCATAGGCTATCCTCTAATTTATCTTGCAAGTTGCAGTAAAAAAGGCCAAAAATTTGACAAAAAGGGGCTTGAAGGAATTCTAGTTGGGTTCAAACTCACCTTCCACTCTTACTTCATTTTGAAGTCACTTGGCAACATCATCAAAACCAAACATGTCAGATTACTCAAATACCATCCAAACAACTTCCCCTTCCTTGACTCCCCTGGCCTGGATATATTTTTCCAAGTCAACCTCAAATCAAACCACTCCGACCTCTCAACCACAGAAAATCAATTCATAGCTCAAGATTCAAAAGACATCCTGTCCAAATCCCACTCTCCCAAGGATAAATCCTCTGACTTGGGCTCTCAGTCATCTCTTCCTCCTGAACCCACAAGAATACCATCTCCAGAACCTGTCTCCAAAATTCCAAGCATCACTCAAAGACCTAGACGGGAAACTCAAAAGCCTCAGCAATACAGTTTCCAAAATTACTACAAAAACCCGTCCTATAAATCTGCCAAAAAATTTCCTGAATGGCCTAAATGGAAGAAGGCTTCCAAAGAAGAACTAAACTCAATAGAAATACAGGAGGTATGGGAAGAATATCATGGGACTCCCAAAAACTTTCTCAACACCACCTGAGTATTCAGAGTGAAGGAGAAATGCCATGGAGAACCTGAAAAGTACAGGGCCTGTCTATGTGTTCAAGGTTTTGATCAAGTGCTTGGAGTTGAATATAATAAAACCTAAGCTCCAAAAGTAGACATTGCATCCATCCAAGTTGCCCTCTTGAACGGAATAAAGAAAAATCTGAATTTCACCAAGTTCAACATAAAAGGGGCTTTTCTTCATGCTCCCCTTGACAAGACAGTCATCATCAAGACTCCCAAATGATGTCAAAGGAAATCTCCCTATCTGAAAATCAAAAAATCTCTCTACTGACTGAGACAATCACCAAAAAAATTGTGCAAGGCACTCACTGCCTGGATCAAGTCCCAAAGCTATCTAGAATCAACAAGAAACCCTTGCCCCTATCTCAACCCCACTTCTGAGGAATTCATCTACCTCCATGTGGACAACCTAATCCACTTAGGAAGCTTGGATGCCTTCAAAACAAATTTTCTGAACCAATTCAAGAATTCCTCATGCCATCCACCAAACAACATACTTGTGATGCTTATGGAAATAAAAAATGACAAAATTCTCCTGAGCCAGCCCAACCACATCAATTTCAGGCTAGAAAAATTAGGACTGTCCTTGTGCAAGGAAACCCACTCTACCCTAAATCAAAATTTGAATCTAGAACCTACCTCAGATGAGAACTATGCCAAATTTACCCAGCCAAACATCAACTATTGGTCTGCAATTGGACTCCAAAACAGTGTTTCACAATATATGTGTCCTGAAATCTCTCTGGCTGTCTCCAGTTTAGCTTGATTCAATGATAAACCCGCAATGACTCGAAAAGTCCACAAGGTGTGGAAGTACCTCAAGACCACCAAAAATCTCAAGATCACCCTCAAACTCAACCCAAATCAAGAACCTATCACTGGCTTCAGTGATGATACCTGAGGAGAAAATCTGGGGCTCCAAAAATCTCAAACTGAATTCATTTTCTTCCTCCATGGCAGTCCCATCCTCTGGAATTCCATCAGAAAACAAAACATCACTTAATCATCTACAGATTCCAAGTGTTAGACTTCTATTTGGAGCTAAAATAGATTAAGCATCTGATCAGAAAAATTTAAAAACTCTCTGATTTGAAACCCAAAATATTCATTGACAACAAAGGCTTGGACAAAAAAATAAAGAGATTTGAATCTCACTCAAATTCCTGACACATTGACATCAAGACCAAGGGTCTCTGCAAGAATTTCAATGGTCTCAAGTTCAATCTCTCACTGGTCCCTACCAAGGCCATGGTGTCCAACTCATTGAAAAAAGCCTCCTCCATAAAATCTCTGTAGCTCCTCCAAACAAAGGTATTTGAAAACACAATAACTCAATCTCCTCCTGTTCCTCCTCCTACCAGTCCCAAGGGATGTTAGAAAAACTGCCATATCTATTCAAAACACTCCCAGCCCCGCAGGAGCCCCAAAACCCATGTCTCCTCCTTGTATTTGTCCCCCTGTATTCTTCAGTGACTGCTGGTTTCTCAGTTCTTGTTCTCCCCTCATTCTCTCCTTTCTTCCTTTGTCTGTCTCTCTTTTCTTTTTCTCTCAAATATTGTTCTTGTCTGCTTGTTTTCAATGCTCCACTCAATCCTACTCATGCAAAATTCTGCCTGATAAGACTTGCAATCTCTTGGAACAATGCCTTCTTCAAGACCTTGACAATCTCATCTCCTCAGTCCTCCAGTCTAAAAAACTCAGCCTACTCTCCCCACAACTCTTGCCTCAATCTGCCCCACCTGTCCAAAAATATCTGGGCATCTCTTACTCTGATTCTAAACCCATTTTGTTGGTTTTTATTTCCTTATTTATTTGTTTAGTTCTTTTTTTTTGCTTCTTTAACTTCTCTCTTCATTTTATTATTTGTGATCCTCAGACTGCTGGTTTTAGTTATCAAAACTTGAATTAAATTCTTAAGATAATGTAAAAAGATCAATGAATGTGATTGGTTGAGTTCAATTGAAAAATGCAGAAATGAATCCTGAGAAGCATAGGAGTGGTTAATTAGGCAATTAGTTTAATGATGGGATGTCTTTAGAAGTTTCAAACTGATTTTTCACAAGTTGCCAGAATCGGGTTCAAGTGCCAGCCAGGTTTGCAGCCCAAAGATAAAAATGAATTGGAAGTGCAAGAGGAACAAAGCCCAATTTCAGAGTTCATTTTTACCAGTCATGTGTGATGCTGAAACTTTTGAGATCAATTTCAAGTAATTAATGAGTTGCTTGAGCTTTATGGTACCTTGGATTAACAACAAAAGCAGTAAGTAGAATGCACTGAGTTATTAATGAGATTTTGATTTAATAATATCATACTGGGGTAGATGATACTGAGGAGAGGGGAGATGTTGAATTTGTGATCAAAAAGTAACCCTTGATTTCAAAGTATGACAGTTTCCCAGTTTTAAAACTTGCAAGACTCTACAAGCCTCTGGAGAACTTTTATTATTGCTCAGACCTCTTAGTAAACTTTTAATTACTAACTGATACCCCACTATACCATAATGAATTTTACTACTCAAATTCTATCATTTCAATCCCTAGCTGGTGTTGCAAAAACTGCATAAATACAAACAATTGTTGTATACCAAGTACTTTGGATTGAGGAAAACAGTTCAAGTGCAAAAAATGTTAAATTTTCCAGGTGGCTTGCAACTTCAACTTATCTGAGCTCCAAAACAAGCATTAAATACTAGATGGTTTGTAAAGAAAGGTTTGAATATGTTGAACTATTTGTTGAGTGAATTATAAAACACTGCTAGCTCCCAACATAAAGTTTATCAGAGAACATAGCGCTTATAATTGAATAGTAGATAGAATGAAACAGAAAATAAAAGAAATAAGACAAATAAAGATATATTATAGTATTTCCAAGGTTCCCTAATACACCACAGCTACTCCAGAACCACTTCTTCCTTATATTGACTGCTAGTAAAACCAGTGATGAACCAAATTATTGGAGAGGAGGTACAAGGAAAAATTATTGAAGCTTCAAGGGTGGAGATAGAAATTGAAGAAAAAACAAAGAGGAATGAGGAGAAAAGAGACAAAGTAAAAAGGATGAATGAAGAGAGAGGGGAAATAGAAGAAAATGGATTGGAAATGGCATGCAAGAAAGCCAATCAGATAAAAAGGCTCTTGAACTGGTGAAGAACAATGTAAGAACAGTGAGCAGAGCCATTGGAAAGGGGTCTTCAAACTAATTTCAAAGGTAGAGTTTTCATGAGGCTGTAACTGAAGGAGAGGGATGGAGTGTGAATTTTAAATAGGCTCAAACTTCAAAGTGCAAGGCCATCTTGGAAGAATGCTTCATAGAACAAATAAATTTGGTGAAAATAATTTCCCATCTAATTGAAAAAAGAAGAGATTGAAGATATTACAAATATAATAGGGTGTATCAGAGTTAAAAAAACACACCATTTTTTAATGGCGGTGTTAAAAAAAATCTTCATTTCAAACCTGCCATTAAAAATAAAAAAAGCCACTTATTTCACATCAGACATGTCAAAGTTCCCTGAAAATAAATATTTTTTTTCAGATATGGTGTGTAAAGCACAACTTGGTGCCTGTTCAAGTTTGACTTGGAGTGTGCCCAGTGGGACTTGGATAGGCGCCCAGAGGGCTTTATTGGGTTGGGCTTGTGGGGGTAAAGACTTGGCACCCAGACAAGCTCCCCTTGATGCCAATAAAAGCTAGTTGCACCAAAACGACCAGAAACCCTAGCAACAATCTCAACCATTGATTTTGTTAAAAAAATTGTATTTGGCGGGTCAAAGCATCCAGCTTTGATTGGGTCCAAGATAAACTTAGCCTGGGACCAGACTTATTTGGCCATGCATCAAGTCAACCTTTCCCAGGTGCAAAGAAAGCTTTTATAGGCGCCATCCGTGCTTTAGAAAATTTTAGAAAAACTTTGATTGGTTCCAAAACAGGCTTTACATACCATAAAGTAGGGTAATGTTAAATTCACAGCTCATTGAGCCGTGCACACAGTTTGGAATGAGCTGTGTGGCACGGAACACAATCCAATTTGAGCCATGTACAGCCCCCCATGGCTCACAGAGTTGTGCGGCCCACCCAACCCGGTCCACCGCCATGTGGACTTCCACACGGCACTGGACTGCGGTGAGCAAAAAAAAAAAAAAAAAAAAAAAGGAAATGGAAATGGAATGAAAGGGAACTTACACAACCCATAAACTAAATAAACCTTCCAAAAAAACAGAAATCAACCAAAAAATCAAAGAATATTCATTTTTTGGTTAAAAAAAAACAAAAAGAAAATAAATAAATAAAAAACAAAAAAAACTGGTAGCATCCAATGGAATAGCCCTAAATTAAAAAGACACAAAAAAACACAAAGAACTGGAATAGCCCTAAACTAAAAACACCAAAAAAAGACAATTAACTTGACAAGCCCTAAAGGAAAACACCAAAAAAAATTCAACTAACTTGAAAAGCCCTAAAGTCATTTCAACTTGACTAGCCCTTAAGTAAAAGGGCCCAAAAATTCAAGAAGTCTTTTGACCAGCCCTAAAGTAAAAGTGCCCAAAAAAATACAAGTCTTTTGACAAGCCCTAAAGTAAAAGTGCCCAAAAAAATACAAGTCTTTTGACAAGCCCTAAAGTAAAAACACCAAAAAAAAACAAGTTCAACTTGTGTTAAGCTGATCCCATCCCAAGCTTAACATAAGTTAAGCTTGTGATGGAATCAGCCCAACACAAGTTGAACTGAATTACCATTGAACTCTCATTCAAAAAACTCAATATAATGATGTTAACTCAAAACACTAAACATAATGATTTTCAAAATGTGATAACCCTTTATATTAATAGAACTTGTTAGCTGCATTAGAATTACAATTTATATGAAAAACAATGATGAAATGAAGTCAAAGTCTATTACAATCTAGAATACATTTGCAGTTGATCTTTGAGATGATCAACCCAACCAGAGGCTTTTTTAGAAATCAAGGAACATGGTTTTGCTAAAATGGGTGGGATTGGAATCATTTCTCCATCAAGTACTAATAGAACCCAGTGGTTATTGTTTAAAAAGGAAATGAACATTGGATTAGATTTATCAGTAACACCATTTTTCATTGGAGTATAAGTATCACATGACTCCAATGAAATAAAACATATAGGTTTGGAATATGTGTCTGCTATGATTTGACCCATGTCCAATTTAGCCAGCCATTTTGAGGAGGGAATCTTTTAATTGATCTCTTCAACATCAAGTCTTTGTTTAATCTTTTAAACCTCCTTTTAACCACCAAGAATCTTAATGTAGCATGCTTTATGTTTCTCTAATGTTTCAATCATTTCCTTCCTAACTTTAAACCAACCATGTTCTTCATAACCAAGAGATTTAGCAATGACTCTAAATCCGCAATTTGCTCCAATTGGATCCCAAACCTCACCCAAGAACTTATGGAATTTCTTGGGTATTTGTTTGAGGTATTTCATGTTTGGTTCCTATCATTAAAACTAACTTAGTATTCATTTCTTTAATTGGATAAATGAAATGACGGTCATCAACATAATCCCACTCATCAATCTTGCTCAATTTTCTCTTCAGTTGTAAAGTATTGAGCCCATCATTCATGCCTTCTACTAGATTGTCTAAGGCCACCCCCAAGATTCTCCTCAGTTGAGGATGCACAGAGGGGTGTTCAGATGGTTGATGGCTATGTTTGGTTTCTTTGTAGGAGAGGAGCCGCAAGGGGTCTGCCTTTGTTTGACTTGCATGGATTAAAAACTTGCACCCAACCTTCCTTGTGTGAGTTTGTCTAGACTGTTTGGTAAGAAGACTTCCTGAATAGGAACCATGTCTATCACAGGCTAAATCCACATATTAGTCACGCTTTGAGTTGAAAACTGTTAAAGCGTAACCATGCTTCATTTCCCATGTTTGACAATAGTTTTGTGCCTCTTCCCTAGTAGGAAAAGCACTCAAGGGAGGTGGGTCAAGTGGATCTGCCATAGTTACATAGTTATATTGGTGGCATTCACTTCATCAGTTTAAATCAAATTAAATAGGGCAAAGACCAGTAACATAACATTTTACTCACCACCAGCAGTCATATCCATTTGTGAAACATTTTTTTCCTCAATTTTCACCCTTGATGAGGATGCAATTGGGGCTTCCAATGTTTCATTACCCAAATCCTTTTTTTCTTTTTCCAAAGCTTTGTTGATGGCACTATCAATGTAGACCTTCCACGCAGCCATGTCAGAAGAAGGAGGGCTTGCCACTGTCCCCATGCAAAAAAATGCAATGGTATACTTCAGTATTCAATCCAAATTTCAATTGATCAAACAAAGTTTGCTCACTTTCAAGTTGAGAAAGAATTTTTTGCAGATTTTTATATGATTTATGATTATTCACTTTAAATTCACTTGGGTTTCACTTTAATGTCTCTTTGGGATTGCTAGGTGTGGAAAAACAGTCCCAAAAAGTATGCTTTAATCCAAAATTTGGGTTGACAGAACCCAAGTGTGGTCCAGGGGGTGCCCAAAATTCTGGCATGGCTTTGGGGGGGTTGTGCACCCCCAAACACGGCCAATTTGAGCCGTGTACGGGGGTTACACGGCTCCTACATGACCCCCTGGGGGTTGCGCGTGTTTGAAACGGCCTTTTTTAGTCGTCTTTGGACCTCCATGGCTCATTTGAGCTGTTTAGGGCCCTAAACGACTACCACAGGGTTGGAGACGTGAATTTAACATCACCCCATAAAGTATTTAAAGTCTTTCACCACCTCAACCACACATACATTCACCTCATACACCCCTGGTTTCAACCTTAACTCCTTCTACCTTTGACCTCATTGGAAAAATTGTACCTCTAAACTCATTGGAAAAAGTTGATTCATTGCTCTCATCACTTTAACACTCTCATCTCTTCATTTCTATTCTAATTGATTCATCCCTCATCCCCTTTTCACTTCATAAATCTCATCAATTTATTGCTCTCATCAATTCATCACTCTAACCTCTTTGTTTCTACCCTCATTGATTCATCTCTCATCCCCTTGTCACTTCATCACTCTCATCACTTTATTTCCCTTGTCACTTCATCACTCTCATCACTTTATTTCCCTTGTCACTTCATCACTCTCATCACTTTATTGCTCTCATCAATTCCTGAATCTCTTTGTTTTATTGCTCTCATTGCTTCATCATCTCATTGCTTCATCACTTCATCACTTCATCCCTCTTACTCTTTTCAAATGTCCCATCAGCAACCCCCTGCAAGTCCACACAACAATTTAATGCCCCCAAGAAAACATCCCCAAGGAAATCTACATCAAACAATCCTCCCCCATCAGCTTCTAAAGGCTCAAGTCAGCTCAAGGGAGCTGATCAAATCATCCTGGTAAACTGGCTCCAAATTCCCTTCAACTATGACACTTGCTTTGGATTGGAAAACAATAAACAAGTTGGCCAACCCCAATCCTCTAAGGTTAATGGTTATCTCCTGATGTCCAATGAACTCAATAATAAAACAAAAGGTAGGCTGGATCTTTCATCCAAGCAAATGAGGGAGCAATTCATGAACTATTGAGCCAAGTAAAAAAAGGCCCAATCAATTTCAATGTCCATTGGCTTTAGGATCACCAACTCCAATAAAACCAAGGGAATCAACTTGGTGATTGATAAGTTGGACTCCATGTGTATTTTTTATATTCATATGGATGAAATATTTGGAAAGAAGGCCAAAATCACCCCCTTACCTGATTTTGATGCCCAAAAATCAAACTCCATTGATGCTGAGGACTTGGATGTAGATGCTCAGCCAAGCAACCATGACCCTGATGAAACCTTGGAGTGGCCGCTCAATGATTGATTTGCATGCAGCCTATAGAATTGAAATTGGATGGATAAAAATTAGAATTTTTTGGGACCTTTCACTCAAGATACATGCGTGCATCTCTGAAGATAAGTAGATGAGACTGTAACATACACTTCAAGCTTTTCAAAGTGCTCAATTGGAAGGTTTCGGTGGCCGTAGCACCGGACTTAAGCCTATCCCACTCAGAAGTGAAAGTAATGTAGGTGGGGATAATGTAATTTCCAACACCCAGCTCTACGACTTTGATTTGATGTTTGTCTTCATAACCCTCTTCTTCCGGTTCACCACTAGTTGGATACACCTCCTTGGAGATGAAATTTAGCGTAGAGTTGAAGGTGCCAACAGCATAAGTTTCAGGGCTTGTGCGGGTGTAGGAGATGTAAATTATTCCCGGCTTGTTCAAATTCTTGGGGATTGGGATAACAAAATCTTCTGTGAATCATTCTTTGGGCGGGTTCATGATCACAGAAAGTTGATCCAGGATGGTGTCCAGTAAAGTGTTTGTCAGATTAAACTGTGGATTCAAAAAAATGCAAGCTGTTAAGGTTGTTTCTTTTTGCTTGCTCCAAGCTACTCTTGATCATCATACCTCACATGATTGAGACTTATTTGAAATACTATGTGCTTAGCAAATATGTGTTTCACAACAAATAAAAAAGATAACCCCAGGGAGGCTTCAGAAAAATTATGCAATAATGAGTATTCCAAATAAAATGAATCAATTTCAGGAAGGAGGATGAAAACTAATCAGATGAAACTTATCAAATTGTGAGGAATATTTAATAGTGAATCCATTGAGATAAATAGATTTCTGAACCCTTGGACCAATTAAATTCCCCCTCCTTGTTCTATTGAAAATCTTCACCAAGAAAAACTCTCATACCTCCAAACTTAAAAGTAGGATTAAATGATGGTAGAGCAATCCACCCATCCATCCCCACCCCCATATGTGCAAAAATATTATTCAGTATACATACCCACTTTTTAAAGGACTATGAAACTCATAAAACCCCTGTTTCCTCCTCAAAGCAATGATCAACACACCCCCACTTGTTGATGAATGATTAATTTACCAAAAGACTAATAATAGTTTATCTAAATTGATTATAAATACAAGGAATTAAATTGAATTCCTTCAACTCTTTAAAAAGCAATAAAATTGATTAAAAAATGAAAAAAATTAAAAAAAATTGATGGTTTGATTGGAGCAGGAGATGGATTCTAGGTAAATCAAGACAAACAATCATATCTAACCAGCCCCAATCAGGTTGGTTTGAATTCATTAGGCCTATGCACTTTTTTACCTGACAGTCCACAATATAATAATCTGGTAATCATGGTGGGTTAAAAAATCCTCAACCTCTTGAAGATGCAAATGGACCACTTATTTTTTTTCTTCATGAAATCTATGCCAAGGAATTATAAAAGAGTTGAAATTGACAATATCAAGTGTGGGTGGCAAGAATATGCCAGGTGGGATGCTTCCTGGCACTGGGAATTAGGTAAATGGTGTTCTTCAAGGTGTCCCACCTACCAATAATAGTGTCTTTGGACCTTCATAAAAATAACAAAATAGAAAGCTTGCTATTTGGAAAGATGGAAGCATGGGTTGATAAAAAAATCAGGAAATATTGGCAAAAATATTCCTTATTTAGGAACCTCCATCACCAGTACTAATAATACCTGCTACTTGAGGTAACTTACCTTAAAAGAAAAAAACTAGACACTGGGTCACACAAGCCTTGATAGAATATAAAACTATTGGAGAGGCCACAAGGATGGGTTTATCCCAAAGGGTGATGGGTAGGGGAAAGGGTTTTTTTATTATTTTAATCTTCTTCTTGGTATGGAATAATTATTGAATGATTGGTGGTTCTTCTTGAATTTGGCAGTGAATATTTAGTTCCCAGAAGAACCCTTATTCAAGCACCTGATAGGATGATTCAATGATCCAGGATGGCTTTTCAATGTGATTTTTTAATTCTTGTTTATTTAAAATTTTGCTGCTGTTTAAGATTTATCTGAGTGAATACCACAGATGTATGACACACAAGAGTGGGATGGGGGAATGGGATGAGTTCCTGATAAGAATAGAAGCCTGAGAGGCATGAGGATACCAATTGGATAGAGCAGAGAAGCCCTCCTACATAGAAATATGCTGCCTCAGGGGGTGCTTAAGGCTTCCCCTGAGGCTTCCATGAGTCTCTCTCTGTCATGGTGAGGAATAGTGAGATACAGTTACATGAGGTAATTTTAGTAGTAAAAAAATTGTCGCATGAAAGGTACTGTATATGGTTCTTGTGCATAGGGCTGTGTATATTATGAGGTGATTGGTGCTTTACAAGTTTCACTGCCTCTGCTTCTTGCATGAAGGGCATCCCTCTGATGATGAGGTGACTTGCTGGTTTATTGGTTGCACTGCCTTTTCCCTTGCATATGGTGCTTTTGTATTGGGGATGAGGTGGTTGGGTGGTGTAGTTTTTGTAAGGGTAATGTTAAATTCACAACTCTGTGAGTCATGTACACAAATCTGTACACAACTGACTCAATGGGCCATATGGCACCCTGCACAACTCAAATGAGCCATGTTGCATGCTACACAACTCAAATGAGCCATGTGGCAAGCTACACAACTCAAATGGGTTGTGTGGCATGCTAAACGTCCCATTTGAGTTTTTTGGCACGCGAAACAACTAAAATCAAGTTGTTTAGCCTGCACTATGTAATAAATAATGAATAATAAATTATAATAATTTATAAATTATAAATAATAAAGGGTAATGTTAAATTCACGGCTCCAGTCGTGTGGGAGCTTTGTAGGGCCCTGTCATACTGACACCAAACTCAGTCTAACCTCAGTCTAACCTCAGAAAACCCAGTCTAACCCTCAGGCCTGATCTACTTTCTCAGGAACTTCAACCTCAGGGCTCAGGGGACTTACATCAATATGTCTCCAGTAACTATATACCTCAGGATCTTCATGCAGTACATACCTACATATAGTCTAACCTCATACTATACACAGATAGACTCCATAGGCTTGCACATACTCAATTTCCCAGGCTCTACTCTAACTCTCTGTCTAACCCATACCTCTGTGGGTTACCTCTCTGTCTAATTCATACCTCTTTGGGTTATCTCTCTGTCTAAACCATACCTCCCCTGTGTGGTTTATCCTTTGGGAATCTTTATGTACATCCTCTTGAAGATTGAATTACATACTCTCTCTACTTAGTACATAGTGTCATGACCCCCATGTACACTGTACATCCTTCAACTGTACTCTCCCAACTTAGAAAGCTCAGACCTGGAACCTTGCCCCAATGTAGAAGCAGCCTAACCTAATGTAGTAGCATACCTGATAATCCCTCTCTGTTACTTAGACTGTTCCCATGACATCATATGTATAGTCTGAGCCCCAATCACTTGTACCTCTGTTGTAGTTCCAACCTCTTGTCTATTTAAACAGGCCTCCTCTTCCCTCTTCCTGATGGTTCCCCAAGAAATCAGTTTACTACTTTGTACTAGGAGATCTTTCCCAGCAAGTGTCATTCAGCACCCTTCAATCCAATCCTCCTCTGCTCCTTGTAGCCTCTTTCAGTAACCTTGCCCCCAAGCCTACTGTGGGTGGAGACCCCTCTGTGCCAAGCCCTGCTTGCATGTCAGCAGCCCTTGTGACAGGCCCAACACGGGCTGTGGGAGTTGTGTAGGGTCCCACAAGACCTGTGGGAGTTGTGTAGGGCCCCTCAATGCGTGGGGGCCCATACAATACTCCATATAATTTATAATTTATAATGTGTAATTTATAATTTATAATTTATAATTTATAATTTATAATTTATAATTTATAATTTATAATTTATAATTTATAATTTATAATTTATAATTTATAATTTATAATTTATAATTTATAATTTATAATTTATAATTTATAATTATTATTATTATTTATTATTTATTATTTATTATTTATTATTTATTATTTATTATTACTTATTACTTATTACTTATTATTTATTATTTATTATTTATTATTTATTATTTATTATTTATTATTTATTATTTATTATTTATTATTTATTATTTATTATTTATTATTTATTATTTATTATTTATTATTTATTATTTATTATTTATTATTTATTATTTATTATTTATTATTTATTATTTATTATTTATTATTTATTATTTATTATTTATTATTTATTATTTATTATTTATTATTTATTATTTATTATTTATTATTTATTATTTATTATTTATTATTTATTATTTATTATTTATTATTTATTATTTATTATTTATTATTTATTATTTATTATTTATTATTTATTATTTATTATTTATTATTTATTATTTATTATTTATTATTTATTATTTATTATTTATTATTTATTATTTATTATTTATTATTTATTATTTATTATTTATTATTTATTATTTATTATTTATTATTTATTATTTATTATTTATTATTCATTATTTATTATTGATTATTTATTATTTATTATTTATTATTTATTATTTATTATTTATTATTTATTATTTATTATTTATTATTTATTATTTATTATTTATTATTTATTATTTATTATTTATTATTTATTATTTATTATTTATTATTTATTATTTATTATTTATTATTTATTATTTATTATTTATTATTTATTATTTATTATTTATTATTTATTATTTATTATTTATTATTTATTATTTATTATTTATTATTTATTATTTATTATTTATTATTTATTATTTATTATTTATTATTTATTATTTATTATTTATTATTTATTATTTATTATTTATTATTTATTATTTATTATTTATTATTTATTATTTATTATTTATTATTTATTATTTATTATTTATTATTTATTATTTATTATTTATTATTTATTATTTATTATTTATTATTTATTATTTATTATTTATTATTTATTATTTATTATTTATTATTTATTATTTATTATTTATTATTTATTATTTATTATTTATTATTTATTATTTATTATTTATTATTTATTATTTATTATTTATTATTTATTATTTATTATTTATTATTTATTATTTATTATTTATTATTTATTATTTATTATTTATTATTTATTATTTATTATTTATTATTTATTATTTATTATTTATTATTTATTATTTATTATTTATTATTTATTATTTATTATTTATTATTTATTATTTATTATTTATTATTTATTATTTATTATTTATTATTTATTATTTATTATTTATTATTTATTATTTATTATTTATTATTTATTATTTATTATTTATTATTTATTATTTATTATTTATTATTTATTATTTATTATTTATTATTTATTATTTATTATTTATTATTTATTATTTATTATTTATTATTTATTATTTATTATTTATTATTTCTTATTTCTTATTTCTTATTTATTATTTATTATTTATTATTTATTATTTATTATTTATTATTTATTATTTATTATTTATTATTTATTATTTATTATTTATTATTTATTATTTATTATTTATTATTTATTATTTATTATTTATTATTTATTATTTATTATTTATTATTTATTATTTATTATTTATTATTTATTATTTATTATTTATTATTTATTATTTATTATTTATTATTTATTATTTATTATTTATTATTTATTATTTATTATTTATTATTTATTATTTATTATTTATTATTTATTATTTATTATTTATTATTTATTATTTATTATTTATTATTTATTATTTATTATTTATTATTTATTATTTATTATTTATTATTTATTATTTATTATTTATTATTTATTATTTATTATTTATTATTTATTATTTATTATTTATTATTTATTATTTATTATTTATTATTTATTATTTATTATTTATTATTTATTATTTATTATTTATTATTTATTATTTATTATTTATTATTTATTATTTATTATTTATTATTTATTATTTATTATTTATTATTTATTATTTATTATTTATTATTTATTATTTATTATTTATTATTTATTATTTATTATTTATTATTTATTATTTATTATTTATTATTTATTATTTATTATTTATTATTTATTATTTATTATTTATTATTTATTATTTATTATTTATTATTTATTATTTATTATTTATTATTTATTATTTATTATTTATTATTTATTATTTATTATTTATTATTTATTATTTATTATTTATTATTTATTATTTATTATTTATTGTTTATTATTTATTATTTATTATTTATTATTTATTATTTATTATGTATTATTTATTATTTATTATTTATTATTTATGTCGTGTACACAACTCAATGAGCCAAGAATTTAGCATTTCCCAAAATAAATAATATATTCTATATAATAAATAATAAATTATAAATTATAAATAATCAACAATAAATAAAAAACAATAAATATTAAACAATAAATAATAAATAATGAATAATAAATAATAAATAAGAAAAGAAAAGTTGTTGAAGAGGCAATTGCAAGACTTTATAGCTTTCTTGGTGGTAAGATCAAACATAAAAAAGCCAGAGTGGTTGGAGAGATACAACAGAAGGATACCAGGGCGTAATTTTCTATCCAGTTTATTCCTGTTGGATTTGGGGATTTTATACCACACAAGGCAGCCAAATGGGTGAAGGTGTCTTGGTTTGACATCAGTTGATTTGAGAATGGAGTTTGGTGATACAAAGCCTTGTGGAGTCTTGCATGGATAGGAGTTAAAGGAGAACAGACAGTGACGCAAAGAATCTGCCCAGAAAGACTCAGGGAGGTTGGATGAGAAAAGTGAGCATTGGATTATGTTGGAGATGGTGCAATCTGATTGTTTGGCAACTCCATTTAGTTGTGGCGAGTGAGGTGGTCCAGGTTTGTGAGAGATTCCTTTTGAGTTGAGGAAGTCTTTCATGGGATGATTGAGGTATTTGCCTCCGTTATTGCATTTCATGGAAATAACTCTTGAGTTGTATTTGTTTTTTTTTAAAAAAAGGATGAAACTTTGAGTGGTTTGTAAAACATCTGACTTGAGGCAAATAGGATAGTAAAAGAGAGCTTTTGAGCAGTTGTTGATAAAGGTAACAAAATACTTGAAACCTTCTCTCAAGACAGTTTCAAAACTGCAGAAATCCGTGTGAATAAGCTCACCAGGTTTGGTTGATCAATAATTTAAATGGGAATGAAAGGGTTTTCACGTCATTTTAGACTGTATGCATGTTGTGCATTGTTGAAACTCCCTTTTGTTATTTGGATGTGGTGTTATTCTGTGTGATTTGACATATTTTTGGAGTGATTTGAGGTTCAGATGGGATAACCTACAGTGGTAACCAAAAAGACTATTATCAGAGGTCTGAACAATACTCAATTGGCTTGATTCTTCATTGCTTACATTATCTTGTCAGTGATAGTATAGATTTTCTTTTCTGTCACCAGTTTGCAGTGGTTTGTGATTTATGTTTGATATTGATTTGTCAAATATTTTACAGCTATCCTTTTGAGATACCACAGTTAAACTGGCGTTGCAGATGTTCAAGATGGAAATTAGTGAATTGTGGAGATTTGGAGCAACCAGTGATTTTAGATGACCAAAGGGAAAGGGGATTATTCCTTTTTCTATTGATCTGATTGTTGATCCGTTGGCAAGATGAATGACTGTGTTATTGGGACTTTGGTTGGTGATTTGATCTCTGTATGGTGTCATTGAGACCAAGCATCCGGAGTCAAGATTAAAATCCTTTTTTTTGTTGGAGATGAATTTTATTGAGTTACATACAGACGCTGATACTGCGTGGACAATGATCTGTGAGTCTGGAAAATTGTCCAAGTTGGAATCAATATCATTAAGATTGGTTTTACTCATATTTGCGTTAGCAGATTTTGATTTGTTTCCTCCCGTTTGATTCTTGGATTTGGTGTTTGTATTCTTCAGTTGGTTTAGGGCTTTTTGTACTTCTGTGCATCTGGAGAAAGAATTTCCTTCAACATTACAGTTCATACAGAAATAAGTATTTGGTTTTCTGTGCTCTGTGGTTTGATTGTGGGAGGAACCAGTTCTTGTTTGATGCAACTTTGCTGAGTTTGCTAAGGTGTCTTTGTTCCTAGTTTGGCAACAAAGATGTTTCTGTTTGAGGGCTGCAATGAGTTTAGTGGATGGGAATTATTCCTTGTTCATCATGCTGGAGACACAGCTCAGCCGGTTTTTGGGCAAGGAAAGGAGAATAGCAGTTGATTGAAGATTGTCTGCGGTGAGAGGGTTTTTGGCAGTGATCAGTGAAGAGAGCTTCTCTGTGTATGACACAATTTTGGATAGGTGTGTTGTCATTTCTTTGTTGTTAAATCTGGTGATAAGCAGTTTCCATAGCCAGTAAATCCTTCCACCGGACAAATTATCCTGGTGGGTGTCTCTTAGGGCGTTCCACATACCAACTGTGCTTTCCTTGTGTTTGCGTATAAACTGAAAATTTGATGGGGTGATGGATCTTGAAATAACTGAGCAGACCGCAAGATTGTCTCGTGAAAATGTCTCTTGATTTGGTTTTTGCAAGTCATTGCTGATAAGATAATTCTGAGTATCATTTCCCAGTCGAGATAGTTTGATTTGGAGCCTGGAGCGCTGAGAGGAATGATTGATGGGGTTTTAAGGACTTGTTGAGATATGTTTACCTCTTCCATGATTGATTTAGTAAGGTCACAATGAGTGACGGATCCTTCTAGTGGTATAGGAAGCACTTATTACGTTGTAGATGACTCTGGGCTCATAAACTATTGAGATCTGAGGAAATGCAGATTGAGAGTCAGAAAGAAGGATGAGGAAAAAAACCTAGAGAAATCAGAAAGAAATTTTAATTACCTGAGGAAATGCAGATTGAGAGTCAGAAAGAAGGATGAGGAAAGAAACCTTCAGTCTGACTCAACCATATGCCCTCAGGTAGTGAACAACACGGATGAGATTAGTGACATGTGAGTGTGCGCGCCTGTGATTTGTGTGAGGGCAATGATTGGGCGCGCACACTTGACAGGTGATTGTGAGAGGAGACGGATGAGAAATAAGGAAAACAAATAAAATAAAAGTGATGAGAAAACAAAACAGAAAATGGAACATGGCTAGAAGAAAAGGAATACTGGAAGAGTAAGAGAGATAAGAGAAAGATGATCTAGTAATCCAAAACACCACATGTGGTAAAATGTATTATCTCAAAGCTCTCCTGGTGTATTCCATTGAAAATAAATTGGATTATTTTATGATTTGATTTCAAGGGTCTTTTTCTACATGCAAATCTTGAAATCTTTATTCAAACTCCCAAGGTTTAAAAAAGGAAAGCAAAATATGTTAAGCTGAGGAAATTTCTATATTGGATGAAGCAAACATCTCTCAACTTTTATTGAATTCTAATTTTCTGGATCAATCAAAACAGATTTGGAGTAATAAAATCCAATCATTCTTTGTAACTGAATCACAAATCAGTTACAAGTCTGTTCTTCAATGTGTGAGATTTAAGAGGTGGTGCTCCGGTCAGGAAGTTTGGAAAGAAGAAAGACAGGGTCTGATTGTCACAGAGACTGGTGGATCAAGGAGTCTTATGAGGAAACTCAGGGGGAAAATCTGGTTCAAGGTAAGTAAGAATCAATGATGATCAATCACTGGAGATTTTGCTGCTTAAGTATTCTAGATACAAGCAAGGCCAACAAGTGGTTGACACAAGAAAGATGGTAATGAATAAATAGTATTCAAAGCCAAGCCTGAGAGTCTGCACCAGTGGAGGACATATCTGGAAGGACTGGAATGATAGGGACACTAGGATTGATGTCAAAGGAGATACTGGAACTACAACTACACAAGTATAGCATAGAGAGCTCACTAGGCAACAATAATCAAGGGTAGATCAATACAAGTAATAGTAAGAGTTAAGGCTGGAACCGCACTAAAGATTGAGGCAGAACTTGTAAATGACAAAAATTTCAACACAATGTTGAAAAATAACTATTAGGTGGTCATTTAGAAGTCTTCAAGAAGTTCTTTCTGAAAAAATTTGAAAACTCTACCTCCCAGACCATAGAACCTATTCTTGGGGTTAAGGTATAAAAAATTCATGATCACATCAGTATTTCCCTTCCTTGCCACATAGAAAGAGGACTAATGTAACTTGATCTAATTGATTCCAATACTCTGAATTATCCTTTTAATCAAGGGAAGCACTTGGTAAAAGCCACAGAGGATGAGATGGAAGAACTCAAAAACATTGGTGTCAACTAGAACTCCCCATTTTTTGCATAAATTTCATATCTTGTCTTTCTTTCTCAAAATAGACCTTTTCTATATGAAATCTGTCTTTTTTCTCTGAAAGCAGGAACAAATTGTTTGAAGGAATTCTTGCATGTATGTTTTTACCTCTGGAACACCATTAAATAAAAAATTAACTTCAGAACTGGGAAAAAAGTAATCATCTGCCAAGCCATAGCAATTCAACCTGAGGTTATAATGTGGACACAATAATATTGAAATACATTCTAATCTTTTTCTTAAAAAACTGCCCAATTTTTGGGACCAACCAGATCCAAAGTAATTCAGCTTTCTTTTAAACCATATCTCAATTTACTAAACTATCTGCAAGTCACCTGAAGAGGAGATGGTTCAATAATCTCCAACAAGAACTATGGAGAAATCCACTCAAGTCACTAATCAACCTCATCAATGATAAAACTCCTGGAGTATCACCATGGGGAAAATGGATGCGCATGCTAGCATGAGCCTGCCTTTAATGTTGGGTTTACTGAAATAAATAAATCTGCTGTAACTGGAGGTTAAGAAAACCATATCTCCAAAATAAAAAACATGTAACTCTCTTCCAACCAAAAGCAAATTCCATTATAACTCTGATACAATGCACATGCATCCTAGGTTTAATGGAGGAAATTAGCTTCAAATTTCATAGCAACTAGATAATAAATATTTACAAGGAAGATGATAATAAATGAAGCATAGTAATGATAACTGATAATTTTGGTTATGCCCATAACCAGGCCTTCAATTTCTTCTATCATTCCAAAAACAATTTAACTGGTTTTTAAATTTATCCTGTTATTTACATTTAATTTCCAATTAATCAGTTTCAAAATTGAAAAGACCGCATGAGGGCATGAATGGAATGCTTCAATTGAGACAGTAAGATGAGTTTGAAATTTTTGATTCAAAATTCTTCATGGAACCTATGGTTAATCAAAAATATCTTCCAGCGGAAAAATTCAGAAATTGATTTTGAATTGCCCACATATTAATCATTTCACCAATCTTAAAGATTTTTGAAAGGAAAAATCCAACAGAAAGATAAAAAAATCAAACTGACTCCCAACCAGTGAAGTGCTTGCTTAATGCTTGTACAAATTCAATCCACTTTGAGTGTAATCCCCAGCCTATTTGATCCTTTCTCAGTTTTGTTTTTTTCTGCAAGATTTTTTTTTTCATTTTTCTCTAAAACAATGTATAAAATAATCCATTAAACTCATTAAATCCATGTTTGTGTGTGCCAAGGATTCATAAAACAACAAAATATTAATAGCAGGGAACCAGCTTGAAACAAACCAACCAAAAAGACTGTTGGACTAAGATTTCATCCCAAAACTAAAAAATTTAATTTATCTGGAGTTTCTTTTGGACAGGAAAAATATAATTTATTGTTAATGCTGACTGAAAATGGGTAAGATCTTTAGAACTTCATTTTTTGACAGAATTGACCAAACCAGATCAACAACAAATTTTAACATGGAAAAATTGAACACAAATGAATGGTTAATTTTTTAAAACAACTTGAATTCATTTGGAATATCATGTCCCAAAACATTTTCAGATAGGGGATTTTTTAAAATGAAATTTTTTTGGATATTTTTTGGTTTTATGACTGCGACAGTCTTTACAAATAATTTTGATTGAACTGGAGTATGATTTATTTGCAGAAAAAAAAATTTATCTGATTTGGAAGAAGTTTTTGGAGCTATGAACAAGGACATTGTGTATATGCGTGTCATCTTTTTTCAATCCTAAATGCATAGAGTGTCCCCCAGAAATTTGGGAAAAGGTCTGGGGGACATGTATGTCTCAATTTTGAAGGGTTTGTGGAATTAATTCATATTGGGAATCCTTTAAACAGAAAAATAAACACAAAATCCCATATTTTCAACATGGATAACTCCATCAACCCTGGGTTGTAATGATATCTTGAAGGGGCTGAAACTCATTTCCAAAATTTTAAATACTTTGAGCCTGTGTCCCTTCTTTTCCAAGAGAAAAACTGCAATTTGTTTGTATGAATTATATGTACCTATGAAAATGTTGAGAAACATTACAAGAAAAATGATGGGTGCATACTAAGATAACCAAATTTCACTCATAAAACCTTGTAGACAATTCACCATTTGGAAAGAAATTGACCAAGTTTTTTTGAAGGGTAGCTTCCAGAAATTTTGAATAATTGGATTTTTGAAAATTCTATTTAAAAAATTTAGCAATATTTTATTCTAAAAACAGCCTGTGAAAGATATTTGAAAATTTATTTGGTACAAAGAAGATGCTGTGGAGTCAATGAAAAAAAAAAACACCAGATTACACCCCATAATGAAGGTCTATCAAACAAAGAAAGCTGCGGGGAAATAAAGCAGGCAGTTAAATAATAAAAGCCTTCAAAATATCCCAATGAATTGATTTTCTACAAAAGTATCAAAAAACTGGATTATCCGTAAGGGGACAAAAAATTGGAAAGACATTATAGATTGGTTTTATATTAATGAATCACTGATTATTTTACTCCACTCCTGTTGTGGGGTTGATGAAGCTAATGATTCAGCTTTGCATAGTAAGCCAACAAGAGTAACCAAAAAAAATTAATTTTTTTAATTTGAAAGAATTAGGCTTCTTCTGAAGTTTAGCTACAAAAACGTGTTTATTTTTTAGTTAAATAATGAGATTGTTTGATTGTGTCATACTGAAACTTAACTAAGTCTAACCTCAGCAAACTCAGTCTAACCCTCAAGCCTAATCTACTTTCTATGGAACTTCAACCTCAGGGCTCAGGAGACTTATATCAATATATATCCACTAACTATATATCCTCAGAATCTTCATTCAGTACATACCTACATATATTTTAACCTCATAAAATATGCAGATAGAATTCATAGGCTTGCACATAATTAATCTCCCAGCTCTGAAAATACTCTGAATTTATTAAATCTCTCTAACCCATACTCTGACATGGTTTATCCTTTGGGAATCCTTATGTACATCCTCTGGCAGATTGTATCCCATAATCTCTCTACTTAGTACATAGTTTCATGACCATCATGTAAAATTTACATCCTTCAACTTTCCTCTCCCAACTTAGACAGCTCAGATATGTAACCTTTCCCCAATGTAGAAGCAGCTTAACCTAATGTAGCAGCATACCTGATCAGCCCTCACTGTTACCTAGACTAATCCCTGGTCATTTCATATGTAGTCGGAGCCCCAATCACTTGTACCTCTGTTGTAGTTTAACCTCTTGTCTATTTAAACAGGCTTCCTCTTCCTCTTTCCTGATTGTTCCCCAAGAAATTAGTTTACTACTCCTTACTACGAATCCATCCCAGCAAGATTCATCAGCACCTTATCTTTAATTCAATCCTACTCTGCTCCTTGTAGGATCTTCCAGTATCCTTGCCCCCAAGCCTACTGAGAGGAGAGTCCCCTCTGTGCCAAGCCCCCCTTTCATTTCAGAAGCCCTTGTGATAGATTGTTTTTTCAGAAACTAAATCTTTACAGTCCTGAACATGACTAAAAATCAGAAAAAAGAATTAGGGTTCTATTCACTATTAACCAAAAACATGGGTAAAAAGGCCCTAAAATTTTATAAAATTTGTGGAATATTCTTAAAGTTTGAATAAAATAGCTAACTAAAATCTCAATAGAATTTTTTTTTGGAATTAATAAGCTTATGAGAAAATTTTTCAAAGCTTAAAGCATTCAGTAAATAATCTTGCAATGCAGGAGTTTCTATCAAATGTTTGATGCATATACCAGCCCATCCTTGTGAGTATTTTAGTTCAAAGAAAATCTTTGAAAACAGGATAGAATATTTTTTTTTTGAAATTAATAAGAAAACAGTGTGAATGGATTTTTTTTCCAAATTTAAAATTCCAGAGTAACAGCAGTCAAATTCTCCCAAGATTTATTTATTTATTTAACTTTGATATTTTTTTGGGAAAGTACTTCAAATATTATAATGAATTTCCAAGAATGAAAAAATTAAAAAATATTGGTATAACCTACACCAAACTGAGTTTTTGACCATAAATCATCAAAATATATTGGCAATTTCTAAAACAATATGAGTTCAAATTGAACCCCCTTTCAAGCATGAATTTCATTTTATTGCAAGGTGGTTGTAGATTATTTCAACAGAAGTTGTTGTGTGTGTATTTGGGAGTTATTTTGATAGAGTGCCTGAAATAGGACAGAGGTTATAACCAAGTTGAAAAAGTTTTACAGGGTGGCACATGCTAGAATGTGCCACAATTTTTCCCCTGGTGTATAAGATTAAATAATTTATGTTTGAGCAGCAGGCCAAAATCATCAATATAGAATTTTGAATTCTTTTGATGATTGGGTGGATATTAATAGAAATCAAACTGATAAATTCTGGAAATATTTGGGCTGATGCCTTGACCCGATTATTGGACAGCACAATATAAGATCATGCCTTCAAAATGCATAAATCCAAGAACTCCTTCAAAGAAAGGTGGGATTTTGAAGTTTGTTTGCTAAATTCATACCTATTTTTAAAAAAGGTGTTATGATAGGAATAATTTTACAAAATTCATGCCTTCTGGGATGTTTTGCCACCCCTGGAAGGCGTGTAAAGCTCAAAAGATCATTTTAATGTAAAAAGGAATTATTATAGACATTTAAGCTCTGGAAAAACTTTTTTAGGTTGAAATAAGTGTCTGGGGTGGAATAAAACACCTTTTCAGGGATTTTTGGGCACCAAAAGACTTGTAAAAATTAATTGAGGACTTGAGGGACTAAAATTGAATCCCCAGACCTCCTGTAGGAATGTCTGGGGTAGGCTTCTCCAGGGAATTCAATGGTGGACATAAATTGACCTAAATTGACATTAAAAGATATAGAAAGTATCATTATTTTGTATGGAATTCATATCTGAATTTGAATTTGAAAAAAATCTTTATCAAATTTAATGAGATTGAAAAATGATATGATTCATTTTTTTTACACAAAATGAAATATTTCTGGTGAAATATAAACAAATTTCCAAGAGATTTCAAAAAAATATATAAAAATACTGAATTAACATTCTTGATGAGTGGAACTGAAATATTCCCAAATATTCAAAGAAAAATATCATTAAGTACAAAAATGATTGTAAAAAATACAAAAAGCAATTCTTTGGAGAAAATTCAAGATTTATGATAGAATTTGAATAAATTTTTACTAAAAATAAAAACTATAGGAAAATGCTAGATATATCTATTTAATAGGGCATACCAGAGTTAGCAAACTCACCATTAGAAAAACACCATTCTTTTTTCAACAAACACACATTTTCATGATGTGTTGCTGAAATACACATACCCCCTAACTGGTGTATTTCAAAATGGCATTTTTCATGGAAATGGAATGTTTCAAAAAAAACACAATATATGCATCACCATCCATCTATCATTCCTGGAATGCAAAAAACCAATTGACACCTCCACCACTTCAAATCCATACGCATCCCATCAGTTGCTATGCTTCACAAATGAATCACCAAATCCATCACCCCATTCCACCAGATCATAAAGCAATTGCTTTGCATTGAGTTTCCATCACTTTAAAAAATTCCAAATAAACTACCCAAGATCAGGTTCAAAAATAAATCAAGCTGGCTGAAATTTTGTTACTATTTGACTCTGATTCAGAACATGACTAACAATCCAATTGTTTATCATAAATGCTATATTGGAAAAGAAATAAAAAGTTCCTAGAAGAAAGACACTCCATAATCCCATTCATGAAGGGAAAAAGCTCCATCTCATCCCTGAATTGAGCTTTCACCAAGTTTTCCAACTTCTTTGGTGTCATTCATGAAATTTTTGGACATGATTGAAGATGTCCAAATCTTTCAGAATGACTCTTGCAATCCAAAATTTGATCCAGCTATCTAAAATGCAGTTTCTCTCTTTCAATTTGGATTAAATTTAAATATAGCAGCTATTCATCAATTAGAAAATCTCTTATCAGTTGGATATGGAACCATTGACTAATACACCAAAAGGGTTATGATTGCTATTCTAGGATTATTTTTCTCAGTTCTTTGCTGACAAACCAAGCAATAGAGGAAGGAGATATCTAAGGTCATGGAAAACAACATTTTTACAGGTTTTCTTGGCTTTGTTGATGGCAACACCATCCCCTTGATTGAGTAAACCAAGCTTGATGGAAGCCACTATTCCAATTGGAAGAAAATTCAATCAATTCTGTCATTTTAAAACATTTTTTATGTGAAACTGACTAAAAATTATTCCTCTTTTCAATGAGATAATCTATTGCTGTTAAACTAGTTTGTGATAACAAAAATAAGTTGATCTTTGTCCATTCCAGCCTTCCAGGGTCCTGTCATGATTAATATTTTTTCGATTGGATGTCTATGGAACAAGACCACGTAACTACTTTGATGAAGATAAACAAATTTTTTGAGATTCAGATTATGCTAGTGGAAAATATGTGGTACCAGCTTACAAGAATTTTTCCTTCAATAATCAAGTAAAAACAATTTTCAACTATAATATTTCTCAATTATAAATTTGGATTGAGAAGGCCATGGAAGTGCTGAAGGGAAGATGGGCCAGCTTAAGAGAAATGTGGAACCAGCTCCAAAATTCCAAAGACATGAAAATAGTTCTAAACTGGATTTTATGCTGTGCTATTATCCATAACATATTGGACAACTCAAATATGAATGGGATGAAATATTTGAAGATGAAATACCCAATCCTCCTCAAGCCATTTCAGCCTCATCTCATCATTCATCTTTTGTAATGAGAGAGCGTATGTTAACTCTCACTGTTGCTCAGTGTGAATGATGTTTTTTTTTCTACAAGTTCAAACCTCAAAACAGCACCAACAACTGCCACCAACTCCACCTCACCACCAACCACTGTGACCTCTTCCTTTCCACCAAAATACACCTCATGGCCATTTGATCAATTTTTGATTGTTTTTTTGTAGATAAATTGATTGTTTCATTGTTCTTAAATTGGTCAATGGTTCCAAAGACAGTCAATAAATTGTAGAACAATCTATTTTTTGATTTCTCTAAAATTGATTGATAGATAGATTGATTGTTCCACAATCAATCAATTGTTTGTAGAAAATTTGGTTGATCAATTGAAATTGTTTAATTCATTTTTAAAAAAGTTGTTTAATTTTTTGTAAAACAAGTGATCAATTTTTTTAAGTTGATTGATTGATTGATTTATCCATCTAAAAATGGATTTATCAAACAAGTTCATTGATATTTTATTTTCCTTCATGTTAGGGTGGGAAACACATTTAGATTGGGCCAGCTCAAAATTGTTTTCCTTCCCTAATATATTGAAGCCATCACTGGACCACATTTGGATGTTGCAAGCTCCAATTTATGGTACTTCCATACTATATAAGAATGCAGAATTGAACACTAAATTGATACTGATCTGACTTAATTGTTTTTTTATTAGGTTTTTCAAGGTTTTTATCTTCTTTTTTTTTCATAAAATGGTCACTGTAAGCATACTGACTGTCTTCTTTTTTTTCATAAAATGGTCATTGTAAACATACTGACTTTCTTCTTTTTTATCTTTTCCATACTGATGGATCTTATTTCTGCTCAATGTGTGTTTGACCTTTTGCAATTAATACACAAATTTTTGTTTTTGCATTGTCAATACAGCCACTCAAATATTTGGTAGGCTTGGTTGACATTGAGTAATCAGGTGAAATTTAATGAGAACAATAAAAACATGACAAATGTAAGAGGAAGAGGGAAAAAAAAAGGATCCCAGAAGTTTTCCTTGAAATCAATAGTGAATTGTGAAAATTTTCTCCAAATATGAACTCAGATTATAATTAATTTCAAAAAAAATGATATTTATTGGATTTTAAAATGTGAAATCAAATCAAGTTATGGCCACCATTAAATTTTCCAAGGAATTCTGCACTAGAAAGACCACCGCAGAGGGTCTGCTGGCCTTTTTTCATTACTCCAAGGCCTCAATGAATTTTTCAAGGAATTGGGGGTCACAAATGGCCTCAAAAGGTGTGTTTTCCAATCCCAGGAGCTCCTTTAAACCCCAAAAAGGTATGAAAAGACTTAAATTATTTATATCCATGCAGTTTTTTTATTGGAGGAAATTTATAAGGTTTAAAAAGCTTCCTGGGGTGGGAAAAAATGTTTTTCAGCACAAAAAAATCACACCAGCAGGCTGAATTTAGTAGGAACAATTCCTAAAATAACAACTTTCTTCAAAATAGGGGTGATTTTATCAAAAAAATGCCAAAATAATTATTTTTTTTTAAAAAAAGGAATGGATTGAGTAATTTTGAAGGCAATAAAAATTCTGGGTCTTGGCCAACAAAAAATCTGTTGTTTGATTTTTTTTCTTAGGTAGCATTCTGTAAGAGTGGATACTGTGTTGAGTCAGAATTTTAAAATATCTCTCTTTTAATAATATGAATTCTTCCTTGCCATTTTTATTGTCAAATATTTTCATTGTCTTGTTTTATATCATCTTTTTTGGGTGTATCAAATTTATAAATTTTGGAAAATTTAAATTGCTTATTTCAGGAAAAATATCAATTTTTAAGAAAATATCTTTTTATCAAAAAAAAAAAAAGAATGAACCAATAGGTTCAGGTCACAAAAATAAAATTTTCAAAAAATAAAATAAAAAAGCCTGAAATCAGCCATTTAATTTTTTGAAAGTTTTGAATTTGATAAACCCTATTTATTTCCTAATATTTATTTCTGTGAGGTTTGTTAGAATTGACAGAAATGAAAGAATTGAGTTCAAATGATCACAACAGAGCATGGGACAAAACAAGAACACTGAAAAAAAATATAACTGAAAGGTGAAAAACAAGGTTATGAACCTAAAGGAAAAATCAAAATTTTGTTCAATGTGGAGTGTAAGAAACTGTGAAGAGGAGCGCAATAAAAGTTGTGTATTGATAAGGAGAAAGGAAGGAATAAAAGGCTATCAACCACAGCATTTAAATACAAGTCTTGTGAGATTTAAGGTGGCAAGAGACTGATCATGCAAAGATGTGATAGGTCTGAGGGGAAATGAAGGATTGGAAATAGTGTAATGAAAAGAAAATGAAATAAACAAATGACACATGAGATCATGAGAAAATAGAATAAAAAAGAGAGAAAGGCAGATAGGAAAAGTTTGAGATTCTGTTACAATGACATATTAACACCCCCCTTGCAATTCAGACTGAAGAGAAATAAAAGCTTGAGAGCCCTTGCTGAAGCTGGTTGAGAAACAGGCTTGGTCAAGAAGTCAGCAAGCATATCTTTGGAGGGAACATACAACAACTGTATTTTTTCCAAACTGATGACCTCCCTTACAAAGTGCAAATGAATATCAACATGCTTCCTTTTCTTGTAGTTGAAATTACAGTTGCTATTGGTAGTGTTGATGCAACCTTGGTTTTCATCAAAGACTGTGACGGGGTTTTTGGATTAGACAAGATGAAATTATTTAAGGAATTTTCAAAGCTGTGGAAGCTCACAGAATAGATCAGTTAAAGCCCAATATTCAGCTTTGGAAGTGGAGATGGAGACTGTAGGTTGCTTATGCAGCCTCTACACAATCAGAAAACTGTTGATTATGGAAAGGTATACAGTGAAAGATATTGTTTTCCTTTGAAAATTTCCCCAATCAGTGTTGGAGTCCACCACCAGAGCATCAGTGTGTCCCTTTGAATAGGAAAGGAACAAATCAATTTTTCAAAAAAAAAAAATACTTGAGCATATGGATAAAGGCCTCCCAGTGCTGAATACCAGGATTGTTGATGTATTTAGACAGCATACCGAGGGAATAAAAAAAGTCAGGCCATGTAGCTGTCACCATGTAGCTTAAGGATCCCACCACTTTACAATAGTTGTAACCAGTCTCCTTGTAGAGCCTGGCTTCATCAGCCATTGGTGATTTGGGGTGAGAGAAAGAAAAAACAGGAGTGAGGATGGTTTTAAATCAGTCATATTGTACTCTAGGATTGATTCCACATAATGATATTGTGATAGCTCATTGTATTGATGTAGTTGATTCACACAACCTCCTAAGAGTATCTATTTCTCTCCCAGGTCCTTCATTTCAAAATTTGAGCCAATTTCTTTTTTAAAAAACAGAAAGATAATTGCCAAAAATGGGAATTTCATTCACATTTTTGAAAATCCAAATTAAATTATTTCCTCCTAAATAGAAGAAGCATGCATCTGAAACAGGCCATAAGCATCCCTTTTCTAATGATCCAGGTAGAGAGCCAGTTATAAAATGCTAACAGAGCCTTCTTCAGGCCATAGATGGCCTTTTTCAGTCAAATAAAAAAATTTTGGTGATCAAGAGCCATACCCCAGGGAACTGAAAGTTGAAAACCCTCATCCAAAAGAGAATTAACAAAGGCACTTTTGGAATCCATTTGCTGAAACTGTATGTCATTGGGCGCCAAAAAGTAGATAAGAGCCCTGAGAAAGTTCAATCTTCCTGTTGTGGTAAAAATTTGCTTGTAATCAACCCCTGGGATATGTGAAAAACCCTGCGCATACAATCTGGCTTTGTATTCTATGAAATCGCCAGTATGATCTTTCTTCTTCCTGAATACCCAAACTTTCCCTAACTTACTTTGACCATCCAGAGGAACCACCTACCAAAATGCTAACTTATCCGTCAACTCCAATTCCTAATTGATTGCTGAAATCCAATGCTCCTTCTTGACGAATTATATTGCCTCCTTGCATATTTGAGGCACAAAATCATGCTCAAATAATGTAAGATTGGCTGATTTTCTCCACAAATATGGCAAAATGTGTGCAGGTTCAAGGGTTCCCTCCCATAAGGTGAGATGTTTTGGACTGATGAATTTAAGAAAAGGCTTCAAAGTTTTTGGTGACTGAGAAAAATGTGGTAAAAATGGCACAACATCAGATCATGAAGAAGGCACTGGATTGAAGTCAGAGGAGTGACCAAATTTTCATTGGAGACAGGTAAGGAGGCCTGCAGATGATTTAGAAAATCAAAGAACTCATCTTCTTAAACAAAAGAGAAGTAAATCTTCATTAGTTTTTGTGGGCTGGTGCAAGGGAAGCTTGTGTTCAAAGAATAGAATGTTCCTAGTAATAACCAATCAATTGTACCTTAATCTGGGTATTTGATACTCTGCAGCATTTTTTTTGTAATCTAAGAATATCCTCTCATCCCTGGTGGGTCCAAGCTTCCAAAATTGTCAATTTTTAGGCACCAAGATGAAAGCTTTGCAACCAAAGACTCTCAATGTTTGATTTTTGGGGCACACTTGCTCCTCAATAAGAAGGTGATTTGATTATTACTTTACAGAGTTGGCAATTTATTTGGCAGGAAACACACAGTGCTTACTCTTGTGATTAGCAATTCGGGCGGTAGACTGATTAATAAAAAACTAATGATATTGATTAGTCAGATAACAAATGTGTATATGAATGTGGACAGATAAAAATGAGGGGAGAAATGAGGGGTTCTTTCATATTGAAGAGACCTCTCATCCAAACACTGGGAGCACATGATGAACAAAAGATAAAAAATATTTAAAAAATGAGGATAAAAGCAATCTTGCTTTCTTCATTTTAACTTTAATGGAACCATGTATGAATCTCTTTCTTGGAGAGACACATGGGACTGCTATGAACGTGAAAAATTCAATTGTATTTATTTATTGGTTCTTCTTATTCCAAGCCCACTTGGAATGCACTTTCCTTTTCCTTGGTGTTACAACTGGAATAGCGGTGAACCTGAAGAAATCAGGCTTTTCTACTTTGCTTTGGCTTTTCACTTCTTGGTATGGTTTATCAACATTTACTTGATCCATTTCATTCTTAATAAATAGATGCATTTAATATATTCTTTTCCTTTGCTTTTCTTCATTGGAGCCATAATCTTGCTCCTCTGCTTGAGTCACCGGACTGAGACTGAGTCTCTGTGACTTTCCTGTGTTATTTTTCACAGAAATTGAATCCTTAATAACATCTATTTTATTAAACATATTTATATAATTCTTTTTTTCATCATGATCAAAATGTTCTCCTCTTTCCTTAGGTAATGAAGTTGGATTGATAAAAGTAATATTTGCAAATTTATTTCCCTCAACAGGGATTAAATCCTCAACACTTAAAGCTTCTTTCAAAAAGGTCCTTGGAAGACAAGACTCTCAAAGAAGACACCATGCTTTGTTGAGTATTTTGCAATTGACTCTTTCAGCCACATTTTTGTTCTGGGGAGTTTCCAGCAGTTAGAGCTGATGAAAAAATTTGTGAAGATTGACAAGTTTTTGGGAATGCTTATTGAAAAATTCACCCCCAAAATCAAAAAACACCCTCTTTATTTTTCTGGAATGAATGTTTTCAATCAAATTCTTCACTTTAAAAAACTCCTTGAATGCATCAGACTTCCTCTTTAGTATCCTAACAAATTTGAAGGAGGTGTGTTAATAAAAAAATGTGAAAAATTATTGGAAACCTGAGACAGAGGTAGGCTTAATGGGCTCCACAAGGTTGAGATGAATACAATCCAGAACATTATTATTAGGATCCAAGCTTAAATGGACAGGAAGTTCTGTTCATTAAACACACATGGTAAACGGCATTATTCCAGAGGTGGAGAGACTAAGATACTTTATTAAAGCCATCCCCAGGTTCCCAAGGCAAATTTACCACAGACCAGGCAATATTTTGGCCAAATTACAACTTGGATGGTGATAAGGAACATTCATCAATCTTCCCAAAATATGGCAAAAGAAGAGTATTTTTTCATGATCTTTGAGCTAATATTCATTGCTGTCCTTGATGATGGTGATTTAATTGGTAATTAAGGGCAATGATGATATAAGATCCCTCCAAAGTTTGGGTACATAGAGAAAATCCTTCACCAGGCAAAAAGATCCTCTGACTAGAAGTTCAATGTCTCTTCTTCCAAGCTCAACAAAGTGGCTGGTGGAATACCCTGTGCTGATGGAGAAAGTTTCACAATGCTGAAAGTTTGTGAACACAGACTTTCTACCAAACATATTGTGAGTAGCCCCGCAGGGCAAAATTGCTTTTTCCTGATGAGATTCTGCAGGAGAATTCTCAGTTAAATATGCTTGAGCATAATTAAAAAGAGCATCTGCATTGATCAAGTCATCCTTCTTTCTCTGTGGTTGTAGATAAGGGAACTTGATATATCACTTCTTTGTTTTGTGCAAAGTAACTTTGGGATTATTCCGGCCATTCAAACAGAATTAGATTATTTGCAAAGAAAAATGAGATTGGCATTGGTTACAAGATCCATGGAAGAAGTGGAATAGTTCTCAGCTGAATATCAATTATTGGCACTGAGAGGGTGTAAATAGCTTTGTAACCTAGACAGGATGATGGCAGGTTTTTCAATGGCACCTTCATCCATGGCCAATCCATCAACCAGATAAAACAGTTGAGGATTTTTGAATAACTTCCCAAGAATGAAATAGGAAAGAATTTTTTCTGGTATTTCTATATTAAATGCAGAGATATCCATTAGGGCTTTCAGGGAAATATGAATGAAATTTTATAGTGTCAAAAACACCCCTGGCATTCCAGGGGCAGAAGGCACAGGAACTGATGCTCAAAAAACTCAGGATTGAGAAAGGAGATTGATTGCAAGGAAGATAGGAAAGTAATGAAAATGATAAGAATGAGGAGGTATGCATGAGTAAGGCTCTGAAGGAGGTTGAAGGTTGAATCCTATAAGAGTAACACCAAAGGGGTAGGTGAGATGAGTAAGGTAGGCTGTGTTGGCTTTCTTGTGCTGAAATGACACCAATTGGAAGGGACTAACCAATAAGAAGTATTTTACTAATTCCTTGAGGGGAATTAGTCCAGTAGGGAAGGAGAGGCCATTATATGGCAGAAGTGAGAGGAGGCCTTGAGGAGGGATGACTGGTGCTAGGGCTGGGAATCTCAATGGAATTAAATGTTGACCAATTGGGATGGATGCTGTGGCTTGAAAGATTGGGTAATGGCCCTGTCCAGAAAGGTGTGGCATGCACTGAACTGGAGTATGGGTTTTCCAGCCAGGAGTATGTACTATGGGTTTAAATTATATACTTATCATACCAGATAGAGTTGAATAAGAGATGAGGATGCACCAAGCCATAGAGAGATGGAGGATATGCCTGGGAGATTACCTAGGGACTGCAGGTCATGCAGGAGGATACTTCAGGAGGTGCAGCATGTGGGTCCAGGGGTGAAAAGTAGATTATACTGAGGATTGGCTCTGGCTGAGACTGGATTATGGCTGAGGAGACTGAGAAAGTTGTGGTTAAAACATTCAGATTGCCTTGATAGTCAAAGACCATCCATGACACCCAAACATTTCCACAATTCAAGGCTGAAATTGAGGCTTATTGGTCATTTATTTTTTCCCAAAGCAAGGCAGCTTTTTTCTTTGTGATGTTATTCATCACAGAAAAGAAGAGATTCTGATTTATTTGACTGGTTATCACTCCAATGGCTTTTTAGTTTAACTTGGACCATTTATTAATGAAAGCAGAAGAGGAATCTTCAGAAGTTTCCTTTTCACAAACATCCATGAGATTGTTTGATCAAAGATGAATCTCCATACACATCTGCCATTCACTGAAATTGGTACCATTGGGAATTGTTGAATTAACACTGTCCTTTATTTCTTTCTCTGCAATGGTGGTGAGGAGAATTTCTTGTCAAATTTAACCTTTCCTAGATGGGTTTTTAAAAATTTTTGAGCTGGCTGGGATGGTAAATCTGTTAGAATTGATAGTGCTTAAATAATTGAATTCATTTTATAAGAACAGAGCGTGGGAAAACATAAGAACACTGAAACAAAAGGTACCTGAAACTTGAACAAAAAGTAAAGGAAACTAAAGGACAAATGGCAGTATTTTTTAGGTTGGAGCATAAGAAATTGTGAAGAGGAGCGCAATAAGATTTTTTGAGTAATAAGGAGAAAAGAAGAAATGAAAGGCTATAAACCACAGAATTTAAAGACAAGGCTTGTGAGATTTAAGGTGGCAAGAGACTGAGAATGGAAATACATGATAGTTATTAGGGGACATGACGGATTGGAAAAAGTGTAATGAAAAGATAATGAAATAAAGAAATGAGACATGAGAGCATGAGAAAATAGCAGAACAAAGAGAGAACAGAAGATAACAAATTTCTGAGATTTTGTTACAATGACATCTTAAAAAGGTTTTTTCAACATGAAAATTTATTTATTTTATTCTCACTTTCAACCAAAGAGGCCAAAAAAACCCCACAAGAATGGTATTTCCATCCATCAGAACATCCACCTCAAGATTGGAAATGTTCATCAAATCCAGCTTCCCTTTCACACTACATCACCACAAGATTTTCTCAGCAATTTTCAACTTGGTATCAACCAGGTGATGGTGGCCATCTTATTGAAAAAAATCAGACCAAAAAATAAGTCATGTGGATAGTGTGCCAAAAAAACGGACTCAAATCTATCTCTATGCTTGATATATGGATCACCCTCAGTCTAGCCGTAGGCCATAATATTATCTTCTTATCCAGTCAATCTTATTGATCTTGTGATTTCTTCTTCCTGGTTTTTTTACCCTTAAATAATCTTCTATCTTCTTATTAATATTTTGAATTTATTTGCTTACAGGTTCATAGCCAATCTATCCTTTATTTAACAAGGTAAAAAGGAGAAGTGGCACACTTTGTGGAACTGGAGGAGATAAATTAAAAATTGTACTCCAACCCAACAAGAAAACTCAATCCAGTGCACTGGAAAGAATCAAAGGGTAATTATCTCTTAGAAAATCTGGAAGATATTCCATACAGGAATTTTTCCTTCATTGAATGGCCCACGGCCTTTTAAATTGATAATATGCACAAACAAAGCCAACAGGGTCATTGTAAATGGCCCTTTTCTGCCAATAAAAAACTGGAAAAAAACAGGGATCCCTAGGGAAGAAATTGTGAAACCCATCTCAAATAATTGGGTTTCAGAAAACTCAAAAATCTGGCTGGTTTGGCCCCATGTGCCCAAATTTTCAAAAAATCATAATTAATTTGAATCAAAAGGGTTTGACCAAACCACTCATGAGAAAACATTTTAGAAGTTCTTCAAATCAAAAAATGCCACCAAAAATGTAAGTAATGCAGTGTCTGTCATGAAAGGAATTTTTCTTCATTCTCTCTAGTTGGCCAGGAAATTCAAGACTGAAAAACCAAAAATAGCTATTGATGGATTTTCTTATACAATTAAACTCATACTTAACAAATTGAGACAGAATTTTCCAGGCACTTTATTTTTTTTCAATTTAGATTGGATCCAATACCAAGAGGCCACTTTATCCTGTATAGCTTTATCTCTTTCAAAATTTCAATAAGTGTGAAGAAGCATTTGGTTTTTTCAAAAAAAATCCTCAGTTTTATCAAACAATTAAAAGTAATTTTTTTTGCCTGTCTGGAATCTTCTGCTTAATTTCAGCACAAGATGGATATTTTTACTTAAATCAATGAAATGGTAGAGGTTATGTATCCTAGTGATTCACCATTTCATTCAAAGTAGGCCTTTAAAATTTAAGAAATATGGATCCAGGTCCAATTCTGAAACAAATTGAAATAGAAGCAAAAATTCATCCATGTTGATTTGATTTTGAACATTCTCTTTAAATTATATTTTAGAGATTATTTGAGTAAAGTAATTGATATGTGTTAAATTATAATTGTTTGAAGAACCTGTGTTGGTGGAAAGATGATTTTCTTGTGTCCTTTCAATTTTATTCGTGCATTGTTCAAGCAAGGTGGATTGAAACTGGTGGGTCTGAATAGAGATTATGTGGAGTAGTAACTGTGTTTTTTATAATTTTGATTGATGGTGGTGAATAAATGGAAGGTCATTACTAAAAAAATAATTGTTTCAAAATAACCAGTTAGTGGGAAAGTTTATTTGAGAAGCCTCTTATTTTACTGGAATTTTTTGATCTAAAAAATTTACATATTTAAAATAAGGAAAAGATAATTAATCATATAAAGTTTGAGAAATATTTTGCATGCCAAATTAAATTCATTGCTTTTAAATTGATCTTCATTTTCCAAGTGCATCATTCAAGTAGTACCATTCTCACAACACTCCATATATGCTGGCAACAGGTTTATTGAAATTTTGTTTAAAATTTCTTTTCATAAATAATTCTTAGAATATTTAGAAATATATACATTAAAAATTTTCTGTCAATTTTTACCATATGATCTTTTGTTTCAAGTAAATGGATTATATCAGGACACAAATTTCTGAGGCCCCAGAAAATTCTTTGGGTCACATGGACTTTTCTTGATGAGAAATCTTTCTTCCTTCCTATATTTTACATCTATCTAATAAATGCCAACTTTGTTCATTATTTTTTTTTAAAATATTTGACTGAATTAAGAAATATTAGCTTCTAGCATTTCCTACTCACGGCATGGGTTTAAAAAATTTATGTGAAACTAACAACCCTGTATTATAATTTCACATTCTGAGATTTTCACATTCTGAGATAGCTGATCCCAGAGGAAATCACAACTATCCTCTTCCAGATATAATTGGTTTTTGACAAAAAAATTATGCACATAAAAAAATGAAAATAACTACGGTGGTGGTGGTGGAAGGGCTTCGGCATCAGCCTGAGAAACTTGGCTTTGCGCATCTTCTGATTGTTGACCGGGTGTAACATTTATAATTTCAATCACTGGCTGCATCGGGACATATTGGGGCATGTATATCACAACTTCTCTCGTAATATTGTTGACTTCTGTTACATTCATAACTGTTGGAATGGGTTCTGTCGCTGCAGTTTTTGGTTGCGGGTTTGGTGTAACACCGGTGGCTGTAATCGGCGCCGGTATCGGATCAGGACCGGGAGTGGATGTAATGGAGGCGGTGGGATTAGGGGTAATGAGGCTAGCATCGGTGGGATTGGGGATGGTAGGCGTAGGAGTAGCGGGATTAGGGGTGTTGGGGGCGGTTGGACTGGGTACCAAAGGAGGGGAAATGGCCGGAGAAGTAGGCTGGGTCTTTGGAGGTGCGACTTTGACATCTTTTGGCCGCGGGGTTTCTGTTTGCTGGGCGGCGGCCCCATTAGCTGCTCCCGGTGGTGCTTGCATGTACTTAATCTCATAAAACCACGTCGTGACGTTCTAGGTTACAGGTGGTATTAGTTATCCATCGCTGCTTGAATGATAATCCTTTTGGATAAAAACTCACTACTCCCGAAAATACGGTGCTAGTGTCCAGAGGTTTTGGCGGGGGCGGTGATAAAAATTTACGATCGGTGATGACTGCTCCTTTTCCCTCGTTGTTCATTTCGATAAATATTACCTCGCTTACGCGTGGTGTTGGTGGTGGTGGCGTTGATGTGGTTGTGGTAACTGTTGTTGTAATGTTCATCCATCCCAAAGGGTTGATGCTAGAGGGCATATTACAGCCCTGATAAACGATCTTCGAGAACGATCCCCAGGACCTGCCAAGGAAGATTGAGCGGCCCGAAAATTTGCCGATCGTCTTGATGTTACTCTTGTTGAATATAAATCCTCCTGGATCCTTAGCATTTAATCGCCGATTACTCGCAATTCTGATCGAATGATACTCATGAGCCGATCTTTCATCCAGATGATGGGTAGCAATGAACAAGTTGCTTACATTTGCTGCGTTTGTGAAGGTATAATACCAATCGTGCAACTTTCAAACCAGCTCCGGGCACCCCCAACAACGACGTCTGGAAATTGCACATGGTAGCACCCATAAGCGCCCAAACTGTTCAGACACGCTTTGACAGTATAAAGCTCACCAACGGAACCCTCAACGTTGCAAGAATGAAAAAATTGAGCTCCGCTCCTCGCGTAAACAGTATCCGTTACACCAACAAAGCTGCAAGCGCGATATGCTAGCGATGCAACAAAATAAAAGAGGAAGAACAAAAATCGCAGTTTAACATGTTGCATGTCCTAGACCGTTAGAAGCCTGATAGGAACGTTACAGTGGAAAAACGTGCCATGTTGACTACCCTCCGCGGTTAAAGCGACCCCTTTGCGCCCGAAGGTATTAGTTATGTTACTAAAGAAAAAAAACAGTCGGTCAATCCTTGCAGGAGGTAGAATTTTTGGGGAAAAAACCTCACATATTTTTCATCACGAAACTGATCAAACAAATTCGAATTAGTAATTTTTCTCGATCGGGTGATGGTTAAGTTGCGAAGGGACACTCAACTTATCTTTCTTGACCAAAAGCCCTGAGTTTTTGCCGATTTCACCCTTTTCGACCATCGAAGTATTGACTGTTATCAAGACCTCGTTGGCTGCAAAAAATGACGAGTTTTTACTAAAGCCAAGTATAGTGAGTGGCTATCGAACATAGGGCCCATCATCAGCACTGAGGTTACGGATGCCAATGAATTTTGGGATCCTGGCGGTAGCCCACACAAACTTACATCTTTGTAAGTAATCACGATATTTTCGACATATCTTCCTGTCGGACCGTATTTTTTGGAATTAGGCCCAGATTTCATCTTCGGACTATTTTTTTCGACTAACTCACCTGGCATGATGAAGATCACTTTAGGTCCTTTTTGTGACTTCAAGGAATCAATTGCTCGCTGGATTGGACTATGGAAAATTTTCAGACATAATTCGATAAGATCTCCAAAAAAACGTAATTGATTTGAAAAGAATAGCTAATTATCTTACCCAACTGTAGAAACAAATTTTGATGGGTTGACTATTATACATCCCGGAGGTGGGGTTGTAGTCGAAAGCACTTGCCCGCTGAGGAAATAAAGAAAGGTGACCAAGTTTTTTAAGGTAACCATTACAGAATTTTAACAGAACGACTTTCTCGGAATGCAATTCGGCCGAATATATTTATTGAAGTAAGCAGGAAAGCAAAGGTGATGGCCAGCTTATAACAGTGAGGAAGAATTGGTGTCCAAAACCATCGAGATTTCACTCCAGAACTAGAAAGCTAAACAGTGTTGAGGACATCAAGTTTTTGATCAACGGACTCCGGATTTATCCTTCAACATGCGATTCACCTCGAAGGCCATCTGCCCCTGCACTGGGCCTCTTATATGCATTAGAAAGACATGGGATCTTGACATCTCATTGGTTTGTGGAAACCGCTCGGCTCAAGTCATCCGAGCCTCGGCACTAATTCACTTCCTCGTTCCCCAGTGATTCAGCGCGTTGGGTATGGTTACTCGAGCGTTGCATTCGGATGCGGATCCGAAGGGTTGGCAACATGGCCTTGTCATGCTGAAGCTGTTGCTAACAGAGCACACTTCCGAGGGGGAACCAGTTGAGGGCACCGGACCTGGTGCCGACTTCGGTGCGATAATGAGTCGACAGAACGATAGAGATCAAAGCTCTTGCGTGACAACGAAATGAACGAAATCCGTTGATGGCTCTTAAGAAAGAGCATTTAGCAGTAGAGTGGGCCGATGACGATAAAGAAATCAGCAAGTATTAGAAAAAATGAGTGTCGACAAAGAAGAATGAAATATCAAAGTGAAAAGCGAATTCACTAAGTTCAGGAACTACTTATGTTGATCAGGTTTACCAAGTCACGACCACTCAGGGACCAGATTCACGAACAGAAGACCAGACCACGTCCAACTCCAACTTAATCTCCTCCTGTCACAGACTGAACCTTGTGTATCTAATTAGCTCAGGTTACCACTGAAGATACAACTGTTCCCAGTAAACAAGTCCCCAAAACAAGTGGACCAAGTCCGGTGGACTTGTTTACTGTGACTTTCAGCCTTGTTTGCTTGACAACAGGCCTTGTTTGGGTTGAAAATGACGTGATGAGTTCAAGCAGATCATGCCTATTGACCAGGGTGGGGAGGCCTGTGGTCAACAGGATTGGCCACAAGGTCCACCACAATATCAATTTTTCATCTACCACACAATATCTTCCCAATAAATTTATGTTTTTTTTTCTTTCTTTTTTTTTTGTTGTCATTAATGTGAAAATCTGAGTTGGTCACCAAGACCAGACTGAAGTTGATTGCATAAAAAGAATGAAACAAGGTGAGTAATAAATTTAGAAAACAATAATAAACTTTCATGAGGAGAAGTTGACCAACGGAGATCTGATCTGACTGAGATAAAGAAATCTTAATGAGTAGAAAGTAGATCAGTCAGATGAGATTGAGAAAGACCAGCCACAATACGTCGGAATTCACGAAGAGCGCCTTGAGTGATCTGTATAAGGATCAAATGAGTATTTTGTTGATTGACAAGTTGGAGACTTGGTTCTTACTCTGATCAAACTGGCTGCCGGTGAATATTAAATGACGGGAGATTGTCTTGAGTTATTGTGGCAATAGGTTGAATTGAGAGATCTTGTCGTATTGGTTGAAGAGTAATATATTGAGTGATTGAAGATTGATGAGGGTCAAAGCGTTCTAACTACCGGAAGCAATGAGATGCATATAAGCAGACAACATGGATGCAAGCCAGTATGTGTGAACCAATGATAAGATCTGAAAATGAACAGAGGAAGAATACATAATATGTGTGATTAAGAATTCAACAGCCCTCCTCAACTTGTCAATCAATGAAACAGAGAATTAAAAGCATTTACAAGACGAGCAGTTGAGGTTTTGTTAGCTGCTTTGGTCAAGGCATCTGCCGTCATTGACTGTGAGGAAATCAGCCAAAGTTCAATCAGACCTTTTTTGAAATTGTGTCTCAGACTTTTTGTTTTGAGATCTATATGTTTAGCCTTTGAGATCAAACCAAATTTTTTAATTTTATCATCTAATCCTTTATTGTCAATAAGAAAAATCGGACATCTGAGCTTAGTGCGATATACATCCTCAATCAGTTGCTGTAACCAGCGGCTCTCAAGATGACAGCTGGACAAGGCCACACACTCCGATTCCATGGACAAATGTGTAATATTTTGCTGTCTTCTACTGGTCCAATAGAGCAGGCTGCCCTTGAAGGAACAGATGAAACCGCTTTGAGAGAGTCTTGTGGTTGGATCGTCACCCCAGGTAGCATCACTGAAACAGACCAACCTATCAGATATAGATTGTCGACCAAGACTAAGACTGAGATCCTTGGTGTTCGACAAATATTTCCAGACATGTTGTATTCCATTCCAGTGGCTAATTCCTGGACGCTTGCAATATCTCGCTAGACTAGACACAGCAAAGCTAATGTCTGGCCAAGCAAGGCCCACTATGAAGTTCAATCAACCAATAGGAGACCTGTAATTGACTCCAAGTTTGAGAAATTCCTGGTGATTGTCTTCAGTTGCTGGAGCAAGATGTAATCCTGGAGTCAGAGGAGTTGATAATGTACAACAGTTGGTCATGTCGAGTTTGGATAACCCCTTCTTGATATGGAGAGACAACGACAGCTGTATCAAACCTTTGTCCCAAACAACTTTCATTCCAAGCAACGTATTTGGTTTGTGAGCTGATGAGTTCTTGAACTTTGAGAGAAAGGCGTCTTTAAATTTATCTACATTTCCTGCCACAACAAGGTCATCTACATGGAAAAACATGGCTGAACAACCGTCATTGCCAATGTATAGACAAGGGTCGCAATTGGATTCATAGAATCCTTGAGACTTGATCCACTCGCTGAGCATACGATACCAATTCCTTGGGGCTTGTTTTATTCCATATAGAGATTTTTTTAGTCAAAGATATTTTGATTTCCGGTTGCATCCATAAGGAGTTTTGATGAATACTTGTTCATCAAGTTCCAAGTGTAGAAAAGCGCCTTTGACGTCTATTTGCAGGAGATTGAGGTTCTTGTCAGCTGCGTAAGTGAGAACTGCTCTTAGCAAAGCCACTTTACCGGTTGGTGCATACGTTTTGAGATAATCTAAACCATATCTTTGACAGAAACCTTGAACACATAGGCGCGTCTTGTAGGTGTCAGGCTCGCCATGAGCATTGTGTTTAATTTTGAATACTTGGACTGTATTCAATGGATTGGTGACTTGATCGTCGTTGGCATCCTCCCAGACCCCTTGATCTTCAATTGTGGCGAATTCCTTCTCAGCTGAGTCTTTCCAATGGGGAGTTTTCATAGCTTCTTCAAGATTAGTAGGCAGTTTGTCGGCCATGAAACCGTATCAATTGGGTTTTGATATTTTGTCTCTATTTCTTAGGTTTGGTCGAAGATTCCGCTCGATTGACAAATCACTAACTGAGCTTGTTTTGCTTTGAGGGTCAAAGTCCTCGCTCAACAACTCTTCTTTGATCTCATTGACTTGTCCTGTTGATTGCATATTGTTAGAAGTGTCTTTGAGCTGGTTTGGAGTTTGATGAGGATGATTGGCTTCTAGGTTAATGGATTGATCATCATCTGTCGAGATTTGAATTGGTTTTTGATCATTGAAAATGACATGTTTAGTATCTAGAATTTTTCCGGCCGAGTTTATTACCTTATAAGACAGAAACTGTGGGTTAAACCCCACCAAAATCCCAGGTGCTCCTCTTTCATCCAGCTTGGAGTGTATTTTGACCTCATTCAATTTGTAAGTCAGATGCGTTCCAATGGGTTTGATATAATCCTTGGGTAGACTCTTGCCGTGCATCTTCATCCATGGTGATTCTTCGTCCTTGTTCCTCGGAATTTGATTAAGCATCATACAGCATCCTTTCACTATTTCATGCCAGCAGGACTTTGGTAATCCAGCATTGGAGATAGTTGCTCTTGTAGCCTCGATTACCGTTTGATTTGCCCGTTCCACTCTACCATTATGTTGTGAGTGATATGGTTTGCTAACCGTCTGATTGATGTGATGATTCCAATAATACGCTTGAAGCTTTGAGTTGACAAATTCTCCCCCTCCATCGGAACATACTTTGCTCGGATATTGACCAGTTTTTCTGTGTTGGTTTTTGATGACGAAAATTATCACGTCCGCCGCATCACTCTTCAACTTGAGAGGGAAAATTGCCAACTACCCCAAATAGGAGTCAACTAAGTTCAATATGTACTTAAACCCACCATTTGAAGTAGGATTGATTAGCCCCATCAGATCTAGATGGATTCTTTTGAAACATTCAGACGCAACATTTTGTTGATGATTGAATGGTTTTCTGGCAATCTTTGCCCTGTCACAGTTAAGGCATTCAAAGGTATCCTTATCAAAAGAAGGGATGGAGCATTTGAGAAATTTTTCCATCCTGCCAAGGCTAGCGTGTCCCAGAGATCAACGGATCATCATTAAATCCTCTTGTGAGTAGTAAGACTCCTTCGCCTCGGATAACATGTTGATCACAAAGAGATTGTTACTGATCTTCCCAGACAAAAGCCTTCTTTCGTTCTTCCGGAGTTCAAAAGTGGCGGGATTACATTTTGAGTTGACAAAGAGTGACGCTCCCCTGGTCATGAGCGCTCCCAAGGAGATAAGATTAACCGTCGAATCGGGAACCCAGACGGCGTCTGACAGCGTAATGAATGAGTCCTTAGTCGCGATAGCCACCTCGCCAGTCCCTTTGATAGTGATAGCAGCATCCTTCTTGCCCGTCAAAATATTTTCCGAGCCGGTGCTGAGATGAAGATGATTGAATGAACCTTTATTGATGATCATATGGACTGAGCAGCCTGAGTCCAGAATAAACCTGCTAGAGAGAGTTTCTGGATCAACCGAGCTAGCACCTACCCCACAGAAAAACAAATAGAAGTGTGCCTTGTTTGTAGCTTTGGATTTTGATTTCTTTCCCCAATTGTGGACATTGGCAGGTATGAGTTTGGGGAACTCAAACCAGCATGAACTAGCAGGGTGTGATGTAACCGCGGGATTATGCTTGCCGTTTTCACACCTTGGCCCACTTGGCCCACGGTACAGCGCTACGTTGACGGGCTCAACGCAATCTTCTTGAGCTATTATTTTGTTTTTATGCTGAATGAGGTGATTCAAGACAATGTCAATCTTGATCTTGGTGGTCGTATGCATAATCTGGGACTTCATGTTCTGCATCAATGGCGGAAACTTGAAAAGGACAAGGTAGGCGATTATGTCTGAGGGGAGTTTGATTCCTACCTTGGTCATTTTCTTAAGGTAAAATTTTATGGCGGTGACGAACGTGTCAATGCTTGACTCCATGGTGAGATGCAAGAATGCATTGAACACTCTCGCTCAATTGGACAATTGAGAGGAGGCAAAGTGATTTTGAGTCGAGATCCAGATTAATTTGGCGTTGTCCTCATTGACATCGTCAATGACGTTGTTGTAGGTATTCAAATCTAGCTTGGCCATTATATGGGCCACAAATTCTTGATTGACCTCCGGATCTAGTTGATTTGATTCGTCAGGATCATTCATGGTAGTAAAAATCCCTCGCAGTTTGAATAGTTTTTTGAATTTCTTCCTCCACATGCTGTAATTGTTGGCTGTAAGTAATGGAGTAGACTCAATTAATGATTTGATGGCGAGAGATTTGTAGTTCGTAGATTCCCCCCATGGTCCTGGTGTTGATGAAGACGGCCCCTGTCGATCCATAACAAGCAGGCTTTTAACCGTGTGAAAATCTGAGTTGGTCACCAAGACCAGACTGAAGTTGATTGCATAAAAAGAATGAAACAAGGTGAGTAATAAATTTAGAAAACAATAATAAACTTTCATGAGGAGAAGTTGACCAACGGAGATCTTATCTGACTGAGATAAAGAAATCTTAATGAGTAGAAAGTAGATCAGTCAGATGAGATTGAGAAAGACCAGCCACAATACGTCAGAATTCACAAAGAGCGCCTTGAGTGATCTGTATAAGGATTGAATGAGTATTTTGTTGATTGACAAGTTGGAGACTTGGTTCTTACTCTGATCAAACTGGCTGCCGGTGAATATTAAATGACGGGAGATTGTCTTGAGTTATTGTGGCGATAGGTCAAATTGAGAGATCTTGTTGTCTTGGTTGAAGAGTAATATATTGAGTGATTGAAGATTGATGAGGGTCAAAGCGTTCTAACTACCGGAAGCAATGAGATGCATATAAGCAGACAACATGGATGCAAGCCAGTATGTGTGAACCAATGATAAGATCTGAAAATGAACAGAGGAAGAATACATAATATGTGTGATTCAGAATTCAACAATTAAAATCAATCACAGTTTATTTTAACCTAATACAAACAGCTACACCCATCAAGGGTTTTTATTTATTTATTTATTTATTTTGTTGGTCAAAAACCACAGTGGCCGCTTGACTTGTCCTGGGGACTTCCTACCCTTGTCAAGTGGACTTGAGAAATTGCCAAGGAGCCTTCAATCCCTTGTTGAGAGGCCTTGTACTATTGATGAGTGGCCTTGATTTACTTGAAAAGGGGTCTTGATTGATTGTTATGTGTCCTTCCTCACTTGAAAACTTGACAGGGTTTGCTGGTTTACTGGACTTTTTTACCAGGAACCGTGGTATATGTATGTACATACATATATACTAGCTGTCTCTAGACTTACTGCCCAAATGCCAAAAAAACCGGACAGCGTAGGGCAAAAACCAAATGTGCAAGGGAATAATCAAGCCACAGAATTTTCGCGTGACAGGTTGCCTGTATCATGTTTCCTGTCTGGGTTCTTCTCAAACAGGAAGGGAGGTTGCAGCCCTTCAAGTCCATCCACCAACCAACCACTATCATTGACTTTGATCAACCCCTCACATGTAAGTCAGTTCACTTCCACTTCTCATTTCACCTTGTTAAAGCACATTTTTGTTGAAATTTGCAATTTTTTACTTTTTGATATTTATTTACACTCAATTCTATTGTAAAAAAGAAAAGAAAATTGTCCACCAAAATTAAAAGGCAGGCAGAAAAACTGAAAATCAAGGCCAGAAGTAATATAAAAGTGGAAAACATTCTTCAAATAAATGGAAATGTTGTTTTATGAGAGGGCATCAATAATTAAAAATAGGACAAAAAAAATCAATTTTGGGAAAAAAATTGAAAGAAGAGGAAAAAGAAAAAAAACATAGAATGAAAACTTTGAAGAGGAGGAGGATTCATGAAAAAAGGACAGTATTCTTGAAAGGCATATTATGTAGCCTTAGGTACTTCCTTGTCTCTCACTTGTGTTTGCTCATTGGTCCCAAGACCTGCCCACTCACTCTATTGCTTGATTTTAATTCTCTAAAAGATATACAAATGAAACTTGGGTTAAATGGCTTTATAACAAGCCTTTTATTAGGTAAACTTTTTATCAAAGTGAAATGTAGAAACAAATCTTAAGAATACAAGGGGAAGGAGATGCAAGAACAAGAAAAATAAAACTTGAAGAAAACTACCAAACAACCAGTGCAGAGAGGAAAAATAATTTGATTAGATTTGTAATTGCTTCAAACCTGAACAGAAAAATTAGATTTCCATCAGTTTTTTGGAAACCTGATATAATATTATCATGTGTGCATATTTTTTTTAAAATGCATGATTGAAACTCTATAGCACATACACTTGATACCCCCCACATTGTTAACATATTTTCAGGTTCCAAAATTTTGTACAAAATTGATGCAGAAATTTGGGAAAGATTTTGTCAGAAATTCCACCAGCAGGTCATGCAAACTTCAGTGTTGTCTGATAACAATAGTTAATGGGTATTAGTATGTGAATAATATAGCCTTGATCACTCCCATAGAATCTCCACCTGGTGGAAATAATTATTTTGGGGGCCAGGGGTCACACTCCAAGTCAAGGGTTATTGCTTACCACCAATATTCAACATAACCTCTCCCCAATATAATCTATCTCAGTCTACAGAAAGCGTTGGGGTGGCTTTTTATAGACAGGAATAGTATAGGCTCAGAAGTAGGGGGATGCGGGATATGCAGCACATTATGAACAAAAGCTGAGACCAGCATTTTGCCTAGTCTGGTAGTGGGGGAAAAAGGCTCAGCACCGGGCAGATGGGGGATATGCAGGAAAAAAAAAGATGAGGCTGAATCTTGCCTATTACAGCAGTAAAATGGGTTGTTTTGCAGGAAGCGGGAGGGAGTCACATTCCTTAATTATGAAATGAGGACATTGGCCTTGGAGCTGTATGAATATAGGTGTGGAGAAGCTTACATCCAGGGCCAGAGTTTGGTGGAATTTGAAGTATGTTGCTCAAAGACCAACTATGGGATTAGTGGGGGAGTTGCTGATGTTGGAATTCTAGTCTTGTGATATGTGTTGCCCAATACTTGAGCGCAATCATTCTTCAAGCTTTATATTCTTTTTCCTATCATCACCTCTTGAGTGTTTAAGTTCAGTGTGTTCTTTATTCTATACTGGCTTGTTATAGATCTAGTGACATCTTTATCTTAAATCTAAGTGGGTATCTCTCATCTTCCTCATGAGTATTTTTGTCTAGTAAACTCTTTATATTGTGCTAGGTAGTCACAGTTCCAGTGGGTTCTTTATCTTGAATCCTTGATGATATTCCCTGTCTCAATCCAGCCTGAGGTGGTCCTCCAAGTTTTTTGGACTCTAGTGGTTTGGTATTGAATATCTTCTATTCAATGTTGTCTCTTCCTTTCTACCACTTATCAGCCTTGCTGTACTTAGTCTATTTATAGTGCTGCCTGAAAAATTGAAATTCATCATCCGTTCTTACTTGCGTTGAACCTGAGTGCCCCTTGTCTGACTCCTAGATCTGCTCCTCTTAGCAATATAAGAACTCATCCTCATCCTTCTAAAACTTTCAACTGGAGCATCAAACCCAAAATTTAACAGCTGATAGGGTATGCAATCATTGGGAAGATAGGGGGAAAGAATTTAGGATGCAGTATGCAGAGACCAAAGGGGATCTTTCAAGGAAAATTTACAGGGATCTTCCACGTTAGGCACATTGGGGCAGATTGATTAGTAAGACTATTGGAGATTTCAAGTAAAGTCATACCTAATGAATGCAAATGGATCAGGGCTAGGTGGATCATAGCTGGGATTAGTCAAACTCAATTTCAGAAGGGCATAAGACAGGGAAGGTAGTGGGGAGGAAGTCATTTGTTGATTTTATTTTATGTCTTTTAATTCTGATTTGGGGTGTATATATAAAGCCATTTTTTTTATAGTTGCAGGGGGTATTGAAGAAAAAAAACATGTTGTATGGAAGGGTAAATTATCTTATCACATCTTATAAAATCTCATCTCAGAGGAATTTAGGGAGTTCTTATTTTGGGTTTATAGAACAAACAACAGAAAAAAGGGAATCGGGGGGTTGTTTTCAGGGAAGTTGTTGCAGAGTTATGGTTTTAGGTGTCATAATTATGGCCAGCAATCAGCTTAGGCAAATGAGCAGTATTTAAAGCAAAAGAAATGCTGGACACCTTGTGTCAATAATTGCTTTATGGGCTCTCACAATGGGGCAACACGTTGGATGATGGTGTTGATGAATTTGATTGGATGATGAATGGATGAATGGAAAACAGCAGGGAGAAGAGCTCCTTAAGTACAAAAGATTGGCCTCTTGTGAGCCCATGATACAACAAGCCAAAAGGCAATTTTTCCGCCCAAAAAGAGCTCTACAGGCTCTACAGGCCTTGTTACTTGGTTTGGGCTACATCAGCCCACATGGCATCAGTCCCTGTACCCTTACAACCAGCCTATTCTGGTTGTTTCTGGTGTTTCCACCTCAATGGGGCTGATCCAGCCCCTTAGCTGTTCAAAACCCTGTCTGGTTGTCTGTTACAACCAGCCCTGTTACTTACTTAGCACCTGTACAGCCCTGTCCCCTCATATGGGCCAGGTGGGACCCAGAACTCACCTGAGTCCGACTAAAATCTCACCAGGGAGGGGGGGTGTAACCAGCAGACATGCCGTCGCCCCCCCTCTTTCCCTCAAATCCCTGGAGGGGGCAGTCAAATCCCCCTACCAGGGGCCCTGGGGGTCAATACCCTCAGGGCGTTGCTATGGTAAGTGGGCTGGGTGGTGGTCAGGTCCCCTCAGCCCGTTGCTCCTCCCCCTTGGGAAAGGGGGGGGGGAGAGCGCCCCTTCCATGGTGGGGGGGGGGGGGGGAATGGGGTGGTGAATTTTCCCCCACTTCCGGTTGCCTCAATGCAACTGGCCTGGCCAACTCCTTTGGTGGAGGGGTGATCAAGTCCCCCCCACCATCACCGGTTGCCCTTTGAAACCCGTTGCTGGCTGGTTACAACCAGCCAGCACTCCCCCTTCCCCTTTCAATGGCAAGCAAGGGGAGTGGGAGGAGCCGGGACCACCACCCAGCGCTGTAGCGGTGACAACAGCCCCGCGCGGGCCGATGGCAAAAACAGCGGCCCTGAGCGGGCCCTAACACAGGCAGCGGCCCCGAGCAGGCCACAACGTGGGCGGAAGCCCCAACCGGGCTGCAACAGGGGCGGCGGCCACAATGGGCCGCCCCAAGCCCAAATCCCAAGACAAACACACTTTGGCTGGCCAGCCCGTCTGGCCAAGTATGTCCAAAAGAAACCTTGGGCCCAATTATGCCCATTAAAGCCCATCTGGCTGTATTTGCCCATATCCCCCACCGGGCCCGTTAGGACCCGTGTATCAATGAGCCTGTTTCACGCTTTTTGAGGCAAGTTTCCCCAAATCAGTGACATCCAAACAGGCCCGTATGGTCCGTGTGAGTGTCTAATGGGCAGCAGAGGCCCATATGTGCATCCCATTTGCATTACACTTATATGTAGCACACGGGTAAGTGCATACGTATTTTAACACACCCCCTTAATCAAAAAGGGGTGTCATCCGCATGTTAGTTACAAAGCCTTGATGCTTGTTCCTATCTAAAGCCTTAGTCAAGATATCTGCAATCATTGCTCCAGTGGGCATGTACCTCAACACAATCTCTTTGCAGATGATATGTTTTGTTCTTGAATGTAACACTTGGTTTTGCCCCAACGCAATGGCATTCTGGTTATCAGAATAAAACAACGCAAACCCTTATGGTTTATGTGTATCCTCTAAGGCTTTTCTCAACCATTTTGCTTCCGGTGAAGCTTCTAAGTAAGCTCTATACTCAGCCTCTGTTGATGAAAGACTTATTGCCAACACCTTCTTGGACATCCATGACACCAGATTCTTACCTAAGAAGAATACAAAACCACTTGTTGATTCCCTAGTGTTACCATCTGCCCAACTTGCATTGGAATAAAGAACCAAATCAAAGTTTGTTGACTTTGTAAACAACAGTCCCAGACTGTGCGTTCCTTTAAGATACCTCATAACTCTCTTAAATGCTGACCAATGCCTCATGCTTGGCTTCTCTAAGTGTTGCAACAAGACACCAATTGCAAAAGCAATATTGGGCCTTTTACACTGCCCCAAATAATTAAGCAATCCAATAGCTGACCTGTAGTCATTGCCAGATTGAACAAACTCCAGATACTCCTCATCTGTAGACTTCTATAAACAAATGTTTGACTGCATGGGTGTACCAAACTCCTTTGCATACTCTAAGGCATATTGCTTAAGAAGAGCTTCCACGTAATGGCTCTGGTCTAACTTAATACCATTCTTGCTCTTACTGACTTTCATTCCTAGCACCTGTTCCACCAGACCAAGATCTTTTATCTTGAATTCCTTTTTGAGTGTCTCAATGACTCTCTCCTTACCATTTCCAATAATGATAATGTCCTTGACCCATACAAAAAAAAAATTGCATCCTTTCTTACAAAAAGACAAGGGTTTGCCTCAGACGTCTTGAAACCAATCTGTATCAGTTTCTCACTCATGGTATTATACCACAATCTAGCTGCTTGCTTCAATCCGTAAAGGTATCTACACAGCTTGAGGAAATATTCCCCTTTATCTGCTGAAAGAAAACTTCTAACACAGATTTTCTTCATGGTTTCTGGTTTAGTCTCTACTAACCATTCACAAAAAACATTGGGGATTGACATATAAACAGTCTCCTCCTCTCCAAGTTTTGCATTCAAGTATGCTGTTACAAAATCAGCTTTTCTGATTTCTTCCCCCAACTCCACTGCCAGAGCAATGATGTAACTGAAGGTGGACAGCCTTCCAGTTGGTGAGAAAGTTTCTTGGTAATCAATAACCTCTCTCTGCTTGAAGCCTTGTGCAACACATCTAGCTTTCAACCTTTTCAAAACTCCATTTGTGTCAAAATTCTTGTTTAACACCAATCTAGACCCCAAAATGGTCTTTCCTTTTGGAAAAGAATCATGCTTAACCACTTCAAAGACACTATTATTTTCTAGAGAATCAAATTCCTCAAAAATAGCACTCTTCCAGTTGGCTCTCTCATCAAAATTCATAGCTTGGCCAAAGCTATTTGGGTTAACCCTGTTACCCATTTCTGAACTCAACTCCAGGACTTCATTGAGCATAAACTGCTCCTGAAATGTATCCCCCTCATATCCTGCGGCAGCATCATGGGACTTCCATTCCCCGTACCTATCAACTGGTACTTTAACCCTACCACTCCTTCTTACTGGAGGTGGAGGCTCCTCAGGTTCCAAATTAACGGACTCCCCTGAAGCGGGCACTGGACCCTCTGGTGGAATGTCTGCCATCTCTTCATCTTCTGTAACCACATGTTCCTCTGCCTTTGCTGGTTAAATAGGTGCTAATTCTATTTCTTTTTGTGACTTGTTCACAAAAACTCCTTCACTCCTTCTGAGTGGAAAGGTACTTTCATCAAATTTTACATCCCTACCACGGATAACCTTTCTTGTCCCTGGACAATAGATCCTATACAATTTACTTATTAAATCATAGCCTACAAGTGCCCCTGTTCTGGCTCTAGGGTCTAATTTTCCAACCATCTCATTACGGTGGACACTATAATACACCAAGAAACCAATTGTTCTTAGGTGTGATGTTTTGGGGTACAAATTCTAAAACTGATAATGAGGACTCTTCCAATTAACACTTACAATTTTGTGAAACAGACAGACTGTACACATCAAATCAGCCCATAAGAACTTTGGTAGACCAGATTGAGACATTATAGTTCTGACCTTGTCCAGTAAAGTCCTATTCATTCTCTCAACTATTCCATTATTTTGTGGGGTACTTTCATTAGTGACTATATGAATGATATCATAACCTTTAAATAACCTCTCAAACTATTTACTCACAAATTCACCACCTCCATTGGTGATAACCCTCTTGATCTCCTTCATTAGATCATTCTGTTTTCAGACTTTGAAGATTACAGAAACCTCCTCTGTGGTCTGATCCTTAGATCAAATTGGTTTAACCCAAACATAATTAGTTGCAGTATCAACTAAATTGATGAAGTATCTTGCCCCACCAAGGGACTCCGTTGTGAATGGCCCTGCCAAATCAATGAAAAATTCCTCTCTAGGAACATCAGTGCGGTCTCTACTCTTTGAGAACACATTTCTAGTCTTAGCCCCTAAGTTACAACTCTCACAGTTGCTTTCCTTTACCTTATGGCCACTTCTATTGTGAGAAAAAGTGCTCAAGCTGAGAGTTTGAACAAGCTTGCACATAAAAGCTTGTTGCAAACCTGTCCGCTAAGAACATTTCTGCCATTCATATTGATAACAAACTTATCTTCTGTAAGATAACAAGTCTGAAAACCTTTTTTCCACAACACTCCAAGGGACACAAGGTTATAAGGCAGCTCTGGTACATAGAACACTTTCTCAAAAAAAATTTGAAACCCAAGTGATTTTCAAGAATAACTTTTCCAATTCCCTTAATCTGAATTGTTCTGCCTTTCTGACCAATATTTACAACCCCATCATAATCACTAAGATTTGAAAATAAATTTGGTTCAAAGAACATGTGATCTGTACAGCCAGAATCAATCAAAACAAGAACATCCTCCTTCAATCCTTCTAATAGGAAAGAAGCTTTATCAGTCACTGATGGGTTCTCATCTTTGAGGTTAGGATTACTTTTTTTTAATCAATCAAGTCCATTTCTTGATCCTCATCAATTTTTGCCTTCTTGTTGGGACCTTCTTCCCCAAAAACCATTTCCATTGGAACATCAAACGCCACCATTGCAACATTTTCAGTAGTGAGATTGACCTCCTTTTCATTCTCTTTGGACTTCTTCCTCTTATTGGCCTCCTTGAAATCCTTAGCATAATGCCCCTCATTCTGACAATTATAGCATAAGACCTTGGACAAATCCTTTTTTGCCTTCTTTCAAGATTTTCCAGTCTTTCCAACAAGGGCTGTTGTGGAACCCCCCTTCATCTTGAACTGAAGATTTTCCTTTTCAATCATTTTCAGCACATCCTCCTCCCCAGGAAGAGGATCCAATTGAGAAATAATTCTGACTAAAGAATCAAACTCCTTTGGTAGCTTCTGAAGGATTAAGAGTGAAAAACACTCAGGATCCATGTTAATTCCTGATGAATTAAACTTGGCTATGCTAGACCTAGCCTCTGCAACAAACTGTTTACAATTCAAAGATTGTAACTTGAACAGTTTATTGAAAGCTACAACCTTCTGGTGAACAGAATCTCCAGCATACTTGGACTTAAGAAACTTCCAAAGGATGCTTTCCCTCCTCCTCTCATCTTCCCTAAGAGTATTGGCAACCCATGTAACATGATTCTCATCAAGATGCCTAAGGATGAGATGATATGACTTTTTCTCCACTTTGGAACTGATCAGAGTGTCATCTGCATCCATTATCTCCCCACAACATATGTTTTCCAGCTCACTATCCATAAGGACAGCCCAAGAATTATTATTCTGACTGTTCAGAACTATCTTGGTGGAACTAACATCAGGGATATAGGAAATCGTCTTGGAAAACTTGAGATCTTTGAGGTTCTCCTGAGTAAGGTACAAGGGTCTAGATGGCTTGGAAGTAATGATGATTTTGGTACTGATAATGTGCTATAATTATGGCCAGCAATTAGCTTAGGAAAATGAACAGTATTTAAAGCAAAAGAAATGCTGGACACCTTGTGTCAATAATTGCTTGATGGGCTCTCACAATGGGGCAACACGTTGGATGATATTGTTGATGAATTTGATTGGATGATGAATGGATGAATGGAAAACAGCAGGGAGAAGAGCTCCTTAAGTACAAAAGATTGAACTCTTGTGAGCCCATGCTACAACAAGCCAAAAGGCAATTTTTCCGCCCCAAAAGAGCTCTACAGGCTCTACAGGCCTTGTTACTTGGTTTGAGCTACATCAGCCCACATGGCATCAGGACCTGTACCCTTACAACCAGCCTATTCCCGTTGTTTCTGGTGCTTCAACCTCAATGGAGCTGCCCCAGCCCCTTAGCTGTTCAAAAACCTGGCTGTTTGTCTGTTACAACAAGCCCTGTTACTTATCTTAGCACATGTACAGAACTGGCCCCTCATATGGGCCAGGTGGGACCCAGGACAACCCTGAGTCCGACCAAAATCTCACCTGGGGGTGGTGTAACCGGCAGACATTCCGCCCCCCCTCTTTCCCTCAAATCCCTTGAGGGGTTAGTCAAATCCCCCTAACAGGGGCCCTGGGGGTTGATACCCCCAGGGCATTGCTATGGTAAGTGGGCTGGGGGGTGGTCAGGTCCCCTCAGCCCGTCACTCTTCCCCCTTGGTAAACGGGGGGGGGGGGGGGGGGGGGGGGGGGGGGGGGGGGGGGGGGGAGAGCACCCCTTCCATGGTGGTAGGGGGTGGGGGGTGGTCAATCCCCCCCCCACTGCCGTTTACCTCAATGCAACCAGCCTGGCCATCTCCTTTGGTGGAGGGGTGATCAAGTCCCCCCCACCATGACTGGCTGCCCTTTGCAACCAGTTGCTGGCTGGTTATAACCAGCCAGCCCTTCCCCTTCCTCTTGCAATGGCAAGCAAGGGGAGTGGGAGGAGCCAGGACCACCAGCCCTGCAGCCGCAACCCAGAGCGGCAGCCGCAAAGACGGCCCCGCGCGGGCTGTCGGGCCCCATAGACAGGCCAATGGCAAAAACAGCGGCCCTGAGCAGGCCTCAACATGGGCAGTGTCCCCGAGAAGGCCACGACGCGGGCGGCATCCCCAACTGGGCTGCAACATGGGCGGCGGCCACAATGGGCCGCCTCAAGCCCAAAACCTGAGACAAAACACACTTTGGTGGGCCAGCTTGTCTGGCCAAGTATGTCCAAAATAAAACTTGGGCCCAATTATGCCCATTCAAGTACATCTGGCTGTATTTGCCCATATCCCCCACCAGGCACATTAGGGCCCATGTACCAATGAGCCTGTTTCACGCGTTTTGAGGCCAGTTTCCCCAAATCAGTGACATCCACACAGGCCTGTATGGTCCGTTGTGGTGCTCTTTCATGAACGCAAGTTTGGAAAGGCTGCGCCCTGCGGGCTTGCGCGGATTGGAAGGCTTGCGCAGATTGGAAAGCTTGAGCCAATTGGAAGGCTTGCGCAGATTGGATGGATTTGGCGGATTGGAAGGCTTGCGCGGATTGGACCGCTCGCGCAAATTGGAAAGCTTGCGCGGATTGGAAGGCTCACGCGGATCAAGCGGATTGCGCATCGCAAGATGCGGGGATTGGATCACGCGGGGAACGCCCCGGATACCTGGAACGGGTTTTCAGTCAAAGGCATCATGAGAAGGACAAACCAGCAGAGAACACGGACGGGGCATGGGGCAGGGGAGGCGCAGCATGGGTTATGGGATGGGGGACGGAGGGATAGGGTTGGGCTAGGGTTCTGTGGCTTAGGGGTTGTATTTCATCATTCTTGCTTACTTGCGGTTGTACTTAGGTTAGGGTTGAGAGGGAGGACTTAAATACATCACTCTCAACTCCGGGTTGTAAGGAACTTTATCACATTGGATCATCACATCATCTCATCAGATTGGATTATATTGGAAAGGAAGGAACCCATCTTATTATCACTCTCTCACTCTCTCTTTCTCTCCTTTAAACTGGTTGCATCCAACCTCCTTACAGAAACTTTGATCAATAACTTCTGGAACTCGAGGAAAACTTCAGGGGTATTGCCCCTTTGGTTTCCACATCTGGGGGTCTGGCCGGGAAAAATCTTTTGTCAAAGTCTCTCAAAGGTACTCATGGATGCTACCAACAGCTGCCTCTCTTCCTTCCTCCTCCCACGGCCTCCGCGCTACCCCATGGATTTACCCGCATATTTGACTCAACATTGCAGAAGTGGAGCGATTCATCTCACGGTATGAAATGATTGCGGACTCTGAATGCGCTTTGGATTTTGAGAAGGCGCACCATTTTTTCCTGTTCATCAAGGAGGCAGAAGCGCGTCGGGACTTAGAGGAGATGGGAGGCTACCTGAGCCTGGATTGGCCGGCACTGAAGGAGGACATGCTGGCAAGATGGGGGAGGCGTGGCTCCTGCTGTTGGAAGCATGACCTCAAGCCGTCCGCGGAATTGAATTACAGACCAGGGGTGCGCGGCGAAGGCTGGCTACAAGCGGGTGTGGACTACGAGGAACTGGAGTACTACAGGGCAGAGTATGTTCCAACCCCACCACCAGCAACCATCTCTTGGTCTAGCAAACTTGCAGAGGTGGCAAGAGGCCTCAAGGCCTATCTGGAGAGTATTCAGTCTCCCAGCGCCTCTGCGCCCCACGTGTGCGCGAATGGGGAGGATGACGACCGTTGGTGGACGGGACAGAGGGACCGGACAGCGGATTCAAACGCGGAATTGCTTTCCCCAGTGGGGGCTAGGTACGTTTTGGGGAAGCGGGACTCAACAGAACCGGTGCGGCCTACTGACAGGAAGCGGGTGAGGACGATGGAATGGGAAATGGATGCTCTGTGTGGTTTGGGAATTGGCAAGCGGTGGACAGATCTCACAAAAGGGGTAGATGCGGCGACGGAAGAGATGGGCCACGCGTTGGAGGATCAAAACCCAAGCCGGACCTCTTTGACGGCAGGGAGCACGCATTTGGAAAAGGTAGGGGCAGCGGCGGAAGGGACAAACCACGCGCCGGAGGATTGCAACCAGAGCTGGACCCCTTCAACGGTGGGGAGAATGAGGATGGGGCAGCAACGGAAAGGACGGGCGCGGAATGGACGGACGGGGGGCCGCAGTGCGGGAAGGATGGTCCCAGAATGGGCGCGCAACCATCACAGCTAGAAAGAGCCTTGGGGTTGGTGCAGCGGACGCTGTGGAAAGAATAAAGGTTATCCCCCTATAATTGTCCCAAGGTTCCAAAGTTAACAATTCCCTGCGTTTGAAAGGAGATGAGGATGTCCAAAGTTGCACTTAAATGAGAAATAGAAATAAAGAGATAAAGAGATAAAGAAAAGTAGAGAGAGAAATCGCCAATCCTTCAATCCTAAGAACTTTCCACCTGGATGTGTATCTGGTATGAGTTCCCTTAATCTCCTGGTGAGATGAGTGATTCAATCTGATGATGTGATGTGATTCTTCCTCCTCCTCTGTATCAATGCCTCCTCCTCTAACCCGGAATTGAGAGTGAGGATAAGTCCTCCCTCTCAACCCTAACCTAAGTACACGCGCAAATAACAGTATGACAAGAAAACAGAAAACAATCCCAAAACAGAAAACCTAGCCTCCTCTCCCCACCTCCTTCATACCAAACTCCCCCGTTGTCCGTACGCCGTTCCGTCCATCCGGTTTGTCCTTCTCATGACGCGGTCCTTGCACCGCGCCCTACTTGGAGCCCCCCGCGCCTGTCCATATCTGTTCGTCCGCGCCCGTTGTGAGTGTTTGGTAATATCCGGCATGATCTGCGCGCTTGCGCGCGCGCTTCCTCCGTTCCTTCATAGCCCACGGATTGCTCCGCCCCTATGTATCCAAACTGGCGCGCCCCGAACCTAGCCAAGCGCACTACCTTCCGAATCCGATCTCCGGGGCAGATTGCTGCCCACGCCGCTTTTGATTCTGAGCCCAACCCGTCCACCAGGTGCAGAGCCAAACAGCGGCTGCTGCTGAGCACTCCGCATACCCTAATGCTGAGCCCGCTTGCCCCCAATGCTGAGCGCGCAGCCGCGGCGCAGTTCCCAATCCGTGTCTATAAATTGACACCACATCCCCCCCAACTTGAGTTCTGTCCCCAGAAGTTTCCCATTGCTTCACCATACCACCACCTCCGCTACTTCCGCTCCACCCCCACCACTCCCACTACCACCTTCCCTGTCTTACCTCCTCTTCATTGCCCTCATGCTCCCTTGCGAGTTCTGCCCCCGGAATGGGCACGCATGTTTGATCATCCCTGGTCGACGCGCCTGTGTAGCTTGCCGTTGCGGCCATTGTCGCTGCTTGCTTAGCAACAGCATCCCTCAAGCTCCCTCCCAATCCGGCTCTCACCCCAGGCCGCGCAAGAGGGCTTTTCCGGACCCGTTCATGGTTTCGGACGACGAGTCAATCTTGGAAGGCTTGTGGACACCACCCGGCTCACCTCCATCCCGCGGCCCCCAAGCTCCATCACCCACCACTTTGCACGTGAGCCGTGACTCGGCATCACCTCTCCGCCGGGCCGGACCTCCGCAACAAGGCAACTACAAAACTTCAGAGGAATGGGGCGCGGCAACCCATGCTTGGGCCGCCGCTGTCAACGTGAACCAAACGGTACCGGACCCAAGACTTTTTGGAAGACCCGCGGCCGCGCCAGAACCCCCTCCTCCTCCTCCACGGCCGCCGACACCGCCCGCACCACCAGCGGACTCGAATGATAGGCCTGCAACCCCTGACGCCCCTCCCCCTCCGTCATCACCTCCAGCTGGACCAAGCCCCCCTGTTGGTTCCCCGGGTGCCCCATCTTCACCGGTTACTCCTCCCTCCAGCCCTCCCAAGATCCCGGAGATTCCAATTGTAATGGCGCTCCCGGCGGCTGGCTTCAAAGCTTTTGCCAAAAGGTCAACCACGATGCTCCGGAACTTCCTCGCGATCCCCAGCGCACAATCCTCGGAATCCCGGCGCGAACTCCTGGCGTCTTTCCAGGCTTTACTTGCGTCCTTGAGGGCAGAAATGGAGGAAATGATGAAGATGGCGTAGGCGCATTGCCCCCCCTTTTCCCCTTCTCCCTTTCCTCTTTTCTTCTCTTCTTGTTGCTTGTACCATGCTTCCCTTTTCCATTAAGAAAATACATGTCTCCGCGCGAGGTCCTAACCTTCTGAGAAAAAAGTGCACGGCGGAGCTTTGAGAGAGTGAGTCCAAGATTGAGTCCGCGCCCGCGCGCTTGCTTCATGAGCAACCGTAAGTGACTAGCCGTTCCAAAAGAGGCACCTGGACCGCCCCAGAAAAACTGCCACACAGTTCCCCGTACCCTTCCTGTAACAAACACAACAACCAAAACACCAGCGCGCGCTACCGTAAGGGAAGAGAGAGAGAGAGTAGGAGAACGGACATTCTGGGGTGTCTAGTTGTCCCGGCTGTGAACCGGCTAGAGCACCAACGCTTGCGGCAGGGCTTCAGGGTTGAAACAGGGAGGGATTGGATGCCAACAGCACAACTGGGGAAAAGGACAACAGATTGGCGGGGACGCTGGCAACAGAAGGTGTGTTGGGACGGAAGGTTGAGGAATTGGCTGGCAAACAAGGCCCCTGCGGGATTGGTTGAGGCAACGCGCCGCAGATCTGGTGATGAGTATAGGGGGCGCGGTCGGCTGAGGACAGCGGCAAAGTTGGGGGGCGGAAGCTAGCACGGGGTGGAAGGTCAGAGTTGGGACGCAGGACACGGGCTCAAAAAAAAAAAAAACTTTTTTTCTCTTGTTCCTTCTTATCTATTCATTCTTCCTTTTCCTTTTTTTTCCTCTCTTCCTGTCTCTCTTGAGGATCGCGCACGCGTGCTGGCGCGTCAAGGTCTCCCCATGTACTCTTGCGGATACTCTCACTGACGCGGATTTCTCACTTTCAGAATCTCACTGGCGCGGATTTCTCACCTTTGCCGATTTCTCTTGCTCACGCGGATCTTCTCTCTCCAAGGCGCGGATCTTGCGCGCGGTTCTTATTCTCTCTAAGGGACTCACAAGCCCAAAGGCTACTCAATTTTGCGCAACGTGTGTCTTTTTGTTTATAGGCGCTGAATACAAAGGAGAAAGGATAGGAGAAGGAAAGGAAGGGAGGGGGGGAAATCCGTCTAAGTTGTTCCAGCTCTCATCATCTTCACCGCGTCCAAGAAAGCCGCGGCAACCAAGTTGCGGAATGAGGCCAGAAGTTTGCGCCGGGAGTCGGCGTTGTGACCATGCGGCGCCGCTAGGAACCTCCGGAGGAGTCCATCCGCGTTGTTTGCCATTGCATCAAACCTTGCAAGTGGGACGGCCGGAACAATTGGAATGAATTCCAGGATCTTGGGTAGTGTACTCGCTGGCAAGGAGTGGTGTAGTTGCGACAATTGGGGGAGGGGGAGCAACTATGGAAGGTGAGACAGTGGGAGAACTCTGAGGACAGAACTCAAGTTGGGGGGGGGATGTGGTGCTCTTTCATGAATGCAAGTTGGGAAAGGCTGCGCACTGCAGGCTTGCGCGGATCAGGAGGCTCGCGCGGATTGGAAAGCTTGCGCCAATCGGAAGGCTTGCGCAGATTGGACGGATTGCGCGGATTGGAAGGCTTGCGCGGATTGGATAGCTCGGGCAGATTGGAAAGCTTGCGCGGATTGGAAGGCTTGTGCGGATTGGAAGGCTCACGCCGATCAAGCAGATTGCACATTGCAAGATGCGCGGATTGGATCACGCGGGAACGCCCCGGATACCTGGAACGGGTTATTGGGCAGACGCATCATGAGAAGGACAAACCAGCGGAGAACAAGGATGGGGCATGGGGCAGGGGAGGCGGAGCATGGGTTACGGGACGGGGGACAGAGGGATAGGGTTGGGCTAGGGTTCTGTGGCTTAGGGGTTTTATTCCATCATTCTTGCTTACTTGCGGTTGTACTTAGGTTAGGGTTGAGAGGGAGGACTTAAATAATTCACTCTCAACTCCGGATTGTAAGGAACTTTATCACATTGGATCATCACATCATCTCATCAGATTGGATTATATTGGAAAGGAAGGAACCCATCTTATTATCACTCTCTCACTCTCTTTTTCTCTCCTTTAAACTGGTTGCATCCAACCTCCTTACAGACACTTTGATCAATAACTTCTGGAACTCAAGGACAACTTCAGGGGTATTGCCCCTTTGGTTTCCACACCGTGTGAGTGTCCAATGGGTGGGAGAGGCCCATATGTGCATCCCATTTGGATTACACTTATACGTAGCACATGCGTAAGTGCATAACTATTTTAACATTAGGAATTTTTCAAAGTGGTTTCTTGAATCTTGTAGTGGAGGTTGGATATAGCAGAAACAAGTTCTGAACATATCCAAGAGTGGAGCAGGATTGTTACAAATTTTATGCAAACTTTCTTGCACCACAGCATGACACCAAAAGCGCAGTAACTAAACAAGTGAACTACCTTTGATACCTCCAGCATATTCCAGTTACCTTCTAAATTTGGAAAATCATTCTGTAATTGGAAAACTTGAACTACAATCTAACAACTAATCAACCATTCAATGAAACCTAAATTTAGTCTGAGCCTCTTTGCACCTTACATTCTCAACTAAACTCCATTCCTGGAACCTAGCCAATCCAATCCATTCATCTGAGCCCCTTGGCTTGCAATTTGCTTAGCACCTGCATTTTTTTGTAACATACCATTGGCTAAGTACCACTAATTGCACAGCCAATATTTTTCATTTACATACCTTTTTCATCCCATTGCAGTTAACTCATTCATTTATCTGAACAAAGCATTGTTTATCATGCAGAATCACTCATTTCCCACTAATTGCCTTGATCTCTGACAACATCTTTGTCCATTCCATCAAATAATTCCCATGATTCATTGCTTCATTGCTCCCACATCTGTATACAAATTCCAACCATATTGTATCTATTCATCCACCCGCTGATGCAGATTACTTTATAAAGGCCATGCAGCCCACCTGATTATTTTTTCCTCATTTAGTAGACTCACTCTCAGAACATGATGCAAGAATGTGAGTCTTCACATCAAGATTTGTCTCAGTTCCGTATGATGCAATAATGTGATTCTTCACACCAGGCTTTGTCTCAGTTCCCCGTCATTAGAACACTTTTCTTGCACTTGCCTGAGACTTTGAAATTTGAGGTTGGCCTTGCAGTTAGCCTTTGCTGTACTTGAGATTTCTCTTGCAACCAAGCCTTCTACGGTTTGCACTCACACCCGCTTAGGTTTACCAATAGTATGTGGGGTGACTGTGTGAAATAAATTAAATAACTAAACTTAACCACTATCAAGCAGCTTTCAACCTTCTAGATTGTTTTATTTTTGATTCCACAGAATCTCTCAGTTGGTTGCTGCACTCAACCCTTACAATGAGTACATTAATGAGGCAGGGAGACCCAGCAGCTCATGAGCCCAACAAACCTTAGATCCCATTCCTTATTCTAAATCTTCTTGGGTAGAGCCTCCAAATAATCCACAGGCCTAAAGTTTTTTTCCAACACCCAGGAGGATCCTTTCAATCAAATCAAGGATTCACCCAACTATCCCAATGATACTTTGAGCTGCGGTAGGAATAGTTCTTGCAGAAATGCTTCTAAGTCAGAGGCTCCAACCCTCATCAATGATTTGATCCAGGCGCATGACCAGCATTCCTTGCAACCTAGCACAAGTGGTCCCAATTTTTTTTTGGGAATGAAGCAGCCTGGAAAATTTAATGGGGGTAACCCCTTTACACCAAGATCCTATTTAAAGTATTGTAAAATAATTTTCTGCAATGATACCAATAAATTTCCCACAGAACAGCACAAAGCAGTTTAAAAATCTTTCTTCTTAGGAGGAAGAGCCTCCCAGTTGTTTTAGCCATAACCTGATTTATTATCCAATACAAGTCCTTCTTGTATCTTTAATGATTGGGACCAATTTGAGCAGCAACTTTTCAACCTGTTTGTAAATTCCAACAAGGTGCAAAATTCCCATTAAAACTGAGTAGTGTGTTCATGAAGGAAAACAGTAGGGATTCCACTCATGTTTTACAGTTTAGAAACTTATATTATTGCATCCAGTGGAACAAGGCTGCTCTCTTATTTCATTTATGAAAGGTTATAACAGCACACCTAATCAAACAGCTTGAAGTTGGGGGCCAGAAGACAACCAAACTTCAGAAGCTAATGAATTGGTTTATTGAGCTTGATGATGTCTATTACCGCAGGAATAAATCTTGAAAAAAGATCATGGACCATAGAAATTGAATCCAAAGGCTGAAGAATTATTGAAGCAACACTCAATGCATCCAAAACAATCAAAACTGGATCCAAATTTGAGCACAAAAAAAGTTAAACCTCTGGAAAAAAATCCATTCTTGCTGGAAATGAAACTGGGTTGCTTCAGAATGAGGAATGTTTAAGGAAGAAAATAAAATAGTTGTGTATTTTTTTCAGCAGGAAAAATGATGTGAGTATTTATGCAAAGCAATTATATTGTGAAGCAGATAAGGTGCCAAAAAATTAACTTGTAGTTTTCCTGATACTTGCAATGAAAGCTGAAAATTATCTAAACATCTGGAATTCAATCTTTGCACTTGCAAGTTCCTTAAAAGTCCAAGGTTGAGATTTTTCCTTTTCCATTGCAATAAAACACCTTAAAGAATACTCCTTGAATCCAGCACCTAATTTTCTTTTATAATTTTAACTTTTTCCACTTCTAAAACTCTCATGTGTTCTGAGATAGAAAAATTCCCCGTCTATTCAGTAAGTATTGCACCTGAGCTTTCTAATTGGATTACCCATAATACAGGATGGAATTTTGGAGTTCCAAGTTTCCCCAGCTTTGAATGGGATTTATTATTCTTGGATATACCCAGAATGGATTATATCATTCTAGGACATGACTTTATATTCATTGGAATCCAGATGTGAATTGGAAAGAAGGATTAGTCAGCCTGCAAGCCTTGCAACCAACCAAACTATCTAGTCCATCAACCAGGAATTTAAAAGGCTACAGGGCACTTTCATTAAGTAGGAAAATGTTTTCTGCAATGAGATTTGCAATGTCCTGAATTCCAGTCCCAAGTTTCATCTTCAGATTCAGGAGTTATGTATTAATTATCTGACTTAACTCTTCCTGTATTCTTCAAAGAGAAGCAGGCACCTACTAAAATTTTTAACATGATCTCCTTAATTGTCTCACATTGAGCTAGCACTTTGAAACTTGGACTCAAAGATGATGACAAGATTGAAGATTTAGAAATCATTTGAGAGTCTTTGGATTCGGTTTGGCGTGACTTTACAGATTTTTTTAAGAAGTGAAAGAGGATATTGTTGGATTAAAAACTTGAATGAAGAGAGAAATTAGAGGGGATATTAATGCCAGAGAAGGCTAAAATCTGAATTAAGGGTTCAAGAAGGGACCATATCCAAGAGGACTTCAGTGAGTGGGCCCGGATGAGAGGGGAAAGAATCTGATTATTTTAATTGAATAAATCAGAAAGTAAAAAGCATTTATAAAGAAGTAAGGAACCAAAATTTGGGGCCTTTGTCAAGTAAGAATATTTCATAAAACAGGAGAGGAGGTTAGTGGTTGAGACAGAAGGTTTAACATGAGGAGGAGGTTAGTGGTTGAGACAGAAGGTTTAACACAAGGGTCACATAGGCTTAAAGTAGTGAAATGGGAGTATAAGTGACCTGTGAAATATATAATATAAGGTGGCTGGTAGTCTACTAGAACTTTTCATATGTTGATCATTTGGCCTAGAAAACTACAGTTACCAGGACATAAAAAGGTGGTAGAGAAATCTAAAGGTATCCCTAACAGGCATTAATAGTAATAAAAATGGGTTGAGGAAAAGTATAAGTAACTTGTAAAAAACAAGATAGATAATTTAAGTATGAGAGCTGATAAGAGGTGGTCAGAGAAAATAATTAAGAGGCTCAAAAAATAACAGATTTGATGCCTCCATTTTTTCCCTACAATCATAAGATTGAACTTGCTTGCCCACCTCAAGAACCCAGATAGGTTTACTATCTCTCAAAGAAGGAATTTTTCATGCTTCAAGAATAAATTGCAGAAAAATTATTGAAAGGATTCATTTTATCAAGACCTATGAAAAACAGATCTCCTGGACTTTTCACATCCAAAATGGATTTTGGTGTTTGTATTTGTTTTCAATACAGGAAAAAAAAAACAGGTAAACTTGAAGAATTCCTATCCAGTAGCACCTATTTTGCACCTTCTTACAATCCTCCATGGAGCTACTTAGTTCTTGAAGTTAGACCTTTGAGGTGCCTATAATATCATTTGAATCACAGAAGTTCATGATTACTTCACTGCAATGAGAACACATTTTTGCATTTATGAGTACAGTTTTATGCCTTTAGGTCTCTGTTATTCTCCTTTCATTTTTTAACAATTTTTCAATGTAATTTTTCCTGATCATGTGGAGAAATATCTTATGGTGTATCTTGATGATATACCTTTCTCCTAATGAAATATTTATGATCATATTGCACATGTGCAAGAGGAATTTCAGAGACTTCAAGAGAATGACCTGTTTGCCAAAATATCACAGTGCAGGTTCCACACTCATTCCCTCAAATTTCTAGGTGTTTTTCTTTTAAAAGACAATATTATTATTCACCCAGCCAAGAACCAATGCATATTGTACTGGACCACAAATAATTCTGATAAATATTTACAAATTTTCTTGGGTTTAGTGATTTTTACAGAAAGTTTATTCAGAATTATGCCAAGAACACTGTTAATCCTACTAAACTAATTTGAGAAGAAAATAATTTAATATTTAATGAACAAGCTGATTTGAAATTTGAGGCTCTGACAAAGGTTTTACCACTGCTCCAATACTCACTCATTTCAACAACCTGGATTTAAATATTGTAAAAACAGATGCAAGCAAATATGCAATTGCAGGGGTTATGTTGAAGTTTTCTTCTTCCTAAAAACCTTTCACCCAGTATCTTTTGAATATTGGAAGTTGCTGGAGGAAGAACTCAACTAAAACATCCATGAAAAGGAACTTATTTCAATTATTTAATTCTTGAAGTATGGCCTTCATACCTTCTAAGGCTTATGGAAGATTTTGTGGTCTTAAATTACCATAATTCCCTTAAGCATTTCATGAGGCAAAAAGTCCTTAATTTCAGACATGCACAATGGGGAAAATCAATCTCCAATATAACATTTAAAATCAAATATTTCCCTGGTAAACAAGCATTAAACCCTGATTCTATACCATGTTGGTACAACATTTAATCAAGAGGGGGGGAGCACCTTTTCCAATGAAAATCCCAAAATAATTAGGAAAATCTTCTCAAATAAGTATTTCCAGCTCAGTTCAATCATCAAAAAAATCCACAATAAAGCCTCCAAGATTCAACAAGCCTTATTGGACCACTCAAGGTGCCAAAAACTTGCAAGAATTCTAACTAGCCTTTAATTGGTTACATTACTGATGAAAATGGTTAATTAGTATATGAGGGTCATACAGTAGTACCCAGAAAACCTTGCGTTAGGTTAGATATCTTTGAATCTATGAGCAATAGCAATATATGCTAGATGGGTTTAATAATATTTATAATTCACCATGAAAAAAATGGCAGCACTTGCCGGCAGGTGTAACACATGAATCTTGTTTTTTTTTGACTCTGAGGAAAATCTGTTTCTAACTTGAGTTAGAGCCTGAAAAAAGTTGTTTGTATCAGTTCATGAGGATTCCAAGTAGTTCTAGTGCATGCATGGAATACAGAAGATTTGGAATTACGGGGAAATTTGATTTTATGTAAAGTGATATATATATATATATATATATATATATATATAGGAGTGAAGTAGTGGGGTTTCACACCTGACACATACAAGTCACTACCTGGATTGGATAAGTCAAGATTTTGATGTGCTTTTTCTTTCTATTTCCTATTAGATCATGACAAGATATTAGAGGGTCTTTTTTTTTTAATTTGTGGTTGAAACAAATTGTATTTTTTGAAAGGATCAAATTAAATTTTTAATATCTTCTTTTTCTTCTTGTGAAATTAAATAAATCTTAATTTGATGTAGGAAATTTAAAATTCAATCTAAATTTTAACTGAAGATTCACAAATATGCTTGGACATGTTTGAAATATTGTATCACATAGAAATTGAGTTCAATTATATATTTCAAATAAATTAAGTTGACATTGAAATGATTTGGGAGGTTCACATTTTCTTTTGCAGAATGAATGAATTTACAAAAAGAAAACCATTGCCTTGAATGATTTTATTTCTCTAATATATTTTGGCAGAAACTTTGTTTTAAACATTTTGTACAATATTTGAAGCTCAAGAGAATTAATCTAGTGCTTTTGAATTGTTTTATTTAGCAGGAATTGATTAATGAATGAAAATTTCCTAAAATTTAGAAATTTTGATATTGCTTTCTGGGTGAAAACAGAGGAAATATAGAAGTAATTGGAAGAAAATTTATTCAAACCAAAATGGGGTTTCAAGTGATTTTGCTAATCATTCTAGTTTATCCTCTACTGGCTTCATTTCCAAAACCAATTTCTCTGTCCAATTTAATGTGGCAAGAAATAGAGGGCAGTAACAATTAGAAGGGAGGGCTTAAAATGGTTTCATCTGATAATTTGGGACTATTTCATAATAATTTCTTCCATCCTCTACTTTTTTTGTGGCCTGAAGTTCACCTTTCATCTCAGATAAATATTTGAGAGTGTTTTTATCAAGATTATGAAGAAATTGTGAATATATTTTGCTTCTCCAATACACTTGGACAGAGTGATATTTACCCTCATTGTCTTCTTCTGTATCTGAGCAGCATTCTGCACTAGGGAGAAGGTGTTTTGCCAAATACTTTCCCATATGGTGCTCTACAGTGGCCAAGCGGTTTCTGTATATCTTGAAGATTGAAGACCAAAAATTTCACCTAACAGGATTTAGACAATGGAGAGAAATCTTGAGCTTACTCTGTGTTTAACTCCAGATCTAGGCTTTTTGTTATGTGTCCTAGGCTTCATGTGATTATCCCTCTGTCCATGTAGCCAAAGGTCCAGTAGGCCAAAGAGTATTTCCTTATTTCAAAACTCAATATCAAGTGGATAATTTGTAAAAGCATCATTGTCCTTAGAATTTAACCAATGTTTTATCATCACTTCTGACAATATTTGATTTCACTTTTTTGAATTATGATGATCCAATTGGAAAGTTGGAACATGTCTTCCATAGCTTTCTAATTCTTTCTTGAATGGCTCTTTGAAATTTCCAGGAATGCTCTTCTTCCCTCCATGGAGGTTTTCATTGGTTGTTTCATATTTGAAAAAGTTGTTGTTTGGGTCACTTCTATTGATTCTTTTTGAGTTTAAAACTTGTACTTGATCTTCAGTGGGCAGAGGAGGAACCCTGTCTACTTGGGATTTCATGTTTAAAATAGTCTTTACATAGTCACGTAGGAATTGACTCATGGGGTCCTTGGAATTTTGAAATGTCCTGCAATTTCTTTGTTTAATGTGCGAGTTTTGGTAAATTTTGAACTATGAGGAGGTCTTGAATCCATATTATAATGTTGGGAAGTCTTTAAGTAGCACTTGAAAAGGTTTTGGGGTTGTGGGAAGTGTAGATTTTATGGAGGGAAAGAATTTGCAGACAATTGAATCTGAAGGTATTGGCTATTGAATATAATGAATTTTGAGAGATTATAAAGGGTTCATTTACAAATTCAATATCTCAAATTGGTTATGACTCTACCCCATAATTCATTTCAAAAATGTGATCCAAATTCTACATTGTGCAATGGAAAAAAATATTGTCAGAAGGAAGAAATTGTTTTGAACTACCGCTTAGATTTTGATAAAAATGACCACATTCTTTGTTCATGTTTTTCTTTACCATGGATCTTTGTTGAGATGATGATTTTTTATCATTTTAAATGATTTCAGGAATAATAATCATTCGGCTCCCTTGTCAGGGAAACAAAATTAAACCAGAAAATAGATTGAAAATTATAGTTAAATTCTGCAGTTGGAACAATTTTAGAGATTTTACAATTTCATTCAAAAGCTTGCTGTTGCAAAGCAAGTATTTCCTTTGGAAATGTATTTAATATCAAGAAGAAACCTATCATTCAAAGTAGAATTTTTCTTAAATTACTGGGATAAGCACTTAAGTTGTTTCAAATTTCACCTCCATTTTTCAAATCCACAGTATGATCAAGATGATCAATTTTACCCAGGCTTAGTATTGAAATCAATGAAATGTGTCTATGATTCTTTACATGGGGATCCAAATTTAAACTGTGAATTGGTATGAAAATGCTTGAAAGAAATATGCTTCATCTAATGTAATTAACAGGTGCAATTTTGATCCAACTTGCTGTAAAATCTGATTGTGAATCTGCTTTGATATCTGCTACAGGTAAAGAAAATATCAAAAGGTTTCTAAGTAACTGAATATTTCTGGTGTTGAATGGAAGTTTACAAGGATTCATCTGAAATTTTCAATGCTAAAATTCTTCCTATTTGAAAAGAGGGCCCAAGTAATGTTCTTTAAAAAGACATTGGTAAGCAACTTCATTTCTTGATCATTCAAAACATTATAGTTGAAATTTTTGAATTAAAATTAGATAGAATGTAATTTTTTGATGAAAATAATTTTCTTAATTCATTTCATGTATTGAAACCATCTCATCTTATTTGGTTAAAAATGAATTTGGTAGATTCAAATGAGATCTCTTAGACATATCAAACCTGAAAGCATAAATAAAAGCAAATCTTACCACCTTTGCACTTTTGTTTAGCTCCATGGGTGGGTTGGAGTTCATGAGAGGACAATATTTCCCAGAAACAGTTCAAGTTACTTGCAACACATATAAAGCTTTCTTTTTTAAAGTTTTTTATTTTCTTTTAAGAAAAATATTATTGAATTTCTTTTTGAAGAGAGCTGCTTATGAAAAATGAGTTCTTTCATTGAAAGTCATAGTGCATTTTTCAAGCTTTTTTTTGAGATTAAAATTAGGTGATCTCATCAGGAAGAATTTTGATTTGATACATTTGAGGTAGAAAACCCCATTGGAAAAATGCATGTACTTTCTCAGGATTAAACAATTCATTTTATAATGAAACAAATGGACAATAATTCTTATTTTATTCTGCCACATATCAAAACATTCATTGGACTTGAAAATTTAAAGATTATAAAAAGGTCAGAAACTCCATAGTTGATAAATTTCAATGTATTAGTGGATTTTTATGAAACAGAGATGATGGTTTCTTTCCTCATTGCATAAAAAGGCTTTTTCTAGCATTGAATTTGAGATAGGGAACTTTCTATTCTCTGTTCTCATCAACCCTTGTGTCATAATTGAAAAGAGGCATGATTCCCATAAAAGGTCAAGTAGAGAAACCCAAAATTGGGAAAGTTGCAAATAATCATCTATGAGAAACGTTCAAAAGTCTATTGGGATTGAAATTTTATTTACCACCAGTCGAAAAGCTGTAAAATGATTGGAAATTGATTAGAAATCCTACATATTCTCTTCCAACAATATATCAACTCACACCTTCCAAGAAATTCATGCCTCTCAATCCAAAGGTCCCAGACGTTTGCAATAAATTGCTCTGGAATAAAAATTTCTAAGGCCTCCATTTCAATTATTCTCTGCAGCCTGCTTACCCAAAATCTTGAATTCTTCTCTTCATGCATCAACCTTTGAATTTTTTTCCAAATTTCAGGAAATGGCTAAATTTTTTCCTTGGGCTCATGATTAATATGTTCATGTGTTTTTTCCAACCATTATTGTTGTTCCTGGGATAATTGGAAAATTTTTGTTGCTTGATGTTTGAGGGGTATTGGGAGGAATTGGTGGATCGGATATGCGTTTTCTGTGAAATATGAGTTTGGTTGATGAATTTGGTTAGAATAAATTTTGGGTTGATATTTATAGGAAATGAAAAGGAAGTATACTATTTCACAAGTTTAAATTGAATATTGGATATATTAAAAACCTATGCATAAATTGTACAGATATTTTCATGTTTTCTTAGCATTATATGCATGAAATATATTAATCAAAGAGTATTGAATATTTTATACCTTTGGGAAAGATTTGACTGATTTTTAAGATATCCCTGTGGCGTTTTGAAGCAGAAATGTTGAATATTATTGGATCTATGGGGTTGAAGATGATATAAAAATTTTAATTGGGTTTCCTTGCATTATTAATTTCTTAAGAAATGAATGATTGATTGATAAATGAATTTATTGTGAATCATGATGTTGATAAGCAAACACAAATCACAGCTAAATAAAATTTAGGATAGAGAGATATTTGCATTGAATTGATTTTATTTATTTATTTGATTGATATTATGTACACTAAAAACAGCCATGATACGAGACCTTGATTTTTTTAATTACTTTAAAAAACCAATCATAATATAGAAGAGCGGTTTTGGGAGATATCCAGTAATTTTTAAGTAGGTTGCCATGTATATTTGCTTTGAGTTTCATTTGAGAGGCCAAAAATATTGGTTCAATTCAATGTTCCATTTGCAGTGTTTTTAATATGCAACATAATGAAATTCTTCATTTAGTGGTCCTTGACTCCCGTAAAATGACAATATCAAATTAATTTCTTAAGAAAAACTCAGCTATTCTTAATTTTAAAAAAAAATTGTAAAAATTTTTTCATAATTATTATGCTTTCCAGCAGATGATAGAAAAAATTATGTAATTAGCAAAGAATCTCATTATCTTCCAAAAATTTAGGGTTTTGTTTAAATATAAAGGCTAAACTTAATCTTTCTTCAATTTCAAATAAGCAACTTAGTCAATAAATTTCATGGGCAGTATAATCATGAAGCATTCAATCATCCAAAATAACCATTTTTCCAAGTAAAGAATTTGATTATTCCAAGATCAGAAAACATTTGAAAAAAAGAATTATCCATCCAGAAAAGCCAATATTCTAATTTCCTAAAATGTCACCAGAATTAAATAAGGGAAGCTTGGGGTTCTGAGGTAACTTAAACTAAATTACAAGAGGTAATTTTTTCAACAGCCCAGACAGTATTAAAGTGCCTACCCAGACCATATTCAGTAACCAGCACAATATCCTCCAAAAGGACCTAAGTCAATTTTTCATAAGAAAATCATTCAGTAAAATTGCTAATTAAATCTCTTCAGTTGATTTTTCGGTCTTTAATCAAACCAATATCATTCAAGGCAGTGAGAATATATGCCCTTGTGTTACCAAGTTGGCCCCAGAGTGGATCAGCAGGTAAGCCAGCCTTCAACTTTGACTCAAGCAAATGACTTCCAAATTCAAGGAGCATGCCAGACTTCCACTTTGGCATGACTTGTAGGTTTCCTGGACACACCCATATAGCAGCAGGACAAAAAAATATCATGTGTGAAACACATGCTAGAGAATTGGTCCCCCATCAATTCTTCTTCTCTGCCAATTACTTTGACATAAAAGGCTGCCAATGATCTTCTTTTTCATCATGCCATAAGTTGATGAGCCCATTGACTAGAGAGAAAAAATATTCAAAAACAGTATTAAGGCCACCTCTTCCAGCATTCATCTCAGCTTCCTGGTTAGCAACCAACCTCTTGTGTTGAGCAAAGCTTCAATCATTGATTAAAGCTGCTTGCAGGTTGGAAAAGTAGCTTTGTGATTTGAGCCAAGCTTCATCTGAAGTCCTGTCAATAACTTCCATTTAGAGTAGGACATTTTTTGAGATTTTGTATGAGACTAAACCTATGATGCAATTCATGGTGTGCTTCAGTTTCATGTATGCCCCACGTATTGGCTCTATGGTATAAGTTAGGATCTAAGAGAGGGGATGCATATTGAGCTGGAATGTCTTCCTGGAGAATGAGTGGGAGTTTGTGTTGATGAAGGTGCTTCCAAAAAAAACATCATCATCTTTTCCAAGCAAAATCTTTTCTGATAAATCAAAAAGTAAGAATCCATTTATTTTCATGGAAGTGGAAGACAGCATCATGAACATTTATCATCTTTGCACCATTTAAAACAGAGTTCCACTTATTTTAAGATTGTTGATGACTTGGGGGGTTTGAAAGGATTGTTTGGCCAAGAAGGTTAAGGGTTTTTTTTTGAATTAAGAACTGGGTAGTGCTGATAATTTTGGAATAAGTTGATGGGGTTGCATTTTCATTTAATTCTTCCAAGCATGAAAACCTCAACAGGTCTTCCCTAGTAAAGCCAACAAAAAATTCTAGGAAATGCAATAGAATTATCTACCATGATGTTCATTTCATCACAAATGATTCCACTGAACTGGCTGATTTGAGCAAGGATTTAATGTTTGACCAATGATTTGGGCCTGGGAATCATTTTGGCTACTTGCCTGGCCTCCAGGCAGAGATGACTGGGTCAATGAAGGGTCCTCAATCCTTTGCCTTGAAGCTTTTGGTTCCATATCCCTTGTGATGAGTCCAGCATTAGATGCATTCCCTTTTTGGGGTATTAAGGATAGTGCACTCTGGTTCAGAAAGGGAAGATTAATTTGGAAGTCTCTTTTGGGTTTATTATGCAGCATAGCCTTCAAAATAGTAAACCGACCGTCTCAGGGGATGTTGGGACTAGGGTGGGTGCAGGTGTGGGACTCCTGGGTGATGGTTCAATAATCAAGATTTCTGGTTGCTCTGGTTGTGAATCACTTGAGCAAGTGAATTTTGTGTTGGAATCAGAGGATTCAGATCATGCTTGAGAGATAGAGGGCGGTCTTGATCTTGATTTTCTAGCTGCTTGCCAAAGAGCTTGTCCATGTTTTCTGGAGCAATCCAGGGTTCTTCAGCTGGGGTTTCTGGGTTCAGCACTGGAGTATTGTCAGAGGCCTGGACAGTTGCATGATCAAGGGCAACAAACCCGGCTTCTTGAACTGGATCTTCCACAGGAAAAGCTGCAGTGAGTATTTCAGGTTCACCTGGAAATATGGGAATTTATCAGCTTTGCATGTTTGGATAATTTTTGATAAACGCTTTGTTGCATCAAATGATTCTTTCAACTCACTGGGTTGATTAGCCAGGTGCTCTTCTGACACCACTGTAAGCTAGGTGGAAGGAAGATATTGAGCAGTAGCTGTTTCATCATCCACTGATGGTACCTCACAATTTTATGGGAAATCTGCACTATCAGCTGTTGTTGACTGTTGTTTTTCTTCAGTTGGAGGCTCAAGCAGACCAAGATCTATGGAGGTTTTTAACATCATCTTTTCCACCTTTGCATCATAAACTCTCTGATAAAAATCAAGCATTGAATGCAATACTTTTTTATGGGATATTTCAACATATTCCTCACAAAGGAGTGCATTCATTTGATTAAGAGCCTGTTTTTCTAAAAATTGATCATACCAGTTCAAATAAGTATTAGACCACAAGGGACCCAGGGAGTTTGAACACTTACCAGGAAAATCAGCAATGGTATAATCAAGTTAGTTTTCAAGGTGAAGAAGCTTGAGATGATGCAGTTGAAATCTGATGAGGAAAATGTGGTTAAGATCAAAATGAACCAAGACCTGTTGGTGAAGAAGCCATGGCTTATATAACCTAAAAAAACTAGTCACCTGTCACATGTGTGTGTAATATGAAAAACAGATGCTCATTAATTAGAATCTACATAGTTCATTTGTTTAAATATCCTGCTTTATTCCCAAAGTTTTGGCTTTCCTGCATATTAAATATACATACATATGAAATTTCAAGGAAGGTGGACAACTTATGATAAGTTGTCCAACTAACTGGAAATGAAACACATGACATGCAAAAATAATGTGGGAAAGCTGGGGGGTTGGAAAACCTGTTTTAAGTCTTCCACTTCCCTTCAACCACGTGTTAGCTTCATTTTGAATATGCCAAATGATTGATGATTGCTGGGACAGTGGAAAACTTAGCATAAGTTGTCCACCTCCCCAGCCTCTCTACAAGGATTTCCCAAGTAATGTGATTCCTGTATGCAAACAATTCAAGGTAGGTAGAAAACTTATCATAAGCCTTCCAACTCCCTTGAAATTACCTATACATGTAATATGCAGTAAAGCTAAATCTAATCTGATTGCAAGGTTGAAGAATTAGCATAAGTTGTCCATCAATCAAAATTCATCCCATCTTACATTCCATCCAGTAAAAATTTTGTACAACTCATGCAAACTTTGACATCATTTCATGAAATAACTGGCAAGCATTTAGGTACAAAGAGGTGATGTTTGAATTATATACATTGAAGCACATTTTAAACCAAAGCTGGCTTTCTTTCAATTAACTCTAGTTAACATTTCAGAAGGAGAAAAATTTTGAAGTTTAAGAGAAGCCTTTGATAGTTTTTTTTTTTTTAATTTGGAAGGAGAAACCAAAATGAGTATTATGTTCAGTTGTTTGAAGGCTGGGCGGAGGAAAAGTAGTCTGATGAGGAAAAACAGAAGTCTGCCATAAAATTTCTATAATGCCCCAAGCTTTTGCATAATAAAATAAAAAACCAAGAGTTGGGAAGGAAAGACCATGCCCTGTTTCTTTAGAGAGAGGAGGGATGAGGAATCCAGTAGTTTTTTCAATATAAGAGAACAAACCATAAGTATAACCATTCAAGTCATGTTGATCTGTATGAGTAACATTGGAAAAGTCATCACAAGTGACAATGAAATGAGAAGCATGAAGAAAAGAATCCCTTTGGCAATTTCTCTCTGGAGATTTTGAGTTTGGAATTTTGAAATCTTCTGATAATTCCTTGTTCTTCACATGAGCAGTGTTGGATAAAACATGGATTCTATGGAAAATCAGTTGGTTAGTTACAGGAAGCCTTGACCACAACAGATAATCATTTGCCATTTGTTCTGGGTTCCTATACTTTCTCCTTGCATATATTCCTATTTTGAAATATATTTTGATGGAAATCAGTGAACAAAGACATGATTAGAAAGTTTTTATTGATTCCAAATTACCTGCAGAATATCCTTGGTCAGTTCCCTGATGAAATCCAATTCCAAACATAGATCCAGTTTTAGTGTTTCTATTGGTTTGTTTCAGGTTCTGTGGATTGTTTGCAATCACACATAGATCTTGTACCATCTCAGAAAGTTGATTTTCCAGCAATGTGTATGGTCCTTGCTCAAATGAATGATAGTTGAGCACCAAATAGGGTTTGTAATTCCTGTTGCAAACAACTTTTAGATTTACTGGGATTCCTACTTTTGGTACTAGTATTTGGCATGAACTTAGACCCTTCTTCAGGGTGATGAAGTAGCTTGACTCAGATATACACTCCTTCTTGCAATAATCACGCTCAGATTTACAATGATTTTTGTGTGATCTGGATGAGGATTGGATGGATTGAATTAAGGGTTGTGGTGGTGGCCTAACAACACAAAAATTTTGGCTTCATTCCCAATGATTCTTTAGATTCAAGGGCTCATCCTCACTAAAAAAGTTGTCTCAAAATCACCAACAGGAATACAAGTGACAAGGATGGAGATAAAAGCACAAGGTTAAAGTCAATAATATTAAAACTTTTATGATGATTGAAATGAATACCTGTTTCTAAGTTTAACCACTTTCAAAGACACATCCTCATTATTGGTTTTAAATTGCAACAGGTGGGCTGAAGATTGGGTGAATGCATTGGAGTTGACTTGATCCATGGTTTAATATTACACATGATGATGATGAAGTCATTCATGGTTCAAAAAGGGGTTCAAGGACAAGCAGGAATGAATCAATTATTTGTGGATGATAGTTTTATTTATTCATTTCTGCTTACTGTAAAGATGCATACTAGGATGGATGGTGTTATTGGTAATATGTGAAAATCAAAGTTTAGTTGATTTGGTGGGGACAGAAAGAATGATTTGAAGAAGAAGAAAGAAGAATGGGGAGGAAGAGAAAGATTGAATTCAGGGTTGGATTGATGAAGATAAATGATTCAAGAGATTGAAATAGGTGCATGAGTTCTTACCCTTGAAATGCAGCAATGATGAGTGAGAGGTGGAAGAAATTCTTTGCAATCAATGGGTCATAGTAGGAGTTGGATTTAGTGTTTGTTATTGATGAAAAGGTTGATTGAAGGGTTTTTTGATTATTGAAATCTGGAGAGGTGATTGAAATATTTCAGAAACAAGTAGAGCACAAAAGAAATCAGTCTAACTGTTCGGATTTTTAAAAATTGAAAAATTGGATTGAACTTTACCTGAATGGACCTGCTGGACTCCCTTGAAACTTCTGTAATATTCTTGGTTTTTGGATTGTTTCCAGAGACACCAAACTGCTTGGTCATTTGAAATCACTCGTTGTTTATCTTGCAAATTGAAAGGCAAGTCTTGCGCCAGAAAACACATGAGCAAGTTTGCAATTGCTTGCATATTCAATTGCAAGGTTGCTACCATTGCTGGCATTTTCCAGCAATGAGCAGGGGGAAAGTCCCCATCAAGGTGCACAGATTTCTCTCAGGGCCCTGGCAACCTGCAAGACTGCAACAGGGTCCCTTTTGGAAACCCTGTCTCTAGGAGAGCGCAAATTGCTTGCTGCTTTTCTCTGGAGAAAATAAAACACCTAGAGCGAACAAAATTCGGGCTCCCGGCCCCAATTTAGCTCCCCCAGGGCTTGGAGCGCTTGGGGCCCATGAGGACCATTTCGATGAGGAGCCCAGGGGCCTGTGGACTTTGGCCTTATGGGAAGGCCAAAACCACCAATGAGGTTGAATGTGGGTCATTGAAAAAAAACCACTTGGCATGGGTAGACCATGCCATAAGTTTGTGTTTGGTGGGGGTAATGATTCAAGCCAGAAGACAGGGGTATGTCTTGCATGAGACGTATTCTTCAATTTAAGAATACTTCTCATCTAATACGTACCCCCAACATTGTATTCATGGGATAATGGGAGATGGCAAAATTCAAATCATATTTTAGAATTTCAATGAGATTGTTTTGAGTATTTAAAAATGGTAGTTTGAGACTATTTTGGCAGAATTCCTGATTATAGAAAGGAGTGGAGCAATGGATTTAATTTTTGATAATCAAAGTTTTCTATATATTTTCCCTTTTCAATTCCACTTCTGCAAAGGTTCAAAATGATAATCTGAACTTTGAAGGAGATATATGACGAAACCAACATTTTCTGTTTGTCTTGAAATAATGGTTACAGTAAGCAATAAGTTTTTCATTAGGTGCATTCCTGTAAAAATTGATTTATAATCATGATTTTTGTTTCACTCCAGAGAAGGTATTTTTTAAACATTTTTTTCTAAAGAAAATTTTTTCCAATGTTCATTTCACTGTTTTTCAGCTCCAAATGAATAACTGGAAGTGGTTTTCAAAATTTGATGGAATATTTAAATAAACCCTGTATTCCTGTATTTTTTACTCTAAATGTTCAGAATAAAATGTACAGGAAATTTTTCATAGTTTTTGGTGCCTGGGCACCTGCCTGATTACAAGATTCATAAAGATTGATGGCATTGTTCAATTTAACATTAAATTTGGGAAATAGGTCTATTGATCTAGGTGGGATTTTAATTTATGGAACAACAATTTAAAATGGTTTTAGAATTCATTCAATTGCTCCTGAAGATACAAATTTTGGTATTTAAATTACATGTTATGGTTTATATTCATTAAAATAACCAGAGAAACTCTTCTATTGCATGCTAGGAATTTCTGCCCATGAACCTGAAGGGAAATGGTGCACTTAGGCTAAGTGCACCATGTCCCTTCAGACAACCAGTCAGTGGTGGTTTTGGGTCACCAAAAACCTACATGAAATGGTGGCCAGTAATGAGCCTCCTGGCCTTCATTCTTGAAAAATTTGTTTTTAAGTATAGACATGGTAACTTCCCACTGTGACCAGGTGGATGTAATCTATCAAAAATTACCAAAATATCTTGGACCTTTGGGACATGAGGAATATGGAATATTTTGGGTTATGGGAAGTTTTTTCAACCAATGAGCAAGATGAATAAGATATATTGAGGGCCATGCAAGAATCACAAAATAATTTACCTCTACCAAACTTCTTTTTAATATTTCCATGTTATTTATCTTGTTTGATGAAAGGTATTTTCCAACATGGGCATTTCAGTAATGAATAGTTCCTGGAAAAAAAATGGTGGATGATTTATCCCAAATCATCCACTTTGCCATACCAATGACTAAGAGCTAACTATTTTTGGGAAATTGAAAAATTTTAATGGGGAGGTGGACCACTTAGGCTAAGTTGTCCACCTCCCTGAGCCATCTCACACTTCATAATGTCAATATTGATGTTATGCTTTTATATCATATCTGATTGTTTCAGAACATGAGCATGTGTGTAATTCTGCAGGTTGAAAAAAATTAATTTTTCTATTTTATTTCCCAACCTACTGATTCATTCATGTTTTGAACAAAACTTCCACTGTGACAGGAAATCAATGTTCTCTCAAAAAATATTTACCATTCATAACTTTAGGGTCTTTTTACATCCATTTCACAATGAAATGTCACAATTTATAATTGATAAGCCAGCATACCCAATTATTCCCAAGATATTGACCTGAGCCAGAAATATTTCACTGTTTTTCCACTGAAAAATATTGTTCACCACATGTAATTCTTGGATCTTTGTTCCTATCATCATTTTTTTAGGCTGGGCTCAATGATTGAGAAAGGTGAAGAAAATATTGCCAGGGACATGCAAGGATCAGAAAAATTTGTACCTCTACCAAATTTCTTTTGAATATGGCCATGCTGTGATTCATCTTCTTGGATGAAAGATATATTCCCACATGGGCATTTAAGTACTAGCATGTTTTTCCTGAAACAAAAATGCTGGACTATTTAAGCCAAGTTGTCTGCTTCCCCAAACCATGGACTGAGACCCAGCTTATTTGGGGAAATTGCAAAATTTTCATGGGGAGGTGGATGAATTAGGATAAGTTGTTCACCTCCCTGGGCCACCACCCACTTGATCATATGGATATTGATGTTTTTTTGTGCATTGCATCTGTGTTTTTCAGGAAATAATAATATATGGGCATCTTTAGTTTGAAAACCAATCATTTCTGTAAGTAATTGTTTAATCTAGTGAATCTTCCATAACTCAAAAAAAAACATGGAATTTATAATCACCCTGATCCTTCACCTCCACCCCTGCTTGGTATTCTCTGAATTTCCTAGGTACAGCACTGGATGATAGTAATGTTACTCCACCAGAAACTGCTGAGAATGTCAAACTGGAATGTATCTCACCACAAAAAAAGAGATCTTCTCAATCTTATCAGTTGAGAATGGCTTCAAAAAATAGTCACTCCAAACCAGATTAAGTTAACTTATTTATAATTTCAAACCAGGCAGATCATAACGACTTTTGGAAATCCAAAACTTGAGCAGAAGAAGATACTTTGCAGGCACTTTCAGAGACTCAAAAAATTTGAATTCAGCCACTGCACTTCCACCTTTTGAGAGGTTCATTAGTTCTTTATGCCATGACCCAAACTCTTGTGGGATGTTTTGAGCTCTTGATTGGAACATGACTGATGATTTTGGGTGAAAATCTTGTTTATATGTCATCCAAAACCTGTTTTTTTTCTTTTATTTAGAAACTTGATTCATTCATCAAATTTGATTTCCTTGGAATCCCCCACGCCCACTCAAAAATGTTAACAACCACAAAAAGATGTAAATCTATGGTTTTTTGGAACCATTGGAAATAAGCCATGCTGATTTATCCTTTATTTTGAAGTTTATTACCAGTCCAAATTTCCCCTTGATGGCTTGCAGAACATTCAAATGAAAGCAAAAGGCCCTAGAATATCTGGAAAAATTCATGAAATAGCCTAACAAAGATTGTGGGGGGACCAAATGGTGATTTGACTTTTCTCAAGAGTGGAGATGGTTTTTCCCACTTTCTGTATGAATTTTCAAGATTCAGGGAAATTAATAGCCACAAACCAGTGAGTTTATTGAAGGCGGTAGGATGATGAAAAACTGAATTAAATTTCAAATTTATATCAATGTTTCATTTGAACACCCAGATACATCCATTTAGTTTTCCAATTTAGCATATTATATTCTGCAAAGGTTTGTACAGTTGAATCGAGTTGAGCTTCCAGAATAATCACTAGAAGTTTTAAAACAAAACTTTTGGAAGTAGGCACCCAGCAAACCAGAAGCAACCAGATAATATAACCAAACAGGTATAAGATTCACAGGCCAAAATCATGGGGGCAACAGATATTTGGCTCATTACCAGAGATCTGTTCTCAGACCAGAATTGAGATCGCCATGGCATGGGATTGATTTAAAATAATCCTTGGCTAATTAAATTGGGATGGAGTCAATGATTATTCCTAATGATTCATCCAAAGCTTTTGGTGGACAACCCTTATTTTTGAATTTTTTTCAAATTACAGTACAATACATCCTTTTTGGGGCACTTTCTATTTTAGAGACCAAAAAATGTTCTGGAGCATGACAAATCGGAAAAAGTTACCAAGTTGAGAGGTTTTACATGTAATTAAAGACTGGGTACATAATTAATCTTTTTGGAAAGTTGCATTAGGATTTGGAATTTTTGGATTTTATCCAAAAAAACACTAATGTTCTGAAAAAAATAAAGGAAATATCTTGTATTTATTGCACATGCAATTTATTTGCAATGATACTCAATATAAATTTATTGCAAGTTCAAAATCTTCACAATTTTATTTTTCCACAAGCATGAATGAGAAATAAATCTTATTTTGTAGCTTTAGAATGATTTCTAACTTTTGTCAGAGAATGGGATAGTTAGACTAAGTGCCTTTACATGACACCAATTTTGAGATGTTGATAGATGCAGGGAAGGAACAGCTTGAAATTATTTCAATGCACAAAATTCCAAGAACAATCTTCAGATAGCTTCAATGACCCTTTTTTGAAAATAAATTAATCATTTAAAGCAATTAACCAAAAAATCTCTCCAGTTTTTCCTGGTAAGGTGGTACACTTGAGCTGAGTGCACCACCTCACCAGGAGGAACCACCCCACAATTGCAGATCTAACAGCACTTGGGAGCCCAAATTTTTCAATCAGGATGATCTTGTTTATCAAATCCCAATAATTTCCCTCCTGTGTCTCTACAATCAACAGAAAAACCTACTAATTTTGGTTGCGCCTTCCCCGCCAAAAAAATGGTAGCCAATGCCTCTCTCAAACTCCAAAATTTTCCTTGTTTTGAATTTTAACTAGATTCAATAAGAAAAAATCCAGATATGGTTAAAAATTTTCTTCAGTGTATATAATTAAAACATCATCTTTTCATGCCTTAATGCTTACCGGTTGTTTCATGAAATTATGTAAAAGTGTGCATGATTTGTACAACATCTGTACTGGTTGGAGTTTAATATGGGCTGAATTTGGATTGATGGACAACTTATGCCAAGTAGTCCACCTTCCCATTGAATTAGATGTAGTTTTACTGAATATTACATGTATAGGTAATGTCAAAGGAGAGGGACAACTTATGATAAGTTGTCCACCTCCCTGGACTTGTGTGCATACAGGAATCACATGACCTGGGAAATCCTTGTGGAGAGGCTGGGGAGGTGGATGGCCTATGCTAAGTCTTCTACTGTCCCTGCAATCATTGATGATTTTGCATATTCAAAATAAAGCTACCATGTGGTTTAAGGGAAGTGGAAAACTTAGCACAAATTGTCCAACTCCCCAGCTTTTCCACATTATTTTCCCTTGACATTTTATTCCTGCATACCCATGGTCCTGGAGTGGTGGAAAAATTATCATAAGTAAACCACCTCCCTGCTCATGATACATATTTATTTGGTGTGGTGAAGCAGGAACTTTGGTGATAGAAACCTGCCTATTCCAAAAAATGAACTAGGTGAATCCTGAATAATGGAATCTCTCCATGATATCATGCCACCCTCTTAAATTTTACTTTATTCTTTTGAGCTAAGTGCTCTGGGCATTTTGAATTCTCATATATATTTTTTTTGAATCATGATTAAGAAATGTTAGTTATGTGATTGATCCTAATTACTGGTTAATGAACAGCAAGTAATTAGAAAGAACTCTGCATTCTTTACAAGAATTGGAAAGAATTCATATCACACCATTTTCAAAAGAAAGAAATTGAAAACCATGCATTTTTCTTCTTGCCCTTTATTATTTATGCAATATGATCTGAGGAGATTTAGTCAAAATAAATTCAGGAAAGATGATAATTATAATCCTCATTTCCAAGAATTAGCACCATGCAAAATATGAAACCTGATTCATCATATTTCTCCATTATTCAGTTTCCAAAATTGAACTCTCAACAATCAATTCCCACTCAATATCAATCCATGCAGTAAATCTGCAACTGTGTGGTCCCCTGCATTGCATTTTTGAGTAATTTTAGATTTAAATAATCTTATAATAAGAAAACAGCAGTAAAACAAGCTATTGAACCCATGCCAGTATTATGCATCTCTACTTGATATATTATTCCATTAGCACTTCAACCAAATCAATAAGATTGGAAAGGAGTATTGTGAAGTCCATATCCTGGAAAATTTAATTTTGATATATTTCCACTCCATCTCTTCCTCATGTTGGCTGGAATTCTTGAGCTCATTTTCTCATTCAATAATTATTGGTCAATTCCATAAATATGAGAATGAGGAATTTTTTTGAAACACATAATGGTCAAGAATGCTTTCTGTGGAATTTTTTTTTGATAATTAAAATCATGAAATGAATAGGAAGCCGTTCATATCTATTATCTGAAGAAATAGCCCGTATAAATAACTCAAGTTTGAATTCATGATCCCTGTTTATTTTTTTGAATCATGCATAAGTGCCGCAAAAAAAAATCTTCACACTCTTTGTGGCAGATGATAGCCACAGAGTATCTTTTCTATTTCATTTTTGAATTGATTTCTCATTGAGCTCTTCCCTTGTTCAAGAAGATTCTATTCAAATCTCCAATTATACTTATGTGCATACCCTTTTCCCACTCGGAAGAAACATTTGAGAACAACAGGGAATAATAATATATAATGTCTTCATTTCTGAAAATTTTCAGAAGGTCAGTAAAAGGAAATCTGACTTCCTATTTATCAGTTTGTGAAAAATAAATACAAAATCACAAAATCGTAAACATTTTCATCAGGTTACTAAGTTGGAAAATTAGACGTGGAACCTAGTACAAACTAATACCCCCAGTATAAGATCTCCATGATAATAATATAAACACATTGCTAAACCATGGTATTTATTTTATGTTACTAAAATGCCAAAACCCCAGCTAAACCAACATCACCAACCCCTGAGCCATCTAGAGTCCCCCTTCCAGATTATCAAGTCAATATTCCTGGTGTTGAGGAAGATCAAGATTTTGAAAAATCTGCTTCCCTATCCTACTTCATCATTGCACAAAACCTCTCTCAATCCCACCAACACCAAAAGAAGCAAAAACATTTTTCCCAAGAGCAATATTCTCTCCCTATTCATGCATGCAATAATGGCATCCCTGCTTCTTCAAGTGGTGTTTCAAAGTCCATGCTTGATTGGAAAAAATCAATTCTTGCAATGGATTCCAACAAAAAAACACTTGCTCATCCTCCAGCTGCTGATGAACTAGCATCCATCACAAATTACATGGCAAAGAAGAGGAAATACCTTGATGATGCCATCAAATCACACACTGGCACGAGAAACCAGTACAGATGCAATTTAAAACTGCAAGAAAAGGAGCTGAAACTTGTGAAGAAGGATGCCTTACGCCAATTACAACAAAATATTACTTCAACATCTCAATCCCTGGAACTAACTGCATTGGGCCAAATTCAGTCTCACAATGAGACATGGATAGCCCATTCCTGGGCCTTGATCCTAAATTTTAGTATTCCTAGATGCACCTATCACTGGGAACAGAATGCAACATCTTGCTGTAATTCCTCTCTCACTGCAATAATCATCAGAGCATGGGAGATGTGCCAAGTGTGCGGGGGGACTGCTTCCTATTCAATAAATGAGAATGAAAACACCCCAGCCAACAGGTTTTCCATAATCAATTGTTGGCTTGTCTCAAAAAAGGCTATTTGGAAGAAGTAGAACAAGGCAGAAGGAGGCTCCAGCAGCAGAAAATATAATGTTTCTGCATCTCAAAGTCTCAAAAAGAAAAAAGTGTGTAAAATGAATCTTTTGTTAGTTTATCTTCATGATCAATGACTCACTGTGTATCATGTTTTGAAATACAGAATAACAAGAAGGAAATTCAAAAGACTATGGCAGTTGATCTGCAAATGATGGACATTTTTGCAGAAAATTCTGCTGTTTTCTTGGAAAGTGGATTCATATCTGATTTTGAGGGTGAAGATGAGGAATTATTCAATCATGCAAATTTTTGGAGGGATCCATGTATCCAAAATATATCATTACCTGGATGGAGCATTAATTCAACTGGCCAAAAAACCGCACATAAAGAGGGATAGACAATTGAAAATTAGTCAACTTTCTAAAACAAATAATTAACCAAGAGGTGATCACCCACCAACACTTCCTACTTCAATACCTCAAAACTGGTTAAGTGAGGAAGCCCTACAGGATATAACTCCAGTTGAAAAAAGAGCCTTGGGTTTACTTCCAGAATTTGATCTCATGGAGGCAGTTTGATATCTCAGAACCCAAGTTTCCAAGCCCTCTAGCTTAATGGAAACCACACAAAAATTGTAAAAATATTTCAAATAGTGAGATTTTTATATCAGTACTTTAAAAAATATTGAGGAATATTTTTGGATGCAAAAATGGCTTTGGTGAAATTTTTCTTGAGTACTACATGTATTCTCATTTTCATCCCATTCTTGTTTTGTCAACCAGAAAATTTTAATTATATTCAAAGCTAGATTAACTGAATGTACAAAATCCAATTATTTGCAGTCACCCTGGATTGAAGAGGTTAAAAATGTAGGTTACACTCTTAAACTCTTGAAATTTTCAAATAAATAAATCTCAAACAAGTTGTTAAATCCCAACAGAAATTGAAGCAAGAGTGGAAAAAACCAAAATCCACATGTGCACAGAATGAAAGATCCAATTGAAAAATTCTGAGTAAATTATAATTGATAAACCACCTTTTGGAATTCTATATGAAATCTTCTTTCAATCATAACATACTACGCACATTTTTTTCACTTTGCAGCATTCATGTTGAAATCAAGCACTTGTTAAACATTCCCAAAAATATTTTTATGAAAGAAATATATATAAAAGACACACTCTCAGATGTAAATTGTGTAACTTGAAAAAAGCCCACTAACTCTAGGAATTTGTATTTTCCTTGTCAAATGGTGCATTATTAACATTTTTTAACACCAAAAGGTGATTTATAATTATTTTTTTTGTAATAAGATAATTACTTTTAAGATAGAATATGTGATGTTCCATCAAGGCAATTGAACTTGCATTTGAATCCAAACACCTTGCAATTGGCTAAGTATTTGAGGTGGGCTAACCATGAGCAGCTCACATGATGTATTGGTTTGAAACTTTTTTCAAAATACACAATCTACTGTTCAATGCCTTGCCCATTGAAGTGAATATGAATATTCAAAATAGAAGATATTTTATTGTGAATACTTAAGCTCACCAGGAGGTATAAGATCAAATCAAAAATCACATTCAGATTCATTTTTATTTCCCTTTGACATAATCAATCTCAGACAACCTTAAAAATCTGAATCACCACAACATCCAAATCTTTTAAAACTATGGAGAACACTACCAGAGTTGGAAACATTTGGATATGCAAATGTCCAAAATGTTCTCAAAGTACTTTTGAAAATGGAAGGAATCTATAAAATGGTGTTGGAAGGTCCAAAAAAGCACATCAAAACCATATAATGCAATCAAATTATTCTAAAAATTTATTTGAATGTTTTTTTCCTGCATTTTATCAATATTAAAAGGTTCACTGATGAATTTTTATTGTTTCAAAACATAAAACCCAAATACACCAAAAATTTCCCAATCCACTACCAGAGGAAACCCCACCAAGGAACCACTACAAGCAAACATCAGGGCTGTAAATGAGAATCTCGCACAAGAGAAAATTCCTTGATGTATAATTAGATTGGTGTGAAATTTATCATTTATCCTATCATTTTTCACATTCAAGCCATCAATTGAAGATTCCAATGCACAACCAAACCCTGACAGAGATTCTTGGTATGGTTAAATACACAATACTCCCCACCAGAAAATATGGAAATTTACAATACATCTGAGATGAAACCTGTTCAATTTCTCAATCACACTCCGAATGCCCTGATCCCATCAATCCAAATACTTCAACAAATTATTGAGTAAAAAATTGGTTACCATGCATGTCAGAAATACTTCAAGATGGAACATGAGAAAATACACAGAAACTCCATTCTCAGTGGCCACCCCAACTATTCAGCAGAAATACCCAAAAGTCTTGCAACATTTAAGAAAGGATTTTCATTTACAAATGATCTAGTCGAAAATTTCTGTTGTGAAAATTGTTAAAAAGTTTATACTTTGAATGAATTACTTTCTTCTCTTCAGAAACCCAGACTGGTGAAGAAAGTCAACAACAGCGGCATTATCCAAAATGCCAGAATATATTTAATTCAATAGCTGGGGAGCCTGTTACATGTGGATCCCAAATTTGGAAAAAAAAGAACAAATATATATTTTATCCTCTGAAGCAGTTTGGTTACCAATTGCTCAAGAAGTGGATTGCTAGGAAATTGATTCTCCCTTGGTTTAAAAAATCACTCAGGGAACCTCAAGAGAATCAAGCCAGTAAACCTACTAAGATTTGTGATATTTGGTATGGAACTACGTGGAAAGAATTCTGAAGAACTGAGAGATTTGATTACAACAAAAGGACCGACAGAATAAGAAGCACAGTGGGGAAAGTGCTATATTTACATCCAGTTAATTTAGGAAATGAAACTGAGAAATTGAAGGATAAAAGACAATTGAATGAGAATAGAAGCAAAAGTTTGATAGAGATGGAACCTCACTGCTAGACATAACTGGAGATGAGTGGCAAATCAAGAGAGTGGTGGGTTGAAGGGTGGAGTTGTGTGAGTGAGTCGGAGATTGTATAGAAAGTGAGGTTGGAGGATCTGAGGTTAAGGTGAGTTGGATGATGTTGATATGGATGAGAGGTATCAAACGTGGAGGGTTGAAGGATTGGAAGATTGGAAGGGATAATGATGGAAAAATGGTTTATGGAGGAAGGATGGGACAGTGATGAAGGAGTAGATCAAATGATGGAATGAGAGGATTGAATGAGGGAATGAAGAAGATGAGATGAGGGGATGACCAAGATTGGATGGTTTAATTGAGATTCAATAATGTGATGATCAGATTAGATAGGATGGAGAGAATGGTGAGGTTGACTTGGAAGGAGAGCCTCTCTAGATTTGAAGCGTCCTCATTCAAGGTGAAAGCGGGGAAGTTGTTTGAGGAGATCAGTCATCTCTCAAAACGCCACCATTTCTAGGAGTGATGGACTGAAGGATGGTGGACGTGAGGAGAGTGACTAAGGTCCTAATGGCTGGTTTGGTGAGACAGTCGGCAATCATTTGGCCAGAGGGAATCAGGTTGGTTATGAGATGGCTGTTTTCCTTTTGTTTGCGGAGCCATCAAGTCTGGGTGCAGACATGTTTCAGAGCGCCATTGTGAGAGTTGTGATTGACAATTTTGTGTAGGGCCTTGTTTTCAACATTTGGGAAATGGGAAAGCTTGAGGTTGGGATTCAGATTGAGAAGAAGATTGGTGAGCCAAATTTTCTTCTGGGTAGGGAGAACCAGGGATTTGAGCTTGCCTTCAGTGGCGGAGAGAGAGACCATGACTTGCAATTTACTGTGACAGGCTACAGGACACCCATAGAGAAGGATCACAAACCCCGTGTGGCTTCTGCAGGTGGAGGGATTGTTGGTGCCATTAGAGTCCCTGAAGCACTCAAGATTGTATTTGAAGGAGGTGGATTTGAGCTGTAGAGCCAGGTGTTGGGTTGATCTGAGCTAACACCATGCGTGCTTCATTTCTTCCCAGTGGTTTATTCCAGGTTTTTTGTTGAAGTGAGAGAGGTTGGAGATGGAGTAGGATAGGTCTGGTCGGGTGCAGCTTGCAATGAAATTGAGATAACTGGTTGCGGAACAAAATTTGATTTCTAGCCTCAGGAATTTGTTGTGTTCAGAATCGGAGGCTCCCCTGAGCTTTAGGTTGGCGGTCATTGACATTCATATTGGCTTTGCGTTGGAGAGTCCTAGTTCAAAGAGTGCGGTCTCTATGTGATTAGGTTGATGAAGGAGTCTTGAGGAGTCTTCCTGAATGAGGTGATTTCCTTTGATTGTTTTAAGGGGTCCCTCATGGGAGATGTTGAAATCCTTCTTTAGGTTGAAGCGTAATTCATCCAATTGGTCAACAATAACAAGATCATCAACATGGACAAAAATGTAAGTGGAGGAGGATCAATTGATGAAGAGACATGGATTGGGGATAGAGATGACAAGTCCTTGCTTGAGAATCCAGGATCAAAAGGTGTCAAACCCACTCTTGGGGGCCTGCTATAGCCCATAGAGTGCCTTCACCAGTTGGAGATAGGGGAATTTGGAGGAATAGCCTTTGGGACACTTGATGTAAGTTTCTTTGTCTAATGGGGCATGCAGAAAAACAGCTTTGATGTCCATTTGGAGAATGGGGAGATTTTGGTTGAAAGCGTAGACAAGGAGAGTTTGCAGGGTGGTGATGAGTCCCATTGGAGCAAAAGTTTTGCTGTAGTTGAAGAAATTTAGTTGCTTGAAGCCTTGGACACAGAGACAAAACTTATAGATTACGCCTTTTCCAGAAGGATTTTCCTTGAGTCTGAAGACCCAGGTGGTAGAGAGGGCTCTCTTCCCTAAAGGGAGAGAGTAGAATCCTTCCAACACACCAAGTTGTTCAATCCCATTGGTTTTGACCTTCATAGAGTTGAGCCAGTGAGGACATTTGGAGGATGCAAGGACCTCAGGGTAGCTTTGAGGGATTATTCTGGAGAGGAAGCCATAGCTTACAGGGGGCTGGAGAGTGTATTGGTCTCTGAGGGTTCGGAATGCAGGATTGGTGAGTTTTTGGGAGATGATTTCACCCTTGGAGTCAGAGGAGGAGGATTTATTGGAGGAGTTGGATTTTTTGACTGCAGGAGAAGCGGTGATTGAGGTATTGGTATTGGAGCAGCCCTCAGGCTGGGTGGGGAGGGGCTCAGATGATGTGATGGGTAGCTGCGCTTTGGGAGATGGAGGGGAGGAAGATGAGGAGATGAGATTTGAGGAGTTGAGCAGCTCAGTCAGTTTTTCATTGATGGAGAGAAAGGGATCAAAGGGAGATTTGAGGGAATTGGAGGAGGGAAGGAGATTGAGATTTTCAAATATTTTAACATGTTTAGAGCAGATAACATTGTTAATGGAGAGACAGTAGATACAATAGGACATTAGTTGTAAGTCAAATCCTACCAGGATTCCCTCAATTCAATTTTCTTCAAACTTTGAGGAGGGTGGATGATGTTGATTGAGGACTATGGTTTTTGAGCCCAGGATGAAAATGAGGTTGAGGTTGGGTGGGAATCTTTTCCACAGTTTGAAAGGGGATTTTTTTATCTTTGGTGAGGGGATGAGATTGCAAAGAAAGCAGCAGCTGGAAATGATTTCATCCCAGAGTTCCACGGGAATATTCATTTTGAGCATGGAGGTGCAAGCCTCTTTTATGAGTGTTTGGTTTGCCCATTCTGCAATAGGATTGTGTTGGGGTGCGTAAGGTTCAGAGGTGGAATGGAGGATTCCCTCCTCGTCAAAGAAGGAGCTGAGTTTTGAGTTTATGAACTTGCCACCATTGTCACAGTTTAATCACTTCAGTTTCTTGGAGAAGAGGTTGGAATGGATGCAAACAAATTTGATGATTTTGTCAGCTGCTTTGGATTTAAGTTTGAGGGGAATGCGCGTCTTGAAGCGGGAGTGATTTTTGGTTAGAATCATGAAGTATTGACTTCCTGTTCTTGAAATTGGCTGTATAGGTCCACATAGATTGGCGTGCAGTTTGTCAAATCACTTGTCTCTCAAGGCAAAGTTACCTTTAAAGGGAGAGCCATGGATTTTGCCCTTAGCGCGCAAGACACAGGAGGGATTGTCCCAGCAAAGATTAGGAAAGTCCCAGGAGAGAAGCTTGGTGGAGTTGGGATGAGGGTTGGCAAAGCATTTTTTAAGTGTGGATAAGGTTAGAAAGGAGAATGCTTCTGGAGTGGTGGGGTGAGTTGATTCATCTAAAATCAGAAGGTTGTCTTGTATTAGACCTTCCAGCACAATTAGGTCCTCAAGAGTGATTTTGAACAGATTTGGAGCTGTTCTTACAAATGAGCACCCCCCCATGATCAGTTGACCCAGGGAAATGAGATTCACAGCAATTTTGGGACATATAGAGAGTTGGTCAGGGTGAGGGCAGAGTGTAAGGTGATGATTGAAGCTGAACCTATCCCACTAGACCAAATTGAGGATCCTAGTTTCCCAGTTTGAATTTCTGTTTGATTGGTCTCTAGTGAGTAAAAGAGACAAGGACTGTTGAACATACTCTGGGATGCGCCCAAGTCAAGAATCATTTGGTCTCTTGACAGACTGGACAAGTGAGTCATTGCCAAGTTGAAAGCCAGGTTTGCAGTGGCTTTGCTGGCAGGGTTAGGCTTTTTGAGAGGGTTTGGAATTTGGCAAGGAGGAGTAGTTTGGGCGGAGATGAGTGTAGAGCCAGAAGCAGCGGTCTTTTGGGTGGTTGGCTTTGGGGTTGTGCCAGTTAGATTTGGATCAGAGGGTCTGTTGATGAGCAAGCAGGGCTGATTCCTGGGAACCAGTGGCAACTTTGTGCTTTACTTGATTGAGCAGAGATGAATGTAGAGCCAGAAGCAGCGGTCTTTTGGGTGGTTGGCTTTGGGGTTGTGCAAGTTAGATTTGCATCAGAGGGTCTGTTGATGAGTGAGCAGGGCTGATTGCTGGGAACCAGTGGCAACTTTGTGCTTGAATTGATTGAGATGCCGCAGCACAAGATTTCTGTCAATCTTATTGTTTCCCAACAAGTGGGTGATGGTGATCTTGAGGTGATCCAATTGAGGCGGAAATTTGTAGAGGATGAGGTATGCTACTATATTTTTTTCCATCTTTATTCCAATTTTGGCAATTTGGAGCAGACATTCTTTGACCTTTGTGATGAAATTTTTGATTTTCTTGGGATTGAATTGAAAATTAAGCAAGTGAAAGAAAAAGCAGGGTTGATTAGCGGTTTTCAAGGAGGCAAAGAAATTGTTGATTGACTTCCAGAGTGCAATGCCATTGACCAGGTGATTTTCCTTGATGCAGTTTACATAGGTTTGATTTCCCAGTTTTTCCAGAATGTATCCCACTATCTCTAGATTGACATTGGCTGGGCATTTGCTAGGTTCAGAAGGGGTCAGCCAGTGAGATATGCCTTTGAGTAAAAAAATGGTGAGAATTTTTGATTACCAGAGTGAGAAATTTGAATTGTTAAGATTTGGGATTGAGTCTGTGAAAGTCTTCAGAAGTGAGGAACTTGAGTCTATTGGTCCTGGAGTTGACATTCTGAGTTGTTTGGATTTCAACTTTGCAGAACTGAGAGATTTTATTGCAAAAAAAGGACCAACAGATGAAGAAGCATGGTGGGGAAAGTTCTATATTTACAACCAGGTAAGTTAGGTAATGAAACTGAGAAATTGAAGGATAAAAGACAATGGAATGAGAATAGAAGCATACGTTTGATAGAGATGGAACCTCACTGCTAGACAAAACTGGAGATGAGTGGCGAATTGAGAGAGTGGTGCCTTGAAGTGTGGAGTTGTGTGAGTGAGTTGAAGATTGTATAGAAAGTGAGGTTGGCAGATCTGAGGTTGAGGTGAGTTGGATGATTTTGATATGGATGAGAGGTATCAAACGTGGAGGGTTGAAGGATTTGAAGATTGGAAGGGATAATGATGGATAGATGGTTTATGGAGGAAGGATGGGACAGTGATGAAGGAGTAGATCAAATGATGGAATGAGATGATTGAATTAGGGAATGAAGAAGATGAGATGAGGGGATGACCAAGATTGAATGGTGTAATTGGAATTTGATGATGTGATGATCAGATAAGATTGGATGGAGAGAATGATGAGGTCAACTGGGCAGGAGAGCATCTCTATATTTGAAGTTTCCTCATTCAAGTTGAAAGCAGGGAAGTTGTTCCAGGAGATCAGTCATCTCTTAACAAATTCAAGTATCAAAGCAATCATATTTACACAGCAGAACCAGGTAACCTTTTCTTTGGAATTTAAATTGATTGGATGAATCCCCATGGAATCAAGACAAGTGGGAAGAGAATCACTCTTGGTGTAATATTATTAATATGTTTTAATCTTCCACCTAGTGTGCGTTACAAGCAACACAATATTTTTGTGTATGGCTTCACACCAACACCCAAGGAATGCACCTCATTCCAAATGAATAATCTAATTAAGCCTCTTTTCTATGAGCTAATGGATATTTAGCAATAATTATTATTGACAAACACTAACAAGTATCCAGAAGGAAGAGTAAAACATGCTTTCATATTACCACTGATTGCTAATACACCTGCCTTACATAAAATGGGTAGATTTGTATCCCACTCAGAAACAATATTCTGTGCCCACTGTAAACTAAAGCTGAATGATATCTAGAATGCCAAAAAGGAGAATTGGCCATTGAAAAAAAATCAAGATAACATCAAATGGGCAGAGAATTGGAATAATTCTCAATCATTCAATGAGAAAACCAAAATTCTCAAGCTACATGGTGCCCACTACACCATTTCCCAAACTCTACCATACTGGGAACCAAGAAAAAAATGAAAAAAATGATCCAATGCATACCTTTATCTTGAGAATGCTATGGGATTCAAGCATCACCTACCTTGGAATAATCACCGCTGGCCGAATTCTTCAAAATTTGGAAAGAAGGAAAAAAACTTACTGAAGAAGTGTAATAATTAGGCAAGTCAGCATCCTCAAATCTGGATCCAAACAAAAGCCCCATTTGTCACCAGAAAAAATCCCAGAGAGAAACAAGGAGGAGAGTTCAAAAATTTCTAGAAAACTGCTCAAAAAACCTGGAAGATATTTCTCCTAATCCAATTGAAAATGTTAAACATTGGGCAAATCAGCAGCAAGAAGAATCATCAAATATGAAGCATAGAACTTCTGTACCAACTGTTGTAGTCCAGAAAATCCCAGGGCTTCATCCTTCCAGCTCCTCAAGATCAACCAACTTTAAGTTGTTCTGCAAGGCTTCATGAGAATGAATCCACAAGCAGCTCATGCATTTCAGCCTCTTGGATGCCAAGACCCTTGCTATCCTTTAGCTACCAGAGGTGGTAGAATAAATAATAAATATATTATTTAATAAATGCAGCAAAAATCTGTAAAATATTTGGATTAAGCTTATTGCAAGGTTAATTGGTTTGGTTATGGTTTGTTGTTATAAAGCAATATAGATAAATTGATTATGAAATATTTTCATAGAGGGGCCAAAATTATGTTTGGGATATTTAACACCCCTCTTCAAGTATTTCAGTATGAAAACAAGTAGTCCTGGTTACTTTGGGCTCTTTAGTTTAAACAATATTTTACCCAAAGATAATATGTATATAAAATACACAGTGGAGTGGTAGGGCCTTGTAACCAAGCTGCCACGACAGAGAAAGGATAATAAAACTCACTGGTATATTATTAAATTCTTAGGGTAGCTGTTTGGGACGTGCACTGATGGGTCAAACCTGTATACTTGGGTTATAAGGTTGTTCAGCAGTTTTAATTGATAAAAAGAGGTTGAGGATGGATATTATTGATCAAACTAAGCCATAAATCACTTACTTATCTCTTATAAGTACTTGATTACTTTGGCACGGTGTCTGGATATAAATATGACTGGGTCTCTGCCCATCAATATCCTCAAAAGAGCTCTTTATTTATAGCTTTTGGAGTCCCAATATTATCCTTCTGAGGGGTACAGGGGCTCAAAGGGACGGACACTAAGGCTAGCAGGGTAACCAGTGGTAGCCTGTAACGTGTTTGTGGGGCTGTGGCACGGGTAGCATCTGATTCCTCAGGGTATGGGAATTATTCTACTTTATAATTGATATTAGGATGTGTGTATAACACTTTTCTGTCCTATTTATGTATTATTTAATTAATTATCCTTAGTAAATGTTCCCAGTAAGTTAATAATTATTTTAATGGACATTTCTACGGACGTCCTGATCTCAGGTGAGTTCTCATTATGAATTAAATAACTGGAGTAAAGTCATGATATTTATTTTACTCCTTATTTTCGAGTTTCAGTTGATTTACTAAAATAATTACTTAAAAACATAATTCATGAGAATTCATGTAATATTTTTACATCATTAGTTTTTTTAGTATGTCACGAAGATATTGATGTCTAGAAATTTTAATAAAATTATATTAAAGTATTTTAATATATTTTTACAAGTTTTCATTGTCTTATTTTCGACATTCTTGGTACTTTGAATTATTTTAATAAAAAATATGTATAAGGGTTATTTAAGTATCTTTATATAATATTATGTACTTTTAGACTATCTACTATCAACGGGGACTATCTACTATTTATTACATATGTAGAATGTTCCCATGTGGGTTGTAGCATGTTTTCCCGGTACATAAGCTTCTCAGGCCGCCTGTCACTCTGTTAACCTGTAGTCCCGCGGCTGCGTACTTTTCAGAGGCCTGGGGCTGCGTACACGACCTTGACGGAGTGACAGGGCTGTATCTCAGCTGCGCGCGGGTGCGTTGGCTGCCGCGGCTGCGCGCGGGAATTGTGACAAAACACATTTACGTCTGTAACTCCTAAAATATACACAACACCTCAATTCTGAATGAATTTTAGGTGCAAAACCTTTACGTGACAATATGTGTGAAATATTTAATTGGCCAAAAAGATCAATGGTGGTGCCGTGGTATTTTGGTTTTTCTTTCCTTAATTATTTAAAAATATAAGGATTGGGATTTCAAGGGTGGGGTCAGTGAGTGACCCTACCTAATTTTGGGTGGAAAATCCATTTCTGTAATAATATTTATGGTTTTTCTACTCCTTCTTAGGTTAATTATATTATTATTATTTTTATGTTATTTTTGTTACTTTTGCAGCTTGCTCTGCAACAGTAGCAAGCTGATAATGCAAGGCTGGGCCTCAATCAAAGGAAAAAGCAAGCAAAAAGATACCCCGCCAGGAAAAAATCCCAGTAGATCTATTGGAAGCAAATCCAGAAGCCAAAATGAATCTGGGAAGAGCAAGCAAAGCTCCCTTCATAAAAGCTCCTACCTCTCTTTTGAAGATAAAAGCAATCCACATCAGGCAGGTTCATTGATAGAAGAGATAAGTATTGCTCAAATTAATTTTGCCTTACTACTCAAGAGCTCAGAAGTCTTCAAGAGGGTAAAACTTCAATCAAATTTTCATCTTGTATTACTAGGTTACCCAGGAGAGTAGGTTTGCCTGCTGTTGGTACTCCTAAGGCTGCTGAATGGTTAGTCTTGTACACCATTCATGTAGTGCTTTTTTTCATTCCAAAATTTAATTGTAACTCAGCCAACAGCTTGCGGGAGCAAAAGGTTACCTCCAGTACTTCCAAACTTATTTGTATCATCAGTTTGGTAATGTCTCATCAACTTACAGATAACCAGTTGTGCCAATCGGATGAATTAATTTGGGATTACCAGGAGGAATTATTGCTTCATTGGGGATCTGAAATCAAACCCAAGCCAAAAATCCATTTTTCTCAGCATATGACTAAGATTATCAAGCTGTATGGTCCTCCCTCAATATTTTCATGTTTCTCAGGAGAAAGGTTGAATCACATCTTGAACTTGGTTAAAAAAATAAAAAGACACATATGTAACACTGATTTCTGAAATTTAGATTCTTTTTGGAACACTTTGAATTGATTTTTTTTAATTTTAAGGTTTCATTGATAAGTCCCTCTTGAATGCATTGCTTGAAAGGGCCAAACTTCAAGGCTTGGTTAAGCAAATTGTATCCAACTGGAGTTTTACGGGGATCCATTCTGACCAACTCCCAGATCTGCAAAGCTTTTTCTACTCTTCCAAGAAAGGTGATTTTTGAAGGGCTAAAAAAGAGAGGAATTTATTGGAAAAAGAGAAATTAAATTGATTGATTGAAAATAACTCAACATACAATGTCTTGCCATGGGACCAGCTGAAGTAGTTGCCTTCAAATTCAATTCTCTTCCATGGTAATCAAATAACACCCCATTGCTACAATGAAAGTAATTCTTAGATTTTCTTTTCAACCAAATCAAATGAAGGCCCTCGTGAGATGGGGAATATATTGTCCACCTTTCATGAAATAAACTGTGCAAAATATTTCTTTTTGTTGAAAGCTTTTCTCCTTTGGAAAAAATTAATACTTCAAGAAATCCATACCTTTCCCTGAATTATCTCAATGCTCAAATGGTTCATCAAGAAGGTGGATCAATATCTGTGATACATCAAGATAAAATATTAGTTTTTTTGGAAAGCATTTCTTATGAAGAAAATAATCACAAACTTCCAAGGATGTTTATTGTTTTTTAGAAATTAACTCTTTGGTAAGTTGATATCTAAAATACTTATTTCCAAAGAAATGTCATGATTGATTTTTCTGACTGGTGATTCCTTAAAAAACAGGAGGAAATATAAAAATAAAAATGGATAAATTTTTTATTTTACTAAATATTGTTAAAAGATGAAATAAGAGGAATTGGTATTGTGTCACATATCTATCTAAAACACGTGTATAAGGTGCAGAATTCAAAAATAGCAATTAGATTTCATCTCAGAAAACTGAAGCATTAATCCTAACAGCAAATTGGAAATCAGTTTTTGCAACATTAATTTGAACTGATCAAGATCTAAAAATTTTATTCTTCTCATTCTGGAACTTTGTACCATTGGAACTCAATGCCCATGGTGTACAATTCCATTCATAACCGCTGAAAAGTTAGTCAATCAAATTATGATCTTAAATTTATATGAAGAATTCTCCATCCTTCCTTTATTCAAGGAATTTAAATTCAATCTATGCATTTCATAGATATTCTGCATGAAACTTCTAAGTTCATCCAGAAATGAATTTGAGGCTTGACTCCAAAACCTCAAGAAATCAAAACAGGTTTCAATCACAAACCCAGGTGCTACACCTGCTGGCAGCTGCTGCCATTTTTTTCATAGTGATTGGTTTGATGGATTCAAAGAATGAATATGGATGAATAAATTGAAGCTAAATACAACTGGGTAGAGGCTTTTTTTTATAGAAAACATCTCCCTCACCAATATGACTATATACAAGCTATGAGTGAAAGAATTGAAAAATGATTTTTCCCTTGGTTTTTTTGTTTGACCATGGAGTGCCATGAACACAAAATGTACATTTGCTCTGATAGTCCTTACTATTCTTATCTGTATAGGAAATTTCAGAATTATGTACACAAGCATTTAAGTTGTTTTATTTATAGATATCATACTTTCTTTTCTTTCCTTCATTTGTATGATATACCTTGGTTTCTGGTCTATGTTGATATTTCTGTGAAGGGAAATTTTGAATTCACGGCTAATTGAGCCATGCACACAGATTGATTAGGGCCATGTGGCACACCACACGGTACAATCCAAGCTGTGTAAGACCCCCCACGGCTCAAAGAGTTGTGCAGCCAACCCAGCCTGGTCCACTGGCATGTGGGATTCCACACCACTAAATTGGAGTGGTGTGGAGTTGTACACGGCTCAAATGTAGTCATGTAGCATCTCACACACAAACAGACCGCAGTGAGCCATAAAAAAAAGAGAAAAATGAATGAAAGGGTACTAACATAACCCATAAACTAAATAAACCTTCCAAAAAAACAGAAATAAACCAAAAAATCAAAGAATGTTCATTTTTTGTTTAAAAAAGAAATAAATAAATAAAAAACAAAAAAACTGGTAATATCCAATGGCCTAGCCCTAAAGTAAAAATACCCAAAAAAACACAAGCAACTGGACTAGCCCTAAAGTAAAAACACCAAAACAAAAGACAAGTAACTTGACAAGTCCTACAGTAAAAACACCAAAAGAAATACAAGTAACTTGACAAGCCCTAAAGTAAGTTCAACTTGACTATCCCTAAAGTGAAAGGGCCCAAAAATCAAAGAAGTCTTTTGACCAGCCCTAAAGTCAAAGTGCCCAAAAGAATACAAGTCTTTTGAGCAGCGCATAAGTAAAAACACAAAAAAAAACAAGTTCAACTTGTGTTAAGCTGATCCAATCCCAAGCTTAACATAAGTTGAGCTTGTGATGGAATCCTCCAAACACAAGTTGAATTCCTTAACATTAAAATCTCATTCAAAACACTCAATAAAATGATTTTAACTCAAAAAACTCAACATAATGATGTTCAAAATGTGATAACCCTTTATATTAATAGAACATGTTAGCTGCATTAGAATTAGAATTTATATGAAACCCAATGATGAAATGAAGTCAAAGTCTATTACAATCTAGAATAAATTTGCAGTTGATCTTTGAGATGATCAACCAAACCAGAGGCTTTTTTAGAAATCAAGGAATGTTGTTTTGCTACAATAGGTGGTGTTGAAATCATTTCTCCTTCAAGTACTAATAGAACCCAGTGTTTATTGTTTACAAAGAAAATGTACATTGGATCTGATTGATCAGTAACACAATTTTTGATAGGAGTATAAAAATCACATGACTCCAATGAAATGAAAAATATAGGTCTGGAATATGTTTCTGCTATGATTTGAGCCATATCTAATTTAGCCAGCCATTTTGAGGAGGGAATCCTTTCATTGATGTCTTCAACATCAAGTCTTTGTTTAATCTTTTCAACCTCCTTTGAACCACCAAGAATCTTAATGTAGCATGATTTATGTTTCTCTCATGTTTCAATCATTTCCTTCCTAACTTTAAACCAACCATTTTCTTCATAACCAAGGGATTTAGCAATGAATCTAAATCTGTGATTCTCATCTCCAATTGGATCCCAAAACTCACCCAAGAACTTATGGAATTTCTTGGGTATTTGATTGGGGTATTTCAAGTTTGGTTCCTATCATGAAAACTCAATTAGTTTTGATTTCTTCAATCAGATCAATTCAATGAATACTCACCAAAGATGAGCTTCTGCTTGAGCTTTTCTGAACATTCTCTTCCTCTGAAGAGGCTTCTGATTCCAAATTAAGTCATGTTGATTCACTTTCAGTCTCTTCCTCTGAACTATGAGATTCAGATTCAGATTCTGCCCACTTTGACTAACAGTTCATCATTAGTTAGTAACTAAGTTCATAAAACCAAAAAAATGAACATATCCCAAAAGAAAAGACTTACAATCTTTTGTATTTACTTTTTTGGAGCCCTTCTAGTCCTTTCTTCCCCCTTGAGTTGTTTTTCAACATGCTCAAACCAAGATGGTTCTTGCCGTGTATCTGTCAATTTTGGCCTGCCCCTACTAGATTGTAAGACTTTTGATTCAAGTCTTGGCTTTGATAGGTATTTTGTAATATTCTGAATGATATAGTTTGATATGCCTCTTAGCTTATGATCTGGAGATTCCAATATCATGGCATTCACTTTTTAACATAACTGAGGAATGCTTAGCATTTCATCAACATTGCACTGCAAAAATTGAAAAGGGTCAACCAATATATAACTAGGATTCATTAATCACAAAGCCTTAATCACATAGTGATTTGAACAATCCAACTTAAGCCAACTTACAGAAATAGAACTGCAACAGTAATAGTCCAACCTCCACTGAGGATGAACATCTTTGGGTACCAGGGATCCTCTGAATGCTAGATTGTCACCTATTTTGTGGGAACAGGGCAAACCCATAGTCTTGGAATATGACTTGGTTCACACTTTTCCATCATCATCATGTTTGAATTTCTTGAATTTTTCCCTCATACAATGAATTGCCTCTAAAGACAATTTGTAACCCAATGGTAACAGTTCCGGTGGAAGAACTATCCCTAACTTAAGTTGAGAGTTATAAAGTGAGGCATGAACCAATTTAATTTGATTCAAAAATGTTCTGTAAAGGTTTTTCCAAACATCCAATAGGTTTCCCAAAAGGTTTGCAAGGAATTGTTTGAGAGTTGCATGGGCCCCTTCAGCCCAAGATTTTGTTTTGTTTCCAAAATCTGGGTTTATACAAGGCCACGCTGTTACAAAAGTCTCTTTGATAGGGAAAATGTTATTTTCCATATACTCAAGTATATCCTCCTAGAAAAACTATACAATCCAAAAGGTCAGAACCCAAAACTAGGAAGAATAAGAAGAAGTGATTTGGACCTACTCTGAGTTCTGCATCATTTACCTCCGCCTCCTCCTTGGTCTTTGAGGCCCCACATTTTTCCCAAGGAGTTGTAAAGCTTTTCCATCCTTCAATGTTATTAACAAAGCGCACTTTACATTTTGCTTGTATGTTTTTAGACAAGTGAAACATTGTCTTGATGACTCAGGGAAACTAGATTCAATAGCACAAATCAGAGCTCTTTCACTGTACGTCAAAAAGAATTTTTGAAGTCTCTCAGGATCATAAGCCAACTCCTTCAATGCATTTACAGACCAATGGGAGAACTCAAACATTTCTTTTGTTATAAAAACAAGAGCTTTTTTGAAGGTTTTCTGATTGGCTGTCATTCCTGCAACATGCAATTGTACTTATTTGTCTTAAAATTACAATCCAAAATAGCAATATGATGGTTTTTTTGAAAGCTTTACTGCCTCATGATGTGCTAAGTACAGGGCCTGCAAGTGATCCTCTCCACTGAAATTTGACTGTTGACACCAACTTGTTTCTTCAAGCTGTTCATAGAGTACCCCCATAACACTTTTCCCCTTTAGTTCTGCAAGCGTTACCTTCTGCTTAGTGTGATAGATTTTTTGGTAATCAAAATAATCCAGCCCATCAATCTGGCTCAATTTCCTCTCAATTTGTAACGTATTGAGCCCATCTTTCATGCCTTCCTTAAGTAAATCCAAGGCTTGCCCAGAGATTCTCCTCAGTTGAGGATGCACACAGGGATTTTAAAATGGTTGATGATTATGTTGGGTTTCTTTGTTAGAGAGGCGCCACAAAGGGTCTGCCTTTTTACGGCTTGCATGCATTAAAAACTTGCACCCAACCTTCCTTGTGTGATTTTTTCTAGACAGTTTGGTAAGAAGACTTCCTGAATAGGAACAATGTCTATCACAGGCTTAATCCACATATTGGCCACACTTTGAGTTGAAAACTGTTAAAGTGTAACCATGCTTCATTGCCCATGTTTGAAAATATTTTTGTGCCTCTTCCATAGTAGGAAAAGTTCTCACAGGAGGTGGGTCAAGTGGATCTGCCATAGTTACATAGTTATATTGATGGCATGCACTCCATCAGTTTCAATCAAATTATATCCGGCAAAGACCAGTGAAATAAAATGTTACTCACAACCAGAGGTCAAATCCCACTGTGAAAAATTTTGTTCCTCAATTGTCAACCTTGATTAGGATGCAATTAGGGCTTCCAATATTTCATTACCCAAATCCTTTTTTTTCTATTTCCAAAGGTTTATTGATGGAACTATCAATGTAGACCTTGCACACAGCCATGTAAGAAGAAGGAGGGCTTTCCACTGTTCCCATGCAAAAAAAGGCAACGGTATAATTCATTATTCAATCCAACTTTCAATTGAACAAATAACAAGTTTTCTCACTTTTGAGTTGAGAAATTCAAGTCTGGTGGGACATTTTTTTTCAGTTTCCTATAGTTTCACTTTATTTTCACTTGAATTTCACTTGATTTAAATTTATTTCACTTTCAATTCACTTTAGTGTCACTTGGGGATTACTAGGTGTGGTTCAACAGTCCCGCATAGTATGTGCCGATCCCAAATATGGGTTGATGGAACCTAAATGAGGCCAGGGGGTCCAAAAATGTATGGCAATCCCCCAGGGGGCCATACAGCCCAATACAGGCCTCAGAACCGTCTATTACAGGGATAAACGACTCAAAAAAGCCATGTAGGGGGGGTATACAACCCCCTGGGGGTCACAAGTGATGAAACCACCCTGCCATTGCGTGTAGACGTGAGTTCTGGCCTGCACGAGCGCTTTGGACATATGTATGGGCCCCCACGCGTCCATTGGGCTGTGTAGGACCCCAGCCAGCTGGGAGTTGTGAATTCATTATCACACTTTTTTGTTTCATCTTTGGATTCTTTTCCAAAGTTCTTTGAAATAAATTGACAGAAACTGTTATTCCAGATGTGAAGAAAAACCTTGAAATAGATGTGTTGTTTTAAGTTCTTTTATGGTGGATTCTACTCTATGGGGCCAAAAATACATCCTGAAAATATAAAATAAATATTTGAAAGCTCTTTGATTTTTTTTAAACATTCTCAGGGCTTAAAAAACCAGAAGAAATAAATTTCAAATTCAAAGGGAAGGATCCAAAAATTCATGGTGGATTTTGTTTTATTCATGATTTGGGTGGTGTTAGATTCAAGGCCCTGGGTTGCCAACAGGTATGAAAGCTGTATTCAACCCATATTTGTTTTGAAAACAGGTTTGAAAATCAATAATTTTCTTTAAAATATTCTCAAAATATGTGTGGCCCCAGAAGGTCACAGAGTACTTTTTTTAAACCTCCCGGGGGTCACACAAGTTTTGAAGGTGGTTGGGCCTGTCTTCCCTGAAACATTTGGCCCCTTTGGGGCCAAATAGCCCCAAATGAGCCATTTCAGGTTTGAATTAGGGGTACCTATGAACCCCTGGACCACATTTAAGTGCCCTAAAATCAAATCTTGGGATATTTTTGAAATTTTGAGACTATTATTGGACCACAAAAATAAATTGGGATTGCATTTTTCCTATTGTAAAAACAAATTATTGTCACAAACAGCGCACAACACTCAAACATTGGATAACATTATTTCTCTCAACCAAAAAGTGAGAAGAATTTGGGGTTGTTAAATGTACCTTTTCATTAAATACTCAATTGCAGCTGAATTGTTTTGGTTTATGGGAACAGTGCCGTGCCCAAGCCCCCCTTTTTTAAAAATGGCGTTGTTGAAGGATTTATTGAAAGTGTTTTCAACAAAGCTGTGGCAGAAGCTATTCATTTGGGTGGAGATTTGGGAAATCCAAGATGGGAAGGCACAATTTCATCCTCATCAAAGCTTAAAATTGAGGAAAAAGATGTTTCAAAGCAGGAATTGCCTGGTGGTGGTGCAAAAAATTTGATGAAAATTTGATTGATTTTGTTTGATGGGAACTGATGTAACTGAGGCGGTAGTAACTATCTAAATATCATTTTCCAGAACCCCTTGAACCTCTTCCTGTTAGATCCTTCACTAATAGGAAAGAAGCCAGGAAATATTGTCAAGAGTGCGATCCATGCATGGCTATGAATTGATAACATTCAATTTAAAAAGGGATAAATATCCTGACCTAGTCCATCACAGATATGGAGTATAAAAAGTTTCATTGTGCACCAAAGGTGTAAGGCAAACTCACACATTGAAGGTTGTGTGTCAATTCATGATTAGTTAAAGTTGAAAAGTAGTGGATCCCATGTGGTGCTTCTACATGAGAAATGAACAACACAATCATAAGACTTCTGAAAAACTATCAGTGCATCCTGAAATGAGGAGATACTCTGATATAGCCTTAGATAAAATGAAGTAAGGCATGAAAGTTGGGATCAACAAAATTCGACTGAGAATGAAATTGAGAAAGATTAATGGTGGAGGATAAATTGAAAACAAAAAAAATCTCTAACACTAAGCAAAGTTGAAAGCAGCAGGACTCATGGGAAAAAGTATTTTGGATGTGCTATTTTAAATACCATAACAATTTCATGTGGTGGGTCTCTAGGTCAAACTTCAGTGGAGAGGGTTACTTAGAGGCCCTGTTCTTTGCTCATTGTAAGTCTATAAAGCTTTTTAAAGAAATTCTATCATACTTCTTTGTTGGATTTAACTGATAAAGCCAATAGGTACAAAATCCTTCTATTGCATGTTGTAGGAATAAAAGCCAACAGGAAAACTTTAAAAAAGGCTTATGTTTTTATAAGGAAGGAAAACTTTGATTTCTACAGTTGGTAATTGGATGCACCCAAGGGGTTGGCTCTTGATACAAGGAGGCTCCCCAAAGTCTTGTTGACAGACAGTGAAAAAGCTATTATTTGTGCCATTAAGATAGTTTTCCTGAGTCATGCAGACAGTCTTTCTCATGGAACTTGTATAAAAATATTCAACCAAAATGTAAAATTATTTTTCAGTACTGATGATGAAGGATGGCAAAGTTTGTTGGCTCTGTGGGAAAGTTATTTGACCTCTAAAAAAAAGGGGGATGCAGAAGTCAATGATGTGGAAATCAGAGTAGGACCATTCATTGCTTGTTCTGTTCATCTCTGCTGGGATTGCTTATGT